>OY744518.1:217779753-217789753 GCA_963556195.1 Sepiola atlantica
ATCCTTTTAATGTAAGATATTTTAATGGCTTTTCGGTGCATCCTGTATATGGCATAATCACGTTGACACACCAGCGGTTCCCGTAAGATCCCCGAATTTAATCAACATTGACCCTGGTCAGTACCAGATGGGTATTGATTTACTCCTCTCCAGGAGTTAGGCACAAGGCCAGTTTTTATCTTACTCCCACAAGTAAGATGTGACCCAAGGTCGGGTCGGGAAAGTGGGGTTTAAAAATTGCCTGGGCAGCCCCGTCGGCATTCCCCGGTAGAGGCACCTCAGACAGCAAGCAACAAACCTACTCCTCCCCAAAGAGGGGAGGCAAAGGCTGGGAAGGTGGACCTCCCAGAACTACACATGGGTAGCCATTTGGGAATACCAGGTGCTGTATGTAGGAGGGCGTCGAGACCTCCCTGCAAGAATTGCAAAACCCTAACGTCGTCATCTCCCTTGACCGGGATATGCATGCGAATGGGGGTCGCTTTCGAATTTGATATTCCCTAGAAACTTCTTCCTTCGGAGGAAGCCAGTTCACCCTGCCCAGGGTGAATGCCGTACCAGGTAGGTAGGTTCATCTAAGAATCTCTGTAAGAGGCTCTCTCCCTCTTTCGGTCAGTCTGATGGTCTGTCATGATTCATATTGGAATAGCAATTAGTAATAATTAAGGGGAAAACATTTAAACAAAACATGTTGTTTTTTTTTATTACCAAGAAAATACAATGAAAAATTAATGGAAAAATACGTAATTTTGTAAGCAACGTTAAAAATTAAGGGAAAAGAGTTCAAGTCAAAGAAAAACACGCTCATCGTTCATCGTATGGTAAGTTTTACGAATAAATATTCATTTTTTAGCAAAGAAAAATAGTGCAACAACTGATAGCAAACAGTTTTTTTTTTAATGATTTTTTTTTATTGACAATTTTTTTTCAACCCTTCAAGACTAGGTTAGGGTTAGGGTTAGGGTTAAGTACTTTTCCTGTGTTTTGCTGTTATGATTAGGTTAGGGTTAGGGCGTTTTGTTAGCAGATTTTATGTGGACTTAAGCGCAGACGACAGAAAAGAAAAGGGGCTAGAGGGAATAGAAGAAAGCTGTGCACCTCCAAGAATACTTGTCTTTCAAATCATTTTTTTCTTTTCAATTTGCATGTATCTACACACGTTCGGCAACTTTTTCCTTTTTGCCTAACAGTTTTCATTTATGACAAAAGTCAATAATTTCTTCAGGCGACTGAAGCGTCTGTTCCAATTTAATTAGATTCATGCTACTTTACCCAATTTTCAAAAATTGTCGAAGTTTCCGCAATATTGTTATCGCATTTGCCAATTGTCGGCGGCTTTGATTTCACTGGCTCAGCGTTTTGGCACCTCTGGCGGTTTACGTAACCTGCCAGAATATGCCGATGCATCGTCAGTTTTAACGCAGTCCGTAAACTGCATAAGTACGGTATTTTCGTCGCTTTGTCATACCCCAATTTCTAGTAGTATTTTCATTGGCAGGGCCGGCGGGACAGTTATAAAAGTGGGGGGAGCTCTCCTAAAAAGTGTGGGGGGGGCCGGTTAAATACATGCATATCAACTTAATTATTGATGACCGTAAAGTGGGGGGGTGGCCCAAGTCAAAAAGTGAGGGGGCTTGAGCCCCCCCCCCCCCCCCCCCTCCGGTGCCGCCGTCCATGATTGGTATGGTATGCTTACATTTGAATTTGAAATAATATTTTGGTCAGCCTGTTATGCTTAAATCAGATTTAAGCCATGGACGGCGGCACCGGGGGGGGGGGGGATCCCTCCCCCCCCCACCCCCCACACACACTTTTTTACTTGGCCCCCCCCCCACTTTACGGTCATCAATAATGAAGTTACCACTTTACGGTCATCAATAATGAAGTTATATATGCATGTGTTTAACCGGCCCCCCCCCACACACACTTTTATAACTGTGCCGCCGGTCCTGTAAGCATATATATATATATAAGTTGTAACTTTGGTGTTAATAAAATTAGTTTAATGTTCACATTACGATGCGAAAAATGACAGATAACACTGTGTCGGGTTCGTCAAGACAATTTTTAAGTTAGTCACAGTATTTAAGGGATTTGAGGGTGTGAATAGCCTCGGTTAGGTTAGAACTAGGATAGATTATTGTTACTGAAACTCGTTATCACTCCGTAGTCAAAGTTAGGGGTAGGGTTAGTAGAATCATTAGGGTTAGGGTTAGAGTTAGGGTTAGGGTTAGGGTTAGTAGAATCATTAGGATGTTGGTTTGAAACGTGTGCTGCTTTCTCTAGCATTCTGTAGGGGCGACGTTTTATTAAGTATTGATTTTATGCAAGAAAATGGCATAAATCATGATTTTAGCACAAAACTAGATCACCCGTGCCCCGTTGGGTCAGTATTTGTCATATATGTATTATATATAATATGAAATTTTTATTAAAACCTGTCGGCTGAAAACTTGTGCTTTTTTCTCCAACATTTTGTACTGGCAACGTTGAGGTGTCGGTTGAAAATATCCACTTTTTGGTAAGCGAGCTGTTACTTTTATTTCATCCGAAAGGATCCAAAGCTGCTTTGTTAGAAATCGTATGGAAAGCTTTTTTAATTGGTCCAGAAATCCGCGAGAATTAAACGACCAACAAGAAAGACATTAAAAAAATAAAATTTTAAAAACCAACAAAAAAGACATTAAAAAAAAAAAAACAAACAAAAAAAAAAACGGAGTTCACGCCAAAATGTTAATCCCGATTTTTGGACCATTGCTTTAGAAAAAAAAAAAAAAAAAAGCGAAAGGGAAGGAAAAAAGTGAAGCTGAACTAGAAAGAAAGGCAGCGGCTTAGCAGACCGGTAATCTTTTCTTTTTTTTTTTTTTTTTTTGTTTTTTTCTCTCACTTTCTCATCGTCTTAAAAGACACAACAAAACCAAGAATCCTTTATAAAGATTGCAACATTTTTTTAGATAAAAAAACGAAAAAAAAAAAAAAAGAAGAAAGACACGAACGGCAGGCTTTACCCGTCGGAGCCGTGACCTTAACCCTATTTTCCATCAGCAACAGCAGCCACCTTAGCAATTGACTGAAAATGGAGATTGCAAACGATTGTTTATGTTGAATTGAGTCAGCAGTCGACCTACACCCCCCCCCCCCCGGCATTCTTTCCCCGCTGATTATAATGCGAAATCGGGAAATCTGTTGCTTCTACCCCGACCGGCTGTAGAGCCACTCGATTGCATTAGCCAAAAAATATATTGACTTATTTTTGAATAACGATATTGTAGTTGAATATTAGATATGGGTAAATTAATTATTTATATCTATCTATCTATCTATCTATCTATCTATCTATCTATCTATCTATCTATCTATCTATCTATCTATCTATCTATCTATCTATCTATCTATCTATCTTTCTATCTATCTATCTATCTATCTCAGGACATCTATCTATCTATCTATCTATCTATCTATCTATCTATCTATCTATCTATCTATCTATCTATCTATCTATCTTTCTATCTATCTATCTATCTCAGGACATCTATCTATCTATCTATCTATCTATCTATCTATCTATCTATCTATCTATCTATCTATCTATCTATCTATCTCAGGACATCTATCTATCTATCTATCTATCTATCTATCTATCTATCTATCTATCTATCTTAGCACATCTATCTATCTATCTATCTATCTATCTCATTATTCTCTTTGTATCCCTCTGTTAAGTTATCTATTTGTCTCAATCTGTTTATATTAATCAATCGCTTTCTCTCTCTTTGTGTGTATCAATCTATAAATATAATTTACCTCTCTATTTGCCTGCTTATCTGCCCCAGCATGTTTTTAAATCTAACTATCTATCATATATTATTATTTATCAGAGAATGTCAGATATACACACACATTTTTTAAATTTATTATATGACTTAAAATAAACATTGTCTTGAAAAAGCTGTAAACCACTTTAATACCTTTAATACTATGATCACCAGAGTTAAAAAAAGTATATCATATATATATTTTTTGTGTTTCTGTATTTATTTCAACAGTACTCAATATATTAATAGTAGTAGTATAAAAAAATATATATATATGTATGGCAAGTAAGCTACAAAGAAATATCAGAGGGAATCTCAAATGAAAAGTACATTCCAGTGAGATTATTTTGTGTGTGTGTCGCAGTCGTTATCTGCAGGAAACACACATTAAAACACGAAATCAGTCAACGCGTTTCCTGATTTTGTGTGTTTCCGTGTCTTCTTTTCTAACGACATCCGACAAAACAAATCCTTTTGTCTGTGTTGGTCGGAGGGAATTGCACAGCTTTTCAATCCCATTTTTTTCTACGCTCAAAAGCCAACATTAGCAGAATTGGTCAGATGGATTCGCCGGACATTTATAGTTTTGTTTTCAAGCCACTGTTTGATGCTGGCTTTAGTTGATGGGGAAAAAACCCATCGAGTTCATCATTATTCATCTGTGACGTTGTGAAATTGATCTTTTCTTGGCTGCATTCACCAGTTTTGTAATTCAATCATTTGGAGTGTTACATCTTTTAAGAGAGAGAGAGAGAGAGAGAGAGAGAGAGAGAGAGAGAGAGAGAGAGAGAGAGAAATGAGAGAGAGAGAACAAAAAGAGAGAGAGTAGGGAAGAGAAGAAGGGTGAGAGAAGGAGAGACGGGGGAGAGAAGGAAAGAGAGAGAGAGAGGAAGAGAAGAACGGTGAGAGGAGAGAGGGGTAAAAGGAAAGAGAGAGAGGGGGAGGGAAAAAGAGTGAGAAGGGGTGAAAAGGAGGGGGGATAGAAGGAAAGAGAGAGAGAGAAGGAGAGAAGGAGAGAGAGAAAGTGAGAGAGAGAGAGAAGAGAGGGGAAGAGAAGAAGGGGGAGAGAAGGAGAGAGGGGAGGGGAGAGGAGAAGAGTGAGAAGTGTGAGAATGAGAGAGATAGAAGGAAAGAGAGAGAGAAGAAAGGAGAGGAGAGAGAGAAAGTGAGAGAGAAAGAGGGGAAGAGAAGAAAGGTGAGAGAAGAGAGGGGGGGTAGAAGGAAAGAGAGATTGACACAAACTCATGCCTACATGTGAACGCATACACACATGCAGACAGATAGATACAGAGACATACATATACATCGACAATCAGAGACAGATACACACACATGCACACAAACAGAGAGAGGGGGAGGGGGAGGAGAGGAGAGAAGGAAAGAGAAAAGGAAACGGACATTCACACAGAAACACACATGCATGTTAAACCATATACACACATGCATACACATATGCGCACACACAAACACACACACAAACAAGCAAACACATACACAGACACGTACAGCCGTGTGTCATACATGGAGAGGAATGTTAATACTATGATCAACAGTGATCCCTACTAAACTAATAAACAGATGTAACTATTGGGCAGAATTCCACCAAATCTGGGCGTATTATGGGGAGGGGGAACATTCTACTACAACTACTACTACTACTACTACTACTACTGCTGAGGATAATTTTAATGATAAACACTTATTGGTTCTTAGAAAAAAAATCACCAACTTTGCATAAAGCATTTGTTGCCTTGGTCGCAATTCATGTGTCCAATGGATATTGCTGCTGCTGCTGCTGTTGCTGCTGCTGTTGCTGCTGTTGTTGTTGCTGCTGCTGCTGCTGCTGTTGTTGCTGCTGCTGTTGTTGCTGTTGCTGCTGCTGAGTGAATCGAACTCGAAAGATCTCGCCTCAAGATTGCCTGGTCTGCATGAAGTTTTTCTTGTTGGCCGTAGCTATTCGTTAGACGTGCACGATTGCAAGGTTTTACTTCCCGACACCAACAACAGGAAGGCTCAGCTGTTGCATACAGTCATCAGATGGTCTAAGAATTTTTGTTTCAGCTGCAGAAAACCTTCATGATAGGACAAAGTGTAGTATCTGTTCTGATACTACACTTCGTCTGTTCTGTCCTCGGTCAGTGAAGAGGAAAATGTTCTAGATTTTCTCAATCCAGAGTGCCCTCTTTTATGGGGGTGGAGGGGTAGATTTTCACCGCATTAAAAACTGACCTTGTGTCTAACTCTGCTCTCATGGGGAGGCAAGTAAATAGAGATCCTAGCAACAAAAGCATTTGAAACTGCCAAACTTTTGACCAAACCTTGTAATTATAAGGGTGGGTTCTTATAACCTTGTAATTATAAGGGTGGGTCCTTATAACCTTGTCATTATAAGGGTGGGCCCTTATAACCTTGTAATTATAATGGTGTGTCATTATAACCTTGTAATTATAAGGGTGGGTCCTTATAAACTTGTAATTATAAGGGTGGGTCCTTATAACCTTGTAATTATAAGGGTGGGTCCTTATAACCTTGTCATTATAAGGGTGGGTCCTTATAACCTTGTAATTATAATGGTGTGTCATTATAACCTTGTAATTATAAGGGTGGGTCCTTATAAACTTGTAATTACAAGGGTGGGTCCTTATAACCTTGTAATTATAAGGGTGGGTCCTCATAACCTTGTAATTATAAGGGTGGGTCCTTATAAACTTGTAATTATAAGGGTGGGTCCTTATAACCTTGTAATTATAAGGGTGGGTCCTCATAACCTTGTAATTATAAGGGTGGGTCCTTATAACCTTGTAATTATAAGGGTGGGTCCTTATAACCTTGTAATTATAAGGGTGGGTCCTCATAACCTTGTAATTATAAGGGTGGGTCCTTATAACCTTGTAATTATAAGGGTGGGTCCTTATAACCTTGTCATTATAATGGTGTGTCATTATAACCATGTAATTATAAGGGTGGGTCCTTATAAACTTGTAATTATAAGGGTGGGTCCTCATAACCTTGTAATTATAAGGGTGGGTCCTTATAAACTTGTAATTATAAGGGTGGGTCCTCATAACCTTGTAATTATAAGGGTGGGTCCTCATAACCTTGTAATTATAAGGGTGGGTCCTCATAACCTTGTAATTATAAGGGTGGGTCCTCATAACCTTGTAATTATAAGGGTGGGTCCTTATAACCTTGTAATTATAAGGGTGGGTCCTTATAACCTTGTAATTATAAGAGTGGGTCCTTATAACCTTGTAATTATAAGGGTGGGTCCTCATAACCTTGTAATTATAAGGGTGGGTCCTCATAACCTTGTAATTATAAGGGTGGGTCCTTATAACCTTGTAATTATAAGGGTGGGTCCTTATAACCTTGTAATTATAAGGGTGGGTTCTTATAACCTTGTAATTATAAGGGTGGGTCCTTATAACCTTGTAATTATAAGGGTGGGTCCTTATAACCTTGTAATTATAAGGGTGGGCCCAAACTGGAGCAATAGACAGATAAACGTTTCTTATATTGTGTAGTCGTATAATTTGCAATCACTGTCTTTGGCAGCCAAAGCACAGAATTCTTCTGAGGTTATTTCATGTTCTGTGGGATTGTCATTACATTTGAAGCCATCAACCTGGGATTTGGTTACTTGAGGATGAAAAAAGAAAAAAGGAAACACACAAAAAAAAAAAAAAAAATTTAACATATGAAATATATTGTCGATTTGAGTAAGAAAAAGAAAAAGGAAAAGGAAAAAAAGTCCCCCCCCCCAATCTGTTGTATATGTAGCACACCTGTAGGTAAATGTCTACATTCAATATGGGATGCTGTACACAGAGGAGGCGTTACACGTTAGATGTTCACAGTCGACCGTGAACCTATGCACATTCTATGCAATAAAACACACATGTATTTCCTTGGCCTCGTTGCAGTCTCGGGAGACAGTGGATACCCACTTGAAGAGTGCATGCACAGCGAGTCTATATTGAAGCAAGGGTTGCACATTCCTCAGTCGCACCTGAATACCAGAATCGGTATTGCTTGAGTTCAGTGGTAAGGGGAAGTCCTTGACGACTGGAAACAATGCTGGGATAAGCAGAGAAAGACTAATGCTATTTGGGAGTTTTCCTTCTCCTAGACTAGTTTTACAACCGAAGCTTGAGAGTTAAGCCTCTCCTACTATTTGATCCATAGCTCGAGGAAGAATATATATATATATATATATATATATATATATATATATATTGATGTAACTTTAGAAAGTAACAAAATTACCCTCAAGTGAATTAGAAATTTTACAAATAAATTATAGAACTTATTAACTATTTTAAGAAATATTACTGAATTAAAATTTATAAATGTCCACACAATTTTTAGGATGTACTGGCTCTGAACAAAAAATTCAAAATTGCATATTAGTTGGTTCCTCCACGTGTGAGTTTGCTCTTTTTCTTTGTTTTTTGTTTGGTTTCACCCAAAAATGAACCACTGTATAGTGTAGGTTTTTTTTCAAAACACTTTAATCCGAGAACTTTTTACTCTTTGTGAATTTTTCTGATGATTTTGTAGTGTTGCAGAGACGATATTGACATAAAAACGTTGTTTGGCACAAGACAAATGAAACGGACCGTAAAAAATATATCTCACAGAAATGTTATGTTTTTTTGGAAATGTGAAAAAATAAAAATAATAAAATAAAACCATGGTTATTGGAATATAATATGAACTGACTTATATATATATATATATATATATATATATAATGGATTAAATGAAAGAATAAAATGAGAAATTAGTCAAACTTTATTACATATCAAAGTTAGAAAAATATATCTCACAGAAATGTTATGTTTTTTTGGAAATGTGAAAAAATAAAAATAATAAAATAAAACCATGGTTATTGGAATATAATATGAACTGACATGTACAAAAAGCCACTACACTGGCATGCCAATGTTATCGATCATTAGTTATTAGAAACTAAGATCTCATCAGGCAGCAATGTCTAATCTTCCACTTAGATGTTCATATTGCAAAAGAATGAGAAGAAAAGAAAAAGAAAGGAAAATCTCAATTTAAAACCGGAAGGTCACATGGTCAAATTTAAAATAATTGATAAATTGAAAAAATATAAATCGATCAATTGTTTTAATTTTTGGACTAAAAGTTACAAAAGTTTTTTAAAAATTATTTTAAATTGGACTATCTATCTATCTATCCAGCCTACTATCTATCTATCTATCTATCTATCTATCTATCTATCTATCTATCTATCTATCTATCTATCTATCTATCTATCTATCTGGATAGATGGCGGAGCTATTATGGTTGTCAAGAAGTTTTGTCATTTTGGTGATATCATTGGAGCACAGGGTGGAGCAGGTGCTAGTGTGATTGAAAAAGATAGGAATCGATTAAATAATTTCAGGGAACTTCTGCCATTACTAACCAGCAGTGCGTTACCACTGTTGACCAAGGGAAAGGTCTATCAGGCATGTGTACGCAGTGTGACGATGTATAGAAACGAAACATGGCCAGTGAGGGTTGAGGACATGCGTTGCATGGCGAGAAATGATATGAGAATGATACGATGGATGTGAAATGTGAATATTAAAGACAGGCATAGTTTGGATGACGTCGGTGGAAGATTAAATCTGGACAGGATATAAGTAGATGTGTGAAGAACAGGAGACTTCATTGGTATGGCCATGTTGAAAGAACGGATGAGAGTTTTGGGGTTAGTAGATGTAGAACAGTTGAGGTAGCAGGGTTAGTTCATAGGGGAAGGGGGAGAGAGTAATAAGAACGAACTTGAGAGAAAAGAGAGATAAATAAAGACATGGCCAGAACTAGGTGTGTTTGAAAATCAATTTCTAAAAGCCGTCCAATACATGCCAGCATGTAAAACGGGCATTAAACCGATGACAATGCTGCTGCTGATGCTGCTGCTGCTGCTGCCGATGATGATGATGATGATGATGATGATACTGATGATGATGATGCTACTGATGATGATGATGCTACTGATGATGGTGATGATGATGATGATGATGATGATGATGACGATGATGACGACGATGCTGCTGCTGCCGATGATGATGGTGATGATGATGATGATGATGATGATGATGATGATGATGATGATGATGATGATGATGATGCCGATGATGGTGATGATGATGATGATGATGATG
>OY744518.1:217794753-217807253 GCA_963556195.1 Sepiola atlantica
GTACTACCCACCAAATATTTGAATGCGTACTACCCACCAAATATTTGAATGCGTACTACCCACCAAATATTTGAATGCGTACTACCCATCAAATATTTGAATGCGTACTACCCACCAAATATTTGAATGCGTACTACCCACCAAATATTTGAATGCGTACTACCCACCAAATATTTTAATGCGTACTACCCATCAAATATTTTAATGCATACTACCCATCAAATATTTGAATGTGTACTACCCATTAAATATTTGAATGCGTACTACCCACCAAATATTTGAATGCATACTACCCACCAAATATTTAAATGCATACTACCCACCAAATATTTGAATGCATACTACCCACCAAATATTTGAATGCATACTACCCATCAAATATTTGAATGCGTACTACCCACCAAATATTTGAATGCGTACTACCCACCAAATATTTGAATGCGTACTACCCACCAAATATTTGAATGCGTACTACCCACCAAATATTTGAATGCGTACTACCCATCAAATATTTGAATGCGTACTACCCATCAAATATTTGAATGCGTACTACCCATCAAATATTTTAATGCGTACTACCCACCAAATATTTGAATGCGTACTACCCACCAAATATTTGAATGCATACTACCCATTAAATATTTGAATGTGTACTACCCATTAAATATTTGAATGCGTACTACCCACCAAATATTTGAATGCGTACTACCCACCAAATATTTGAATGCGTACTACCCATCAAATATTTGAATGCGTACTACCCACCAAATATTTGAATGCGTACTACCCATCAAATATTTGAATGCGTACTACCCACCAAATATTTGAATGCGTACTACCCACCAAATATTTGAATGCGTACTACCCACCAAATATTTGAATGCGTACTACCCACCAAATATTTGAATGCGTACTACCCACCAAATATTTTAATGCGTACTACCCATCAAATATTTTAATGCATACTACCCATCAAATATTTGAATGTGTACTACCCATTAAATATTTGAATGCGTACTACCCACCAAATATTTGAATGCATACTACCCACCAAATATTTGAATGCATACTACCCACCAAATATTTGAATGCATACTACCCACCAAATATTTGAATGCATACTACCCATCAAATATTTGAATGCGTACTACCCACCAAATATTTGAATGCGTACTACCCACCAAATATTTGAATGCGTACTACCCACCAAATATTTGAATGCGTACTACCCACCAAATATTTGAATGCGTACTACCCACCAAATATTTGAATGCGTACTACCCACCAAATATTTGAATGCGTACTACCCACCAAATATTTGAATGCGTACTACCCATCAAATATTTGAATGCGTACTACCCATCAAATATTTGAATGCGTACTACCCATCAAATATTTTAATGCGTACTACCCACCAAATATTTGAATGCGTACTACCCACCAAATATTTGAATGCGTACTACCCACCAAATATTTGAATGCGTACTACCCATCAAATATTTGAATGCGTACTACCCACCAAATATTTGAATGCGTACTACCCACCAAATATTTGAATGCGTACTACCCATCAAATATTTGAATGCGTACTACCCACCAAATATTTGAATGCGTACTACCCACCAAATATTTGAATGCGTACTACCCACCAAATATTTGAATGCGTACTACCCACCAAATATTTGAATGCGTACTACCCACCAAATATTTGAATGCGTACTACCCACCAAATATTTGAATGCGTACTACCCACCAAATATTTGAATGCGTACTACCCATCAAATATTTGAATGCGTACTACCCACCAAATATTTGAATGCGTACTACCCACCAAATATTTGAATGCGTACTACCCACCAAATATTTGAATGCGTACTACCCACCAAATATTTGAATGCGTACTACCCACCAAATATTTGAATGCGTACTACCCACCAAATATTTGAATGCGTACTACCCACCAAATATTTTAATGCGTACTACCCATCAAATATTTTAATGCATACTACCCATTAAATATTTGAATGTGTACTACCCATTAAATATTTGAATGCGTACTACCCACCAAATATTTGAATGCATACTACCCACCAAATATTTGAATGCATACTACCCACCAAATATTTGAATGCATACTACCCACCAAATATTTGAATGCATACTACCCATCAAATATTTGAATGCGTACTACCCACCAAATATTTGAATGCGTACTACCCACCAAATATTTGAATGCGTACTACCCACCAAATATTTGAATGCGTACTACCCACCAAATATTTGAATGCGTACTACCCACCAAATATTTGAATGCGTACTACCCACCAAATATTTGAATGCGTACTATCCATCAAATATTTGAATGCGTACTACCCATCAAATATTTGAATGCGTACTACCCACCAAATATTTGAATGCGTACTACCCACCAAATATTTGAATGCGTACTACCCACCAAATATTTGAATGCGTACTACCCACCAAATATTTGAATGCGTACTACCCACCAAATATTTGAATGCGTACTACCCACCAAATATTTGAATGCGTACTACCCATCAAATATTTGAATGCGTACTACCCACCAAATATTTGAATGCGTACTACCCACCAAATATTTGAATGCGTACTACCCACCAAATATTTGAATGCGTACTACCCATCAAATATTTGAATGCGTACTACCCATCAAATATTTGAATGCGTACTACCCATCAAATATTTGAATGCGTACTACCCACCAAATATTTGAATGCGTACTACCCACCAAATATTTGAATGCGTACTACCCACCAAATATTTGAATGCGTACTACCCACCAAATATTTGAATGCGTACTACCCATCAAATATTTGAATGCGTACTACCCACCAAATATTTGAATGCGTACTACCCACCAAATATTTGAATGCGTACTACCCACCAAATATTTGAATGCGTACTACCCATCAAATATTTGAATGCGTACTACCCATCAAATATTTGAATGCGTACTACCCACCAAATATTTGAATGCGTACTACCCACCAAATATTTGAATGCGTACTACCCACCAAATATTTGAATGCGTACTACCCACCAAATATTTGAATGCGTACTACCCACCAAATATTTGAATGCGTACTACCCACCAAATATTTGAATGCGTACTACCCACCAAATATTTGAATGCGTACTACCCATCAAATATTTGAATGCGTACTACCCATCAAATATTTGAATGCGTACTACCCACCAAATATTTGAATGCGTACTACCCACCAAATATTTGAATGCGTACTACCCACCAAATATTTGAATGCGTACTACCCACCAAATATTTGAATGCGTACTACCCACCAAATATTTGAATGCGTACTACCCACCAAATATTTGAATGCGTACTACCCACCAAATATTTGAATGCGTACTACCCACCAAATATTTGAATGCGTACTACCCATCAAATATTTGAATGCGTACTACCCACCAAATATTTGAATGCGTACTACCCACCAAATATTTGAATGCGTACTACCCACCAAATATTTGAATGCGTACTACCCATCAAATATTTGAATGCGTACTACCCATCAAATATTTGAATGCGTACTACCCATCAAATATTTGAATGCGTACTACCCACCAAATATTTGAATGCGTACCACCCACCAAATATTTGAATGCGTACTACCCACCAAATATTTGAATGCGTACTACCCACCAAATATTTGAATGCGTACTACCCATCAAATATTTGAATGCGTACTACCCACCAAATATTTGAATGCGTACTACCCACCAAATATTTGAATGCGTACTACCCACCAAATATTTGAATGCGTACTACCCATCAAATATTTGAATGCGTACTACCCATCAAATATTTGAATGCGTACTACCCACCAAATATTTGAATGCGTACTACCCACCAAATATTTGAATGCGTACTACCCACCAAATATTTGAATGCGTACTACCCACCAAATATTTGAATGCGTACTACCCACCAAATATTTGAATGCGTACTACCCACCAAATATTTGAATGCGTACTACCCACCAAATATTTGAATGCGTACTACCCACCAAATATTTGAATGCGTACTACCCACCAAATATTTGAATGCGTACTACCCACCAAATATTTGAATGCGTACTACCCATCAAATATTTGAATGCGTACTACCCACCAAATATTTGAATGCGTACTACCCATCAAATATTTGAATGCGTACTACCCACCAAATATTTGAATGCGTACTACCCACCAAATATTTGAATGCGTACTACCCACCAAATATTTGAATGCGTACTACCCACCAAATATTTGAATGCGTACTACCCACCAAATATTTGAATGCGTACTACCCACCAAATATTTGAATGCGTACTACCCACCAAATATTTGAATGCGTACTACCCACCAAATATTTGAATGCGTACTACCCACCAAATATTTGAATGCGTACTACCCACCAAATATTTGAATGCGTACTACCCACCAAATATTTGAATGCGTACTACCCACCAAATATTTGAATGCGTACTACCCATCAAATATTTGAATGCGTACTACCCACCAAATATTTGAATGCGTACTACCCACCAAATATTTGAATGCGTACTACCCACCAAATATTTTAATGCGTACTACCCATCAAATATTTTAATGCATACTACCCATTAAATATTTGAATGTGTACTACCCATTAAATATTTGAATGCGTACTACCCACCAAATATTTGAATGCATACTACCCACCAAATATTTGAATGCATACTACCCACCAAATATTTGAATGCATACTACCCACCAAATATTTGAATGCATACTACCCATCAAATATTTGAATGCGTACTACCCACCAAATATTTGAATGCGTACTACCCACCAAATATTTGAATGCGTACTACCCACCAAATATTTGAATGCGTACTACCCACCAAATATTTGAATGCGTACTACCCACCAAATATTTGAATGCGTACTACCCACCAAATATTTGAATGCGTACTACCCATCAAATATTTGAATGCGTACTACCCATCAAATATTTGAATGCGTACTACCCACCAAATATTTGAATGCGTACTACCCACCAAATATTTGAATGCGTACTACCCACCAAATATTTGAATGCGTACTACCCACCAAATATTTTAATGCGTACTACCCACCAAATATTTGAATGCGTACTACCCACCAAATATTTGAATGCGTACTACCCACCAAATATTTGAATGCGTACTACCCACCAAATATTTGAATGCGTACTACCCATCAAATATTTGAATGCGTACTACCCACCAAATATTTGAATGCGTACTACCCACCAAATATTTGAATGCGTACTACCCACCAAATATTTGAATGCGTACTACCCATCAAATATTTGAATGCGTACTACCCACCAAATATTTGAATGCGTACTACCCACCAAATATTTGAATGCGTACTACCCATCAAATATTTGAATGCGTACTACCCACCAAATATTTGAATGCGTACTACCCATCAAATATTTGAATGCGTACTACCCACCAAATATTTGAATGCGTACTACCCACCAAATATTTGAATGCGTACTACCCACCAAATATTTGAATGCGTACTACACACCAAATATTTGAATGCGTACTACCCATCAAATATTTGAATGCGTACTACCCACCAAATATTTGAATGCGTACTACCCACCAAATATTTGAATGCGTACTACCCACCAAATATTTGAATGCGTACTACCCACCAAATATTTGAATGCGTACTACCCACCAAATATTTGAATGCGTACTACCCACCAAATATTTGAATGCGTACTACCCACCAAATATTTGAATGCGTACTACCCACCAAATATTTGAATGCGTACTACCCACCAAATATTTGAATGCGTACTACCCACCAAATATTTGAATGCGTACTACCCACCAAATATTTGAATGCGTACTACCCATCAAATATTTGAATGCGTACTACCCACCAAATATTTGAATGCGTACTACCCACCAAATATTTGAATGCGTACTACCCACCAAATATTTGAATGCGTACTACCCACCAAATATTTGAATGCGTACTACCCACCAAATATTTGAATGCGTACTACCCATCAAATATTTGAATGCGTACTACCCACCAAATATTTGAATGCGTACTACCCATCAAATATTTGAATGCGTACTACCCACCAAATATTTGAATGCGTACTACCCACCAAATATTTGAATGCGTACTACCCACCAAATATTTGAATGCGTACTACCCACCAAATTATTTGAATGCGTACTACCCACCAAATATTTGAATGCGTACTACCCACCAATATTTGAATGCGTACTACCCACCAAATATTTGAATGCGTACTACCCACCAAATATTTGAATGCGTACTACCCACCAAATATTTGAATGCGTACTACCCACCAAATATTTGAATGCGTACTACCCACCAAATATTTGAATGCGTACTACCCACCAAATATTTGAATGCGTACTACCCACCAAATATTTGAATGCGTACTACCCATCAAATATTTGAATGCGTACTACCCACCAAATATTTGAATGCGTACTACCCATCAAATATTTGAATGCGTACTACCCACCAAATATTTGAATGCGTACTACCCACCAAATATTTGAATGCGTACTACCCACCAAATATTTGAATGCGTACTACCCACCAAATATTTGAATGCGTACTACCACCAAATATTTGAATGCGTACTACCCACCAAATATTTGAATGCGTACTACCCACCAAAATATTTGAATGCGTACTACCCACCAAATATTTGAATGCGTACTACCCACCAAATATTTGAATGCGTACTACCCACCAAATATTTGAATGCGTACTACCCACCAAATATTTGAATGCGTACTACCCACCAAATATTTGAATGCGTACTACCCATCAAATATTTGAATGCGTACTACCCACCAAATATTTGAATGCGTACTACCCACCAAATATTTGAATGCGTACTACCACCAAATATTTGAATGCGTACTACCCACCAAATATTTGAATGCGTACTACCCACCAAATATTTGAATGCGTACTACCCACCAAATATTTGAATGCGTACTACCCACCAAATATTTGAATGCGTACTACCCACCAAATATTTGAATGCGTACTACCCACCAAATATTTGAATGCGTACTACCCACCAAATATTTGAATGCGTACTACCCACCAAATATTTGAATGCGTACTACCCACCAAATATTTGAATGCGTACTACCCACCAAATATTTGAATGCGTACTACCCACCAAATATTTGAATGCGTACTACCCACCAAATATTTGAATGCGTACTACCCACCAAATATTTGAATGCGTACTACCCACCAAATATTTGAATGCGTACTACCCACCAAATATTTGAATGCGTACTACCCACCAAATATTTGAATGCGTACTACCCACCAAATATTTGAATGCGTACTACCCACCAAATATTTGAATGCGTACTACCCACCAAATATTTGAATGCGTACTACCCACCAAATATTTGAATGCGTACTACCCACCAAATATTTGAATGCGTACTACCCACCAAATATTTGAATGCGTACTACCCACCAAATATTTGAATGCATACTACCAACCAAATATTTGAATGCGTACTACCCATCAAATATTTGAATGCGTACTACCCACCAAATATTTGAATGCGTACTACCCACCAAATATTTGAATGCGTACTACCCACCAAATATTTGAATGCATACTACCAACCAACCATATTATACTAAACACCTGATATTAATTGCCGTAAATTCAAAATTACACTGCATAAGCCTGAAACCATCTTCAAACTTTTTCATTTTTAGAAATACCTAGAGCCCCCCCCCCCCCCATCACTGAATTTGGTTTCTATGTCATCGATCCACTGCCATGTCTGCTTTGTGGTGCGCTACCACAAACAATAAACTCTATTATCATTGAATGAAATGCCTTCAAATTTAAAATGGTATCACATAAGACAAAAATTATAATATGTGAGAGGGAGAAATATGATCCCCCTCCTCCTCACCAACTGGACCTTGTAAAACTACAACGGTAAACCCGGCATTACTAAAAAGCAACTTATTCTTTTGTTGTTGTTATCTGCAACTGTGCCATACGTGCGTGTCCGCCATATTCATTTATTTATTTATCCAGACACCCTTCGCATAGTTGATGTAAACACGGCAGTAAGTTAGGTATGCATTCTTTGAAGCCGGACCCGCACACGGCACATGTAACGCCGCCATGCTGGTGGTTTTGTTGTTGGGCTGACGTTTCGTCCTCCGGTTTTGGGGTCGCACTGCTTCGGCCATCTTCCTCGTCCGGTTTGCCGGTAACAGCAGCTGTTGTTGATGATGATGATGATGAGGAGGATGATGTTGATGATGTCGCCGTAGTTGACAACGATGAAGTTGTTGTCGACGACGATGATGATGATGTTGATGAAGTTGTGATTGTGGTTGTTGTTGTGGTCGTCGTCAGAGGTGACGACGACGACGATGAATTATTATTATTATTATTATTTGTAGATTGTGTTAAAAAGGTTGTAGCTATGGGGGTCGCCGTAGTGGTTGTGTCAGCCGCCAATATCGAAGACGATGGCGTCGTCGTCGATGGTGATGATGAGGAGGAAGAGGTCAACAATAACGATGGAGGTCGTCCACTATCCACGACGACGGTTTCACTGTTAAGGTTTTTATCCTGTCCATTGTTCACGGGTTCGCGTCCACCCGGTTCGGACCCTTCTTTTGTGTTGTTTTGTTGTTCGGAGGGATCGTCGTCTCCGAGGTCCCCGATTTCCTTACGGGGTTGATCCTGTACAACACCATTATCATTATTATTATTGTTGTTAGCGATCACAGCCACGTCCAGACCCCCTGCTCCAGGAGTAACAATCACAACATTATTTGTTCGGACCCTTCTTTTGTGCCTTCATTTAGTTGAGAAGGTGTTAACACAATAAAAAAATAATGACATTTCAATTTTTTCTTTTTCAAGGGACTTTTTGAAATGAGCCACAGTTGAAAAACGGACTTTTTTTTTATTTGAAGCCAATCACCTCCCACCATGACGGGGGGGGGGGGGGGGTCTGTACTAACACCCTCAATGCACGTCTGTATCACTCGACAATATGCTGGAAAAGAGGACGCCTATTATCAGCCAACTTTCACGGTGACGTCGCTCACAAGATCTCGCATCTCCCCTTTCTCGCATGATGCAACACGTATAAGGTCCCGAAATGAATAGGTTGAAACGTTTTTATGTACAAAATGAAAAAAAGAAACTTTTTCCAAGTAAGAAAAAAAAAATTCTTATTCCTTGTAACAAAAACGAAGGAGAAGTAAACTTGGCAACTTCATTTATCTTTTAAATTTGTTTTTTTGTTTGGTATTTTACTTACATTGACATTTACAACCAAATAATTAAACAAATGGAATTAAGAATGCTAGCTTTGTGAGATTGTGGAGGGAGTGTCCAGTGCGAGCCAAACGTGAAAGCACAGAGAAAGAAAGAAGTAAAAGTGATGTCTTGCTCTACTATATATATATATATATATATACGATTAAAATGAATTAATTGAATAGTCGTTTATAAAGGGCATAGCGTGAGATAAAAGACGGAGGAGGGTTATGTAAAACGAAAATGATAATTCTCCACTGAAGTTCGGAAATAAAGAATAGAAGGAACTGATGTCAATTATGACTTTGGATTGATTTTATATATATATATATATATATATATATATATATATATATATATATATATATATATATATATATATATTATATATATATATATATATATTATATATAATATATATATATTATATATAATATATATATATTATATATAATATATATATATTATATATAATATATATATATTATATATAATATATATATATTATATATAATATATATATATATATATAATATATATATATATATAATATATATATATATATAATATATATATATATATATATATATATATATATATATCAGGACCGGCGACACAGTTATAAAAGTGGGTGGGGGGGGCTCTCCTAAAAAGTGGGGGGGACCGTTAAACACATGCATATATAACTTCATTATTGATGACCGTAAAGTGGGGGGGGGGGCAAGTCAAAAAGTGGAGGGGCTGTAGCCCCCCCCCTGCACCCCCGGTGCCGCCGTCCATGTATATATATATATATATATATATATATATATATATATATATATATATATATATATGCAAGTATGTATGTATGTATGTATGTATGTATGTATGTATGTGTGTGTCATCTAGAGTTGTCGTCTGGCTCATTCTGGACACTCATCCAATTGAAACAGTGAAAGAGAGTTTCAGAAAAGTAAACTTCAATATCGACAGATTTGAGTTTTCTATGAGGATACGCTTTTCCAGAAAGATTTTCTGGGAAAGAAACCACAAGTGCTGGGAACTGATAGCAACGTTGGTGGTAACGTTTTAAAAGTTCCTTTTAAAAAGGATTTTTTATTATTATTGACAAAGTTTTACAGTCATGTTAGATGATCAATGCCAAGGCTTGGGACTGGTCACAACTAACCGGATATATTCATACGCTGGTAGTCACACCGATGTATTTATATCAGCTAAATAGTCCGGTGATATTGCTACAGTTTTAGAGAGTACTGGAAGGAAGGAAGGAGCTGAGGAATACTAAGCCACGATTGGCTGTGCAGATTAGGTGCAGCAGGAACCGGAAATGAGTTTGTCAATATGCAAGAGAGGAAGATAGAACATTGACTAAGATAAAACTCCACATGTATTTTATTGTATTGATGTCATGATAGTCCTCATATTCTACATGGGTTCAAATTGCACTTCTGACGTCATCATATGTGTGTGTATTAAACGCCGAAAGGTATATCTTATCAGAGTGTATGTATATTAGGAAGCTGAACTGAAATTGTTCCGGAATATACAAAAGAGGAATAAAGAAAATTTTCCTAATTTTGATTCCATGTGGAACTTTGCTGCAGTGATACCACGACAGTCCTCATTTTTTACATTGGTTCGTACCCAGTTGTCATACCAGTCGAGGTTTGTTCTTGGCACCATTGTGGCAACCTAGGGGATGACTTGAACCATCAACCCCCTTCTTTGTTGGAATTAAGTATGATCCGGCTCAGGGAGATGTTTTGTTTATCACCAGTCGCCTGAGGCGCCCCTACCGTTCTCGGCCACTTTTATACCCTTCCATAGTGCCTCCTTGGGGAGCTGGCTTTTTCTCCCACATTGAACTGACTTCAAATCTAACCTTTCTGGAGTGTGAAACAGGTAAATAGTGATCCATATTCCACTTCTGACACCAGGTTATGTGTGTGAAGTGCATCTAAAAAGGTCAGATAGAAAAGTATTCCGATCTTGGATAGCGATTCAATACTGTTTTACAGAGGCTGGCTTATATTGGCCTCATTTATTTGATTAGGTAAAGTATCGCCCGTGAACAGGTGAATCCAATATCGTTGAGGGGTCACCAGTGTTGGGTCAAAGGACGTCCCTCCGTATAATACGTCCGACACCCTACTCTATAGTGAAGTTTGTTTCTATGTCTCATGACGTCAAGGGACGTCGTCGGGGAGTCAGGCAGATACTCTATCTGTCAAAACTTTTCAGTGGGCATGTTTTGTAAACCTCGTAATTTGGGTTTACTCAATAATATTTGATAAAGAAAAATGGATAAAATATCAGCAGAAATTTTTAACAAATTTATTACAACTGAACACAGAATAAAATAATGAGTTAATTGCCGCTGTAACGCAAGATGAAATAAGACAGTTTCAAGACGTCGGTTTGTTTATCTTTTCTCTCAGGCAAGACTCTATCGACAAGGGCGATAATTCTTAACCTTACCGAATGATGCAAGGGAGATAAATCGTTTCGTTAGTTATCCCTAACAGCATGATAGAATCTGGGGAGGCCATGTCCTCTCCAGGCCACATACACCACCTGGTATTCCCAAATGGTCACCCATTTTGTACTGACCAGGCTCAACGTTGCTTAACTTCGGTGTCAGAGTGATTATGCCGTGACTACTACAGTACGATAAAAAAAACTAATACAAAATTAATAACAACATTTGATTTCTCATAAAGTTTTACTTAAAGAAAATTTGCGTTTGATCTTGGTATAGGGCTTTGTTTTGAATTGCATCCCCGGACAGACAGACAGACAGCACAACTCTATTATTATACTAAGCTGGGTTTATCATCGGCTTTTTTTTCCTATATTTTTTAATCACACAAAATCCATCCTAAAACATTCGTCAGTCTTAGGATTGAGTTATGTTTTAAAATACTAAAATTAAAATTAATTGTTCAGATATGCCATAATTTGCAAATACCTCATTAAGTGACCCATCTCTTACTAAATTTTTATCTATCACTTTCACCCTCTATCACTGTATCTTGTTTGACCCCTGCTTTTATTATATATGTCGTCTACCACTCTCGCTCCCATCACCCCTTCT
>OY744518.1:217809753-217817253 GCA_963556195.1 Sepiola atlantica
TTCTCCTACCTTATAGCCTTGGTCTTTTCAAGACTACGGTCAATAGACATCTGTTTTTGCGATAATCATATTTGTTCTTGTTAGCTCCTTACATCAAGTGGCTTCATGCCTTGTCTGGAGCGATTTCCATGAAAAAATACCCATTCTTTCTTCTGCCCCCTTCTCTCTTTCTCTCTCGTTCTGTCTGTCTATTACATGTAAGTATCCCCTTTTCTTCTGCCACTCACTCCCCTATTCTGCATGTCTCTTTATTACATGTACATGTTCTTTGCAACTGACACCCTTCTTTCCTGACCAGACAGTGACATTTTTTTCGTCCTACACAGGACAAACAACCTGTCCTTTTCAGGATAATTACTAACTATAAATTCAATGTGTTACCTGACCTTTTCAGGACAACTCCCTTTTCAGTCTGCTTCGAAGTCATCCAACTTTGGTACGACGTCTACACTTGACCAACATCAATTAAATAGAGCGACCAAATTTACCGAGCTCTTTCTCAAACCTTAGTGATGTGCCTGTTTCGACCACCGACATTGGAGAGGTAACTCGATTAGCCACTTCATGTCGACCCTTTCAGTCACACCGGCAGCTGAAACAAACCTTCTTCACTTTCTTGTACCTTTGCGGTCTAATAAACTGGTTATTTTTTATTTGCAAATTTAATTCCTGTGTCTATTATCTTTATTTGCTATTACTTTGTGTGTCTCTCAAAAGTTGTTGGGGGCGACCTTCTCTTAGTCATGGGCCGCCTCTACAATAATGTCATGTTTTTTTGTTGTTGTTTTTTTGCTGTAATAATATTTTTTCTCTCTTTTGTAGGTAAGTAAAACATTTATGAATTTTCTGCTAAAAAACGGAACAACGGTAAGTGTTTGTTGCTTTTTTTATTTTAATTTTGATTTATTTTTATGTTTTTTTTTAAGCACTAATGAAACTTTTAGATAATGGAAAAACGGATTGTATGAACGGTACATTTGATTGTAGGTTGATTGTAGGTTTATTGTAGGTTTATTGTAGGTTTATTGTAGATTTATGTAGGTTTATGTAAGTTTATTGTAGATTTATGTAGGTCTATTGTAGGCTTATTGTAGGTTTATTGTAGGATTATCTAGGTGTATTGTAGGTTTATTGTAAGTTTATGTAGGTTTATGTAGATTTATTGTATGTTTATATAGGTTTATTGTAGGTTTATTGTACGCTTATGTAGGTGTATTGTAGGTTTATGTAGGTTTATTGTAGGCTTATGTAGGTGTATTGTAGGTTTATTGTAGGTTTATTGTAGGTTTATGTAGGTTTATTGTAAGTTTATTGTAGGTTTATGTTCTTTAACACTACCACTTTTTCGTGTTCTTTTTCCTTTTGGGTCAGTTCCCACAGCTCCGTGAAATTGTACAGGAAAATGATGTGGATGTATGTTGTAAATACAGTCAGCTTCACTTCTTCACTGACATGCTGGCTGTTGATGATGGACTCGTAGATATTGTATTCATCTAGAGCAAACCCCTTTCGTCTTTTGGTGTCTTCCACAGAGGAAGACATCAAAACAAGCTACTTAGAAGAAGCGCCATCGAAATCAGTTGGCGAAGGACAGTCTTGAAGAAAGATTTCTAGAGTCGCAGCGAGGCAAAATCATGGAATGCTGTTATACTAAAAACGAAGACTGTCATGGTTTGGCCATTTAATGAGACTGCCACCAGAAACACGTGCACGTCAAACACTTGAAGCCTTCATCAAGTTTAATGAAAGACCACGAGGATGACCAAAGATGAGATGGCTCAACCAAGTGATCAAAGACTTCAAATCACTATGAGACTTCCATACTTTAGAAAACGACATGAACAAAACCATCAGTTGAAGTTGTTTCGAATGAAATCATTGGAGATCTGAGGATCTGTAGTTAACCAGGTTAACGAGTATGCAGTGATGATGATGATGATGATGATGATGATGATGATGATCACGACGACGACGACGATGATGATGATGATGACCACGACGACGACGACGATGATGATGATGATGATGATGATGATGATGATGATGATGATCACGACGACGATGATGATGATGATGATGATAACGACGACGACGACGATGATGATGATGATGATCACGACGACGATGATGACAATGATGATGATGATCACGACGACGACGACGACGACAACGACGACGATGATGATGATGATGACGACGACGACAGTGATGATGATGATGATGATGATGATGATGATGATGATGACCACAACGCCGACGATGATGATTCCTTTTCTTTTGTGCTATTTTTCATATTTTATCTGAGTTAGTTTCGTTCAAAGGCAGGAGGAGAATGTAAGAGAACATGAGAGAGAGAAAAAGACAGACAGACAGACAGACAGACAGAATGAGCAAGTTGTAAAGAATGTTTCTTTTCTGGACAGAAAGTAATCACCTTTCATTTTTATTAAATTACTATTTTTGCGTGTACGGCGTTGCCCGGGGTGCAGTGAAGTCATTTTAGTTTTTATTCGTTTGCAGATTTTTAAACTTAAGGTAGACAACTCCTATTATATTCTTCAATTTAAAATGAGAAGTTATCCCCTCTTGCTGATTTAAAAAAAAAATTTAGGTGATTATTTTAAAATGTTTGACATTAGCAGTAAGTATTTTTTAAAAAATAAATCGTAGCTAAGTACATTATTATATTGCCAATAACATGGTACAACAATAACAAATGAAACTAGGCTAGTCAAAAAAAAGTTTGATTTATCAGCTTAAATGCTGGTTGAGTCTGGTGTTGAAAATCCGACAAGAAAACTTTATATGTTAGATTAAAACCAATTTTTAAAAATTATCTTTTTGGCCAAACCGAAGAATGTGGGTGTTTTGTGGTGCCATGTCCAAATCTGAAATGTCTGGATTTTATGTCTCGCTCTCTCGGACAACAATGACTGGTTCAAGAGAGATGGTACTTCAGATACACATGCACCTTTATCACTCCTCCATTTTCGTTGCTTTTTTTGTTTCTGCCCTTTCTTTTTTAGAAAGAAGCAACACTGACCTCACCAGGAAACTCCCAAGATCTTAACCCGGTAGAAAATGTTGTGGGAAAACAAACACAGAAAGGGCCGAAGAAGAATCAAGAAAGAACAACAAACTTTTATTGTTCTCTTCTTCTTCTTCTTCTTCTTCTTCTTCTTCTTCTACTTCTTCTTCTACTTCTTCTTTTTTGTTTCCCTCTCCTTCAATGTCTTCTTCTTCTTTCTTTTTCGTCTTCTTCTTTCTTCTTCTTCTTCTTCTTCTTCTTCTTCTTCTTCTTCTTCTTCTTCTTCTTCTTCTTCTTCTTCTTCTTCTTCTTCTTCTTCTTCTTCTTCTTTTTCTTTTTTTATCTTCTTCTTCTTCTTCTTCTTCTTCTTCTTCTTCTTCTTCTTCTTCTTCTTCTTCTTCTTGCCAGCTCAACCTGTTATGTTGTTATGTTAGACATTCCATCTTGGAAAAAGGGAACTCGTTTCAACAATGGCGACAGCATGAACACGTAGGTCTTCGTGAATAATGAAATGGGACCAGCTGGGTATGCGATAATACAAGTTAATGCGTTAAATAAACAAAGGGATGCAAATCTGTAGTCGAAAGTCTAGGGTCGTGAGATGAGACAAAAAAAAACAAAAAAAAAAACAACGTCATAAATCTAGAATCAACATGAATTCAGTGCGATTTTTGAATGTCCGGTTTTCAAGCACTCATCGCTTCCTTAGGCGTGTCAACATTTTTTTTTTGCCGCATTATTATTTAATACTGCTTTCAGTTTGTTTTTTTTTGTAAAAGTTTTTATGCTTAAAGTTCTTAATATCTGATTAAAATCGCAACAGAGCCGAATCATGACAGGAGACCTACCATCCACAAAGTTAGGTCAAATATATTATTTGTTATATATATATATATATATATATATATATATATATATATATATACAAGGCCTATCTAAAACGTATCTGACCTTAGGCCAGAAAAAATATTTCAAATGCGTGACGGGGTTGGGACCATAATCTCCTACAAAGTAGGGCCCTGCTGGTCACTCTCCGCTAATGTGCGGCCATTTTTGAATCGGTTGAACCACTCCTTAATTTGTGTTACACCCATCTCATCTTCTACAAACATCTGCTGAATCTAACGCATCGGTGGAGATGAACACCATTCCAAAAGAAGACTTCCAGAGGTGTTTCCGGCAGTGGATGGATCGGTGGACTAAGTGTGTGCAAGCACAAGATGCCTACTTTGAAGGGGATTAGGGTCCCAACCCTGTCACGTATTTGAAATATTTTTGTCGGGTCTAATATATATATATATATATATATATATATATATATATATATATATATATATATATATATATATATATATATATATATATATATATATATATAAAGTGAATATTAATTATTATTACCTCGGTTTGAGAAAACAATTGTTATTCTGATAGTTGATTTTATGTTTTACACAGTGCTAGGTCGAACTACCATCTCAATATCATTGAGGCATTCGTTATTAACAATTCTCGACCTAGCCTGTGTAGACAAAAGATTTTGAAACATCAGTTGGAGATATTCCATGATTCAAATCCCCCATAACGTTGAGAGATTTACCCCCAATTTTTTTCTCTCTCAATTGTTTCCTCCAACTGAAACAATGTTCACCTCATTTCTCATTCGATGTTCTTAGCTTTTAATTTATCATTCTCATGTTTGAGAGAAACATGAGAATGATAAATTAAAAGGGTCAGACGATAAGGCCTTAAGGAAAATTTTAGCAATTTTCTTATTTTTTCCACCCGCCCGTTTCATTGATTAAAAGAATGTTTTCTTCTGAAATTTATCTTATCATTTTGTTGTACTCGAAATCTACTTTATATATATATATATATATATATATATATATATATATATATATATATATATATATATATATATATATATATATTAATATTTTTGAAATGTATTTTGTCTGCTTGTGTTTTTTCTATTTCTTTCTTTCTTTCTTATGATTGTGTATTGGCGGGTATAATCTTAGATCACCAGTACATCCCTGAAGAGGAATCTAGAAGGTTCTGAAACGATTATCGGATACTCAAACTATGTTTATTTTAATATATATATATATATATATATATATATATATATATATATATATATATATATATATATATATTGTCTAAAAATATACTTATGGCAAGTAAGCTACAGAAACGTTTGTGTTTCATCCCATGAAGTAATTCGTCAGGCCAATATACATGATAGGATTGTTAATAATAAATGGTGTGTGTATATATGCATGGGTGTGCCAGTATCCCCCCCTCTAACTGGTCCACATAAAAAAAACAGTTCTTTAAAAAAAAACATTCTTTCTATCATTTATTCGGCTAATGTGAACTTAATACTAATTCAACCAATGTGTTGTACGAATAAAAGCCCACTCTTTATTTTTGCCGAGTAATTAAAACGCGATTATTCGTTTTTACAACAATAATACAGACAAGCATAACCCTAACCCTAACCCTAACCCTAACCCATTTTTCTGCTCATTCGTTCCATATAAATATTTACGGCGCTTTTTGTTCAAAGACATATCCAAGACAAAATCAGGGTTCTCTTAAAAATAATATTCTTACTATCAATTTAATCGCCTATATATAAACCCTCCATATATATATATATATATATATATATATATATATATATATATATATGGAACGTTTATGTTTTTGTCTTTTAAGGTAAGTGAGGTCTGATCAACTCTGCTGGGAAGCCATGAAATTAAATACTGTCTTGTTTTTAAATTCCCGAAACAGTTTTTCATGGTAAACAACTGATGATCCCTTAAAATAGTGTTAGAAACAAACTAATATAATAACTGAAAAAGTTAAATTGACTTACATGAGTGATTTTCCACTGAAAGACTTGGGACTTGAGGTTTTTTTTCTTTTTTTTTTCTCTTTTAATATAGTTTTAATGGTTGAGAAACTTGCAAGACTATATATATATATATATATATATATATATATATATATATATATATATATATATATATATATATATATATATACTTAGGCAGCAAGTCATTATCCAAGCAAGCGTTGTTGAACGTCACGGGACTTTCTCGTTTGTAAATCTTCTTCGTGAGGTTCTCAAACCGTCGAGCTATCCTTCTGATTTCGGTGGCAATCCGTAGAGTATTTCACCAATTGTTCTTAATTCGACCATTTTTTTCGAGCGCTTTCGACTTTCTTAGTCATCTTCAGGATTACGTTTTTTTAAATAAGACAAGCGATAGAATAAAATGAACTCAACCACACCCCCTGTCTTTTCTTTCATTCGCCCTTAACGATACCTATAAAACATAAAATCAAGTCTTCTCATTTAAAAAAACCGAGAGCGCTCGAAAAAAAATGGCCGAATTAAGAACAATCGGAAAAATACTCTACGAATTGCCACCTGAAACCAGAAGGATAGCTCGACGGTTTAAGAACCTCACAAAGAAGATTTACAAACGAGAATGTTCCGTGACGTTCAAAAACACTTGCTTGGATATATATATATATATATATATATATATATATATATATATATATATATATATATATATATATATGTTATGCTTGGATATATATATATATATATATATATATATATATATATATATATATATATATATAGTAAGCTATGAAAATATATTTATGGCAATTAAGCTACACAGAGGCTCCCGCGTTTCACCCTCGGGGGGAATCTTTAGGCTAAAATGCATGGAGTTATTTTTGCCGGGTGTTTTTATATACACGGCTAGCTAGTTAACCAATCAGATTCTTTGTTGTTCTCTAAGCCAATCATTGGGCTTCCCACGAACAAAGATCCGGTTAGTGTTACTTCCTATATCCTGTTCTATTGTTGTGTTTTCTATAGATTGGCCTATATCCTGTTTCTTTGTTGTGTCAATATAATGGATTAATTTATTTTAACACGTGGTTCATTTTATTTCTATTTTAGGTTTTAGTTTTTAAATTGTTAGGTTTTATTTTAGTTTAATTTTTTTTTACTTATTTGTTTATTTATTTATTTATTTATTTATTTATGTATTGTTAGCTTAACATAAATTTATTTCTGTGTAAGCAGCTGTTTGCTATCTCACTTCTAAAGTTTAATAGATTTTGGGGGCCTTTAAAGTTTAAGATTTCAAATTTTTCATTAAGACATAATCTCACGGGTCGTCTAAATTTCTACAAGTATATATATATATATATATATATATATATATATATATATATATATATATATAATTTTATAACAATTATTTTAAATTTGACCATGTAACCTTCGGTTTTTGAATCTAGACGTTTTTCTTTCTTTCCTTCTTTTTCCTTATTTTTCAATATGAACATCTAAGCGAAAGATCAGACTTTTCCGCCTCATGAGATCTTAGTTTCTAATAAATAATGATCGATAACATCGACATGCCAGTGTAGCGGCT
>OY744518.1:217819753-217822253 GCA_963556195.1 Sepiola atlantica
TTTTATATAGTGTCAGGTTGTACATGAAAAGAAATCAAATAAAGTGCTCGATCATATAAGAGAGCTAATATAATTTATTTAGACACTGTATTTTACATATTTCAGCAATGTACCGCGGTTTCATCCAAAAGGGCAGATTGTTGACGCCATTCCCTGTCGGGGGTGACTACAATCATTTCAGCTTGCCGATGATTCCACTGGGCACGGAGATTTACTAAAGATGTCTGGATCTGCCCTTTTGGATGAAACCGCGGTACATTGCTGAAATATGTAATATACAGTATCTAAATAAATTGTATATATATATATATATATATATATATATATATATATATATATATATATGGTAATAATCCAGGTAAAAAATATCCACAGGGTGGTAATCCAGAGAATTTTAACCGGGTTTATAAAAAGTGCTCAATATCAAAATAGAGCTTTATAAATGATAATTTTATTTACACAGACATGTACAAAATCTGCGACACTGGCATGTCGATGCTATCGATCAACAGTTACTATAAATAAACATGATCTGAGGTTAAGATCGGATTCTAACTCTGCCTGATGAGATCTCAGTTTATAGTAACTGTTGATCGATAACATCGACATGCCAGTGTCGCAGATTTTGTACATGTCTGTGTAAATAAAGTTATCATTTATATATATATATATATATATATATGATTGTGAATGATGAACAATGATTGTGAATGATGCATGGGTGTGCCAGCATCCTCCTCCTCCTCCTCCTCCTCCAACTGGTCTCAAACTAGTTCCATCAGTTGTGAATGAATCATTAGACTGAATCGATGGTCATGCTGCATAATGGCTCCTTCTATCCGATGCAATTAATAACGGCCATTTTCTTTTTTCTTTCTCGTTTTGGCAAACAAACCAGAATCTCTTTATCGTCTCTGACATTTTTTTCCTCTTTCGGCGAACATCGGCATCATCTCCGGTTTATTAATGCCAGACTTTTTAGTGGCAAAAACGAATAGATGATGACTGCAGACCTTCACGCTTTTATAAGGGCTCATTTATTGCGCTAGGCGAAGCAGTCGGACATAAACTACGCATGCTTATATAGTAAAGGTAAATTCGGTCGAAGCAGCATTCGTATGATTTTTTGACCGGTTGGATTCGGGTGGAGCAGGGAGGGAGTTCCAATTCTGTTTTAAAAAATTTTTTTTTTTAACATAGTTCACCCCAAATAAGGCAGGCCGCCACTGTAGATGTAAGGGGGCTACTGAGAATTAGAGTAAAAGTTTTGCGAGTCATCCTTAATTGGGAGCTGTGCAGCGAGATGTCTGTTTAAATTAGTTTTAAATTTATGCATGTCGGTACAGTCGGGGAAACAGGGAGCAGGGAGGGAGTTCCAAAGGCCGGCAGCGCGAGGAAAAAAAGCTATTGGAGTAGAAGGCCATGTATTTGGGGTGCTTGCTGGTTTTTCAACTGATTATCTTAAGCCCACATCACATCGGGCGAAACGTTAAGCTTATGGGTCTTCCACGGTTCCATTTTTAATTTCATCCCGTTGGATTGTTTTATCCTTTTATCTACCCCATATATATATATATATATATATATATATATATATATATATATATATATATATATATATATATAACTATTTTCTCCCATACCCCCTTCTTAAATTCCCTCATTTTCTCAAAACGCTCTCTAAGACCATAACTTTCGCCCATCCACCTAAATCACAGCCCCCCCTCCTTCTCTACCCATCCTCCTTTCCCTGCATACCCCCCCCATACACAAACATTCCAACTTTCTTTTCCCCTTCAAGCTTGACCGCAGCCATCTGGTCAAACACCTCCCTCCTCCCTCTCCTCCACTCCCTCTCTGCCATCCACTTTACCCCTGCTCATCCCCCACCTCTTTCTCTTACCACCAGCCACAGTAGTCCTTGCTCACCCCATCTTTCCATTTTTTCCCCACTCATTTTCTTCAACATTCATTTTTATTCTCCAACAAGTACGGACGTCCACCCAGTAGTGGCCATTATTTTATTTTATTTTTCCTCCCAATATGTCTACCCTACATGTATCTGTACTTGCATGACATTTTTTCTCTATATTATCATCCTGATGAAGTCTTATAAATAAAGACGAAACGTTGATGTACACATAAAAAACATCCATTTTTTGGTTTTCCCTTTTCATTTTCCCATCACGTCGGATTACCTTCATCCTTCTCTTCCCATATATATATATATATATATATATATATATATATATATATTATTTGCTCAGTTTGAGAATTTAAAAAAAAAATGAAGAGAAAGGCAATTAGCGAGTGGAAAGGGGAGCAGGCAAGCTGTATTTGATGAAACAGCTAAAGTTATCTAACCGTCACCTTCTACGCCCACTGTCTACATTAATAGAATGTGACTGTTAGCAGAAATTACTGACAACGGCACCCGATGTATAAATAAATGTACAGATACCAAACGACTATTATTATAGCGATACGACGATTTAAAAAA
>OY744518.1:217827253-217834753 GCA_963556195.1 Sepiola atlantica
AAACCCCACATGTGTCTCTGCACCGTGGGGATCGTGGTCAACCGCACACACAGGTGTATGCATCCTGGTCGCGGTGCCAAATTGTAAACCCCACTCGCGTGCACAGTCTTGCCAGACCGTGAACACACTTCAGCCGATCGTCGTAGTGGCAATAAAAAAAATATGTCGATCGAAATTCCTCTAGGCCGGGATGGCGACGATGATGATGATGACTTCGTCGATCTTGTCGTCTTGTCCAACTCCCACGTTGAAACTGTTTATATCAGCGAGCGATCACTGAGTGAACAGCAATCGGTTGGCTCTGTGAGGGCGAAAGATTATTCAAAGCAAAACAAAAGAAAAAGAACAATGTTCAAGAACTCGGTCGGGTTTTTTGTATGGAAGCATAATTATTAATAAAAATAAAAAAAGATTTGATTTTACATTATATTAATGTCTACCGTACTTGTAAACGTTGGTTGCTCTGAGTTATCTCGTTGGATCTGTGTGTGTGTGTAAATTCGTTTACAAGTGGTTGTTTAGTCACAATTTAACTGGCCAAGAAAACGATGGGGAGTTCGTTCGGTTTTCTTCTCTTCCGACCCCTTCAATAAGAGAAGTAGAGAATCCGATGAAGGTGCGCGGCGTCGGACGCGTCCGACCCTAACGACAATTCAACTCCGTCTGTCCTGTGTACTCATTCTCTATGGGTTCTCTACTTCTCTTATTGAAGGGGTCTATTCGTCGTACACCCCCCCCCCCCTCTGCCATATTTCTCTCTGCGTCTCTTCCTCTTTCAGGGGGTGGGGAACACGGGCCTCGCCCCCCTCCCTCCCTAGAATAAATGGAATTCCCTTTCTGGCCTAGCGTTATCATAAAAAAGAACTCGTGTTCTATCTCGTATATCAAGCATTGACTAGTCAAGATAGGATATAATTTAAAGATATTATTTTTTATTCTCGCCGTGTGGGCCAGAGGCTCTCTGTCATGATTAACGATGACAGACCTAAATGATTATCTGCCCAGTTAAAGCAGACCTCTGGAATCGCAAACCCAAAGCGTATCACTCACTCAAACAACCATATGTCTTTGTTAACATTTATTAGAATTAATGCTAAGATCATGGATTTTGTCTAATCTTTAATTTCCCATCTGGACTGTCTCCTTGTTATAGTGACGATCGGTGTTGACCACCAAACACGACTCCGCTAGACAAACCGGTGCCTTTTTCCATTGTTTGAATAAGCTCGTTTCCACGTCAAATGTATACTAGTTTTATATCTCAACTTCGTCTCAACACAGGGCCTAGTATCATCACCAAGATGCACACTAGCGCATAACCAGGGTACCCGATCCCCATGGGGCCCCGGACACTTTGTCACATCCGCCCCTTCCTTTTCTGTGTCATTTACTCGTATTTGACATCTTCCAGACCGTCACCCTTCCCCGCACACACGGAGAGAACAACGGACAACGCAATCAAACAGCAAAAAAACTGCAACCAGAAAATGCGAACCAAAAGTTTTTTTGTTTCTTCACTTCTATACATCATCACGCCGCTCACAGACAGACCCTTCTCTGTTTAATCAATAACCCCATGCATTCCAATTACGTCATTAATCAGCACATTTTTGTACAAAATCATTAATGGCGTATGTTGCCGCTTAATTAAAGTCTATCCGATGAGAAAGAATATTTAAAAAAAAAATTATTCAGTAATTATGTCTAATTAGAAGAATAAATATATAAGCGTTTAAAAGTACAACATTTAAGGATGAGATTAAACGCTGGCGACATTCTGCTGGGTCGTCGTCGTCATCATCATCATCATCATCATCATCATCATCATCATCATCATCATCATCATCATCATCGTTGTCGTCATCATCATCATCGTCGTCATCATCATCATCATCATCATCATCATCATCATCATCATCAACATCAGCATCGTCATCATCATCATCATCATCATCATCATCATCATCATCATCATCATCGTCATCGGTTTAAAGTCTGCTTTACATGTTAACATGTGTTAGGGGCGGCTTTAAGAAATTGACTTCCAAACTAACCTATCTCTGGACAGGTCTTTATTTCAAATGCAGAGCCTGAAGTTCGACAAATTTACTCTGGAATACTACACTTTATTTTTATCTGTCCTCGGTCAGTGAAGGAGAACTCCTTCCAGACTGAGACAGGTTTACTTTTTGTCCCAATCCAAAGTGACACCTTTTTGGGGAGCTAGATTTACCCCCATTTTAAAAACCGACCTTGTGTCTAACTCTGCCTTTGTGGGAAGGCAAGTAAATAAGGATATTTCAATATCTACATATATATATATATATATATATATATATATATATATATATATATATATATATATATATATATGCATACATATATATATATATATTTTTTTTTTTTTCTTTGCATTTGCTAAAGTTTATACCTTTGAACATTTTATATTTTCATATTTTCGAATATTTGCACCACAGTGAATCTTACTGACTTATCTGTCCTATTATTCCTCTGATGATAAGAGCACATCTTTGAAAATCCATGGATTAAGGAAAGAAAAAAGTTTATTATATAATCCTTGTTTTTGAACAAATTGATGATTTAATAAATATTGCATTTTGTCCAATTTTTATTCTCATCCCTTATTCACTGTTCTATCTCGTATAGCGAGCATTGACTAGTCAAGATAGGATATAATTTAAAGATATTATTTTTATCTTCACTTATCTTTTCTCTATTTACATATATATATATATATATATATATATATATATATATATATATATATATATATTATTAATAATGACACTATATGTATTAGCATATACTATCAGTGCCTTTTAATTAGCAGTCTCTTTAAATGATTCAGCTCGATGATTGTTAATCAGTAACAACAGAGCACATATAAGTCAGGTTCATTTTATATTCCAAAAACCATGTTTTTATTTTATTTTAATTTTTTTTTTTCACATTTCCAAAAAACATAACATTTATGTGAGATGTATTTTTTACGGTCCGTTTCATTTGCTGTGAGCCAAACAACATTTTTATGTCAATATCGTCTCTGCAACACTACAAAATCATCAGAAAAATCCACAATAAATAAAAAGTTCTTGGATTAAAATGTCTTGAGAAAAACCTACACCATACAGTGGGTCATTTTAGGGCGAAAACAGAGAGAGAAAAAACAAAGAAAAGAGCAAACTCATATGTGGAGAAACTCACTAGTACGCCATTTTTTTGTTTTTTTATTTGTTTTTGCCAAAAAATGACTCACTGTATAGTGTAGGTTTTCTCAAGACATTTCAATCCGAGAACTTTTTTTATTTTTTATTTTTTATTTACCTCCTCACCAGGAGATTAGGCAGAAGGCCAGTTTTATCTTACTCCCACAAGGTAAGATGTGACCCAAGGTCGGGTCGGGAAAGTGGGGCTTGAAAAGCCAGCGCCCGAGAAGGTGAGCACTCTGGCCATTAAAAATTGTCTGGGCAGCCCCGTCGGCATTCCCCGGTAGAGGCGCCTCAGGCAGCAAGCAATAAACTTACTCCTCCCCAAAGAGGGGGAGGCAAAGCCTGGGAGTGTGGACCTCCTATAACTGCACAGGACAAACCCATAGACTGGCGTAAATCAAACCGCAAAGGCCAAGACATTACCAGTCTATGGGGTGTAGTATCCATAGGAACAGATACTACAATTTGATCTTGACCAAAATCCGAGAACTTTTTATTCGTTTGTAGTTAAGTTAGTCATTTAACTTCTAATTAACGTAATTCTGAGACATGTAATAAATTAATGAATAAATTATATCTAATTAATCTAACTATTACTCCACAAGTAGTTAAATGTTAATCTAAATGACTTAACAATTACTCGGTTGTTAATTATTTGGCTTCTTTTAATCTTGAAGCACTTTTTCCCCCATCTCATATTTTATGCTGAATTTCTTTTTCAGGGGTCTTTACTTATATTGTAAAATCTGTAAATATTTAAATCGAGGGCAGAGTTATTAGACGTAAGGTCGGTTTTTGATTTAGGGAAAATCCATCTCCCAAAAAAGGTGAATTTTGGATTGGAACAAAAATTACAATTGCTGCAGTCTAGAAGGATTTCTCTTCCACGGACCGAGGACAGAAAAAATAAAGTATAATATCAGAACAGATACTACACTTTGACGATAATTCTATTTTTAAAAGTTTGGAAAAAAAAAGAGAAAAGAAATAAACCAAAAAGAAAAAAATATTTTAAAATCGACAAATATTCAGAGCAGACGTAAAAATAAACACAGGTTTTCATTTTTTAAAAATTCAAAGCAGGCGATTTTTCTTCAATTTCAAATGGTTGCCATTGATTGGTTAATTGCATTCATGTGAGACAAATCCTTGATTGTGATTGGTGGCAAGCAGTGGCGGGCATTAAAATGTGCTGCCGATAAAAAAAGGATATTGTCTTCGGAGTAGAAAAAATACGGTATTATTGTAGATTAACACCTTCACCTAAATCCACCCCACCCCCCCAAAAAATGAGATTCTATTTTTTCAGGCGACTACGTGTGAACTCATTGTGAGATTTTCATCCATATTTTTCACTTATGCCATTTATTCCTATTCATCTACTCGTGCAATTTTTACCTGAATTCATCAAGAATATGTACGTGTTTGAAGAGGTCAGAAACAATTGTATGACGATAAAAACTGTTTTCGGATAAACTTATGGAAATGTGTTCCCTTCATTAACTAAAGTTTGTATAATATTAAAATTATATATATATATCATGGACTCTCCCGTCGATTTCGACGTATGAGGTCTTGACAACTCAAAATTTGTTTAGTCTGCGATGGATGTAGCATGCTTACATTTACTCAATCGTAAATGGCATTTGAGTCCTGCGAGAGATTTGCAAACCAGCCCACAATGGATGCAAGAAGGAAGATCTTGAGAAAAATCGGCTGGGATACTTGTAGATGTTTTTGTTCTTTCGCGTCTTTCGCGTCTTTCGCGTCTTTCGCGCTGTTGATCAATGGCAGTTACAGAGAACCGCTTGATGCCCCTCTGGCAGTCAGATCGCCATTCCTTCCGTCGAGAAGCAAGCTGTTCAAAATCACGATAAGCAATATTGATAGATGTCAAATTCATCTTCAACTTGTCCTTAAAGCGAAGAAGCGGTCGACCCACATTTCGCCTTCCACTGTTGAGCTCGCCGTACATCAGTTGCTTTGGTATTCTATCATCTTCCATACGTAAGACATGTCCTGCCCAACGCAGTTGTGATTGCATCAAAAAGCTTTCAATTCCGCCAATACCGCAGCATGTAAATAGGTCCGCATTAGACATCCGATTTCTTAAGGTGACACCACAAATCGTTCTAAGGCAATTTTTGTGAAAGACATCAAGCTTCTGAATGTGGCTGCGATAGACTGTCCATGATTCCGATCCATAAAGCAGTGATGTTAGCACAACTGCTCTATACACAAGTACTTTTGTTCTCAAACTTATCCCCCTGTCCTTCCATAACCGATGACGCAGTTTTCCAAAGGCAGTGGTTGCTTTCGCAATTCGGTTAAAGATTTCGTCATCAAGGGAGGCACTCCAATTTATCTTACTCCCAAGATAAGTGAAGTTTTTCACATATTTCAGATCTTTACCATCCACTTGAATTGGAATATCTGGAAAACAGTGTACTGGTGGTCGTTGCTTTACTGGTGGCTGTTGCTTCACACCCTGAACTTGTTTAGGCATGAGGCGAGGTTGGTGAATCACTTCTGTTTTCTTGATGCTGATTGTCAGACCAAAAGCCTTGCAAGCAGTCGAAAACCTGTCCACAAGCAGTTGCGCTTCCTCCCGAGATGTTGCACAAAGTGCAGCGTCATCTGCAAACAAAAGATCCCTGATGACAGTTTGTCGAAGAAGGGTCTTAGCTTTGAAACGTTGCTGGTTGAAGAGACCACCACTTGTTCTAAATTTAAACTTCACCCCAGTATCTATATCAGCGAAAGCATATCTCAGCATAACTGAAAAGAACAAAGCAAATAGCACAGGTGCCATTACGCAACCCTGTTTGGTACCATTTGTCACATCGAAAGGTTCTGAAGACTCTCCATTTGAAACAACCGATGCCTTCATTCCATCATGGAAAGAAATAATTACATTCAGCATGTTGTCAGGTATTCCCAGCTTATCCAACACTTTCCAGAGGGCTTCGCGGTTTACTGTGTCAAAGGCCTTTGTAAGGTCAATGAAAACCATATACAACTCGTCGTTCTTTTCCCGAACTTTCTCAGCAACCTGGCCAGCACGGAAACCGCACTGAGATTCGGGATAGATATCATCAACAAGGGGTTTAATTATTCTGTTGAGAATAAGCCTTGCCAAGACCTTCCCTGCAATTGACAAAAGTGAGATGCCTCGATGGTTGTCACAGATGTTTCTATTGCCTTTATTCTTATACAAGTGTTGAATTAATGCATCTTTGAAATCCTGAGGGACATTTCCACCTTGCCAGATCTTCACAAAGAGACTGTGAAGCTTCTTCACTAGTGTCTGGCCACCGTACTTAAACACCTCAGGAGGTAAGGTGTCTTTCCCTGACCTTTTGCCTGACGACATTTGCCTAATAGCAACGAAAACTTCATGTATTGCTGGAAGGAAGGAGAGTTCAGGAATCTCAGGTCGTTCAGTGATAGATGAAAGTATTTCTTCATCAGTTGTGGAAGTATTTTTTAGGACCGCTTCGAAGTGCTCCTTCCAGCGATTCAATATACCCGCTCTATCATTTATCAGTGTGCCATCATTTGCAGATACGGGAGAAACGCCAGATTCGTGCAGTCCAAAAACTTTCTTAATACCTTCATAAAAAACTTTCAAGTCTCTTCTGTCAAATGCTTCTTGCATTAATTTGGCATGTGAGGACCACCATGCCTCTTTCATCTGCCGTAATGCTTTCTGAACTTTACTTTTGCATTCCTTGTACAATTTCCTCTTTAGTGTTGAGTTCTTATCATCAATCCAGGTTTTATGAGCCTTATGCATTTCATTGATCAACTCCTGGGCCTCAACATTCTGGTCATCGAACCAGTCCTGATGTTTACGGACAGGTAACCCCAAAACTTCCAATGCAGATGTGTGAATTATGTCCCGCAAGGATTTCCAGGAAGATTCGATATCATCGGTTATCTCAACAGAATCCAATGTGCGATCAAGACGGGCCGACAGTGCTGCCCGCTGAACGGTATTCTTTAATGGTAGAATGTTTATCTGTTTAGGGACAGAGGAGCGTTTCACTCGTCTGTGCTGTAAACGAAAATACGTTTTACTTCGAAGCAAGGCATGATCTGAAAGATAGCAACTTCTATGGAACGAACGAGTGATACGAAAGTCCCCAAGGTCACGTCTCTTGGTGATGATGTAGTCAATCAAATGCCAATCCCTAGAACGAGGGTGCATCCATGTAGTCTTGTGGGAGTTTTTCTGCTGGAATACAGTGTTGGTAATGCACAGATTAAG
>OY744518.1:217839753-217847253 GCA_963556195.1 Sepiola atlantica
TCACCTTGATTGTTGTTGTACACGGTGTTTGTAAAATCGATTGCATAACTTCGGAATTATGTTCTATATGTGTAAAGCAGACTCTTTTGTGGGGCTTACTTTTGTAATAGCACTCCCCCATTACTAGTCTGATTTCCTTCCTCTGTGTGGTCTTTCGTTTGTGCTGATCATATTTATTTATCTGTATTTGGTCTGTTCTATGCTGTTACTTAAAATAAGAAGAGCCAACATTCGCAGGATGCCGACCAGATCCTCCATGTTGGCTATAAAAAGAGTCCCTGCCGATAATGATGCTCAGATTTTTATTGTGAGCCGCACAGCTTTATTTAGCATCATTTACTTATGATTTTGTTGGTGTATATGGCAACACCAGGTCCAGGCTTTTTTTTACCTGTAATCCTGTCAAAGGGATAGTGTTTATCTATCCCAGATGTAGAAATAACAGTGCACTATCACACACATTGTACATATTAAATGTTTACAATAAAAAATGTTGGGTACTTTGTTTCATTAAGACCCATGCTAACTTTGACCCTAACCCTAACACTCATGCTAACCCTACCCCCCCCCCCCCACGCACACACACTTTGACCCTAACCCTCACTTTGACCCTGACCCCCACTTTGATCCTAACCCTAACTTTAACTTTAACGCTAACCCCAACTCCCACTTTGACCATGACCCTAATCCTAACCCTTACTCTAACGCTAACCCTAACCCTAACCCCCCACTTTGACCCTAACCCTCACTTTGACCCTGACCCTAACCCTAACCCCCACTTTGACCATGACCCTAATCCTAACCCTAACTCTAATGCTAACCCTAACCCTAAACCCCCTCTTTGACCCTAACTCTAACCCTCACTTTGACCCTAACCCTAACTTTAACTTTAATGCTAACCCTAACCCCCACTTTGACCATGACCCTAACCCTAACCCTAACTCTAACGCTAACCCTAACCCTAACCCTAACCCCCCACTTTGACCCTAACCCTCACTTTGACCCTGACCCTAACCCTAACCCCCACTTTGACCATGACCCTAATCCTAACCCTAACTCTAACGCTAACCCTAACCTCCCTCTTTGACCCTAACCCTAACCCTGACCCCCACTTTGCCCCTAACCCTAACTTTAACTTTAACGCTAACCCTAACCCCCACTTTGACTATACCCCTAACCCTAACCCTAACTCTAACCCTAACCCTAACGTTTGTCATATTCAGTTATTTGTTTGGTTGGTTTTACAGCATTACAACTCTTTTTGGGTTATTTAATGCCAAAACATAATAATTATTGTGAACGCTTCATTGAACACAAGTTGCGTTTTTACACATAGCTGGAGCGGGTTGTCAATAATTTTCTCAATTTTATTACAGTGTAATTTCATAGTTGAAAACAAATTCAAACTTTATATATATATATATATATATAATATTTATGAATAAATATTAAATTATTAATACTTACGCTCGCGTTTGAAGCTTATTGCTCTCATCAGTGCAGGAAAGTAAATATTTCATACTGTCAGGAGGTGCAAACTCGGTTCACAGAGTCAACCTAGAATCTGGAAGCAGTCGTCATATCCACTCGGCCACCGGAAACTGTAACGTAATTTAGGGTAATTAAGATCTATATGTACCTAAAAGCAGGCACAGATAGAAGACTAGTCGAGAGTGTTCGACGAATGTATTCGGAACTTTGCATTAGAGCTTATTATAGAGTCTATTTTTAATTATATATTTATATATATATATATATATATATATATATATATATATATATATTACTTCAATTCCAAAGTCCATGCAAAAAAGCAATCCAAAGACATAATTGACATCAGTACCTTCAATTCTTTATTTTCGCACTTCAGTGGAGAATCATCATTTACATACTCGTCTTACGTACAAAACTATCAGTTTTTCCATGTTATTCTATATTATAGACCTACACGTGTTTCTTGGCGGATAGAACAAAAATTACAATTCGAAAGTCTATCCGTTAGTCATCAGGGAATAATCGAAATATATGGTGGAGTTGTAGAAACAATTTATACAGTCCAAAGGTAGAAGAAAAAAACACAGAAGAAAAAAAAAACGATGAGCGGACTCAAAAAACCTTGAGGAGACTCAAAAAGTGAGATCTGATAATTCAGGAGGGCATGGAATAGACTCACGTGAAGAAAAAGGCAGCAAAGACAAATGATGTCCCCCCCCCCCCCCCCCCAATAACATCATGGGTAGGTACAGCTGGTATATATATATATATATATATTTGGATTTTTCACTTAGAAAATAGATTATTCAGTGAAGACCGGGATTAGGCCAATAAAAACAAGCTCGATGATACTCGATTACAGGCCTTCAAAAAATCACATATATATATATATATATATATATATATATATATATATATATATAGTAAGTCATGAAAATATATTTATGGCAATTAAGCTACACAGAAGCTTCCGCATTTCATCCCCGTTTCATATATATATATATATATATATATATATATATATATATATATATATATATATATATATATAGTCAACTGAAAGTTCATACCATGCCCTTTGTCCACAAATAGGCTTCCGCGTTTCACTCCCGGGAGAAATCGTCAGGCTTAAATGCCTGACGATTAGCTTAATTACCATAAATATATTTTCATGACTAGCTCTACTCACGTATCGAGCACTGTTGAAGTAAATACTGAAAATTGATACATAAGAAATTATATCTCCTTATAACATTTTATGTGGATAGGTGAAATAATATATATATATATATATATATATATATATATATATATATATATATATATATATATATATATATATATATATATATATACACCAGCTGTACTTACCCAGCGCTACCAAAGATGCCCTTAACTGAAATCATTTTAGTTTTTCATTTTTATGTGTTTGCAACAACAGACGACTTACAAATACTCACTCAATTACTATTGGCAGATATCGTAATTTCACCTCTGCCTCACTGATCGGGAGATCTCTACAATGAAAAAGAAAGAAAAGAAAAAATATCTGTAAATACTGAAGATGACATGTTTATGTCGAAATATATGATTTAAATAAAACAAAATAATAAATGTTTTCTGTTCAAAGTAAACGATACGTCAAATACGTACGGTGATTTGACGTGAAAAATATAAATGATTCGTACGTAAGTCGTTCAAAAATAATAAAAAGTTTTTGTTAAGTATTTTCTTTACTTACTTTGACTTTGATTTAGTTTTCTTACTGGGAGTGAAAAGGGTCAGGCTATTTTAAGTGGGTTGTTTGGTCGGCTAATAATAGAAACTGTCACACAATTCTGAAGAACACATGCCATGATAGTACTTATAGAAAAGACTGAGACTAACAACATCACGTCTGTGAGAGAGAGAGGGTGTAGAGAAAAAGAAGAGAACCGACTTCACGAGAAGCAGAAAGAGCAATGAACTCCAAGAAAGCTATTCAGTATGTCTAATGAGCATAAAAGTAGGAAAGAGTAGATATATATATAATTCTCTCGCTAAGAAGAGTGTCACTTTTTTCCTTCTTTCTTTTTAAAAAATCGCTCCAGACAAGGCATGAAACCACTTGATGTAAGGAGCCAACAAGAACGAAATATGATTAGCGCAAAGACAGGAGATGCCTATTGGCCTTAGTCTTGAAAAAAAACAAGGCTATAGGTAGGAGGAAAACAGTCAGCAGGAAGAGAGTTCCACAATGCTGCGGTTCTTAGAAAGAAGCTACTGGAATAGGAAGCTGTATTACAATGAGGTATCAAAACAGCGAATTGATGGAGACCACTAGACCAACGAGTCAAACGAGCTGGAACAAAAGAAGCGGGGAATAGATCACATAATTCTGAAGAACACATGCCATAATAGTATTTATAGAAAAGACTGAGACTAGCAACATCACGTCTGTGAGAGAGAGAGTGTGTAGAGAAGAAGAAAGACTGCGGCCAATCAAATTACAGATACGTTTCTGCACCTTATCAAGAACCCTCAAATGGGACAGACATTCACCAGCCCAAATATGACAACAGTACTCCATACATGGTCTGATTTCTAGATTTGTAGAGATAGAGAATAGCCTCAGGTGTGATAAAGAGTTTGGAGCGATAGAGAGAACCGACTTTACGAGAAGCGGAAAGAGCAATGGATCTAATGCATGAGCTCCAAGAAAGATTTGACGAGAGAGAAAGACCATGTTAAATGCCTGTTTTTAACCAAGAACATGTCTGATACTCTTAAACACCCAACCCAATATGGCGTCGATGTTTTTCAATATGGCGTCGATGTTTCTTTTAATGAGTCATAATATCTGCTGTAAACTTCAAACTGTAAAGTGTTGCTTAATTTATCTCAAACTACTTTTATCGTCTGCTGCTGCTGCTGCTGCTGCTTTCATGTTTCCCTCTTGTTCAGTCCTGTAAATTTGCAACTGCCAATTATTTTCTCGAGTTACGTATCAAATATATCAGCCGTGCTCATTACAGCCAGCTTTCTGGTGCGCAACATTTCTTAAGTGTCTTTCTACTTCACCGTTTAGATGTCGAACATCGTTTTGGTTTTGTTTTCTGATACGTTAAATAGAGCGTAATTTGCACACACTCACACGCAGGTAAATGCATATAGATAATAGAGTGGACAGCATATTGCGACTGTCAGTTTCTCGCATTGTGTTCTTAAGACATTGGTAAGAAGAATGCAATGCAAGAAACTGACAGTCACTATACGCTGTTCAAATATCTGCATACATTTTATCACTGATATTGGACACTCTACTGTAATAGATATAGCAACTAATATATATATATATATATCACGTGTATGTTATGTTTTTTGAAAATGTGATAAAATAAAAATAGAAAATAAAAACCATGGTTATTGGAATATAAAATGAACCTGTCTTATATATATATATATATATATATATATATATATATATATATATGTATCACCCAGGGGTTTTTACCCCGCCTAATAAACCGGTATCGTCCGGGCCTTTGGGTCTGGATTTACGCCGGTCTATTGGGGGTTGTCGGTCCTGTGCAGTTCTAGAAGGGGCCCCCTCCCAGGCTTTGCCTCCCCTCTTTGGGGAGGAGTAAGTTTATATAAGACAGGTTCATTTTATATTCCAATAAAATGAACCTGTCTTATATATATATATATATATATATATATATATATATATATATATATATATATATAATTTTTAAAAAATGTTAAATTTTTTTTTAATTTTTTAATTTTAAAAGAAAACATTTTCAAATTTGGAACTTTGACAGTCCTATCCTGTCAACTTATCAATCATAATTTTTCCTCTGATGATAAGATTTTAATCTTTGAAAAGCCTGGTTTAAGGAAAGAAAGAGATGAAAAATAAATGTTTTTATTAACTAAACTGCTCCTTGTTTTGAACAACTGAAAATACCAATTTGCTTCCATTTGCAGGTCTTATTAATTTTCATTGACGTACTATATATATATATATAAGACAGGTTCATTTTATATTCCAATAACTATGGTTTTTATTTTCTATTTTTATTTTATCACATTTTCAAAAAACATAACATTCCGGTGAGATGTATTTTTACGACTCGTTTCCCTTGGAGGTGAGCCAACCAACATTATCATATCAATATCGGCTCTGCAACACCCCAAGATCATCAGAAAAATCCACGAAGAAGAAAAATTCTCAAATTAAAAAATCTTGAAAAAAACCTACACCCCACTGTGGTTGATTGTTGGCGAAAACAAAGAAACGTGTGAAAGTTTTGCCATTGTTTTTTTCTTTATTTTTGCCCACAATGACCCACAGTTTTGTGGTGTAGGTTTTTTTTCAAGACATTTCAATTCGAGGACTTTTCTTCTTAGTGGACTTTTCTGATGATCTTGGGGTGTTGCAGAGCCGATATTGATATAATAATGTTGGTTGGCTCACCTCCAGAGAAACGAGTCGTAAATAGACATATCACAGAAATGTTATGTTTTTTGAAAATGTGAAAAAATAAAAATAGAAAATAAAAACATGGTTATTGGAATAAAAAATTAACCTGTCTTATTTATATATGCTCTATTGTTACTGGTTGACAATCATAGAGCTGAATCTTTTTTTAAGAGAATACTGATTAAAAGGAACTGATAGTATATGCTAATACATATATTGTCATAATTCATATATATATATATATATATATATATATATATATGTATGTGAGTCATATTGACACACATTCACCTATTCTGTGACTGTCCACTGACCTTCTCCTCCCCCCATATATTTTTTTTTTCGTAAATAATGTCCAAAGTAAGTTCATTTTTTTCTATAAATCTGAGGATTCATTTGTTTAAAAAATTCAGAATTTGTTTTCAAACGTGTTCCGTTTGTGTTTACTATGGAGAAACAGCTGTATTTTTTTTTTTTAAGATAAGTATCGATTTTACTTGTTATAAGTAACGATCACGTTTAAACAGCTCATCCCTGGAAGACCGAGGTTTTCCTGGGATGAGCTGTATAAACGTGACCGTTCAGCTCTGGGGATTACAAACTTAGATCCTCGCGACCGCCGAGCCTGGATCAAGACTGGCAGGCAGCCCCCACCCTCTTATAGAGGACTAATCAAAAGCCTGTTCAAAAATAAATCGGATGACGAAGATAAAGTCTTGTTTTTTTCGGAAAATACTTCAATATATATATATATATATATATATATATATATATATATATATATATATATGGGAAGAGAAGGATGAAGGTAATCCGACGTGATGGGAAAATGAAAAAGGAAAACCAAAAAATGGATGTTTTTTATGCGTACATCAACGTTTCGTCTTTATATTCATATTAGAAGATTTTCAATACTATATTTATATTAGAAGATTTTCAATACTATATTCATATTAGAAGATTTTAAATACTATATTCATATTCAAGATTTTCAATACTATATTCATATTAGAAGATTTTCAATACTATATTCATATTCAAGATTTTCAATACTATATTCATATTAGAAGATTTTCAATACTATATTCATATTTTTCTCTATTTTATCATCCTGATGAAGTCTTATAAATAAAGACGAAACGTTGATGTACACATAAAAAACATCCATTTTTTGGTTTTCCTTTTTCATTTTCCCATATATATATATATATATATATATATATATATATATATACACACTAGCGGGGATACTCAGCGTTGCCTTTTGATTATATAAAATATTATCATTGATGAGTAACAAAATTATCTAATTGTCAACATGAGAAAATTTAGCAGGAAAAATATAAACAATTGCCCCCCCCACCCCCACCCGCACCAAGTGTAGGGTTAATTGGGGATGAATTCTTTGAAGTTTAATGTCTTTATTTTTTTTGTATTCATATAAATGTTTATTGTCTGCATGAAATAAAACTGGTTTACCAAAGTCGATTAACATAACAAGAATATAAAAGCATCAATTGACTCATGCATGCGCACAT
>OY744518.1:217852253-218032745 GCA_963556195.1 Sepiola atlantica
TGGCTACTCCTCATACAAGAGTCAACTACTCACCTCCAAGATTCAAGAGTATGGCTTCGTGAAAAACAAGATCAAATACTGAATTAAGTTGGAGATGCTCTGGTTGTTCTCAGGACCAGTTGAACAACGCGCAGACCGACCGACAGGTGGCTAGCTGGTGCTTCTCCAGATTAGGACCTGAGCTAACTTTGACCCCGTCATTAGGGTCAGGGTTAATGTCAAAGTTAGGGTCAGGGTTAATGTCAAAGTTAGGGTCAGGGTTAAGGTCAAAGTTAGGGTGAGGGTTGGGGTCAAAGTTAGGGTCAGGGTTAGGGTCAAAGTTAGGGTCAGGGTTGGGGTCAAAGTTAGGGTCAGGGTTAGGGTCAAAGTTAGGGTCAGGGTTGGGGGTCAAAGTTAGGGTGAGGGTTGGGGTCAAAGTTAGGGTCAGGGTTGGGGTCAAAGTTAGGTTCAAGGTTAGGGTCAAAGTTAGGGTCAGGGTTAGGGTCAAAGTTAGGGTCAGGGTTAGGGGTCAAAGTTAGGCTCATGGTTGGGGTCAAAGTTAGGGTCAGGGTTGAGGTCAAAGTTAGGTTCAAGGTTAGGGTCAAAGTTAGGGTCAGGGTTGGGGTCAAAGTTAAGGTCAGGGTTAGGGTCAAAGTTAGAGTCAGGGTTGAAGTCAAAGTTAGCTCGGATATTAATCTGAAGATGTACCGGCTAACCTACAGTCTGCATACAGTCCTGTGATCCATGAGGATGAAGTTCCCTGAAAATGTGATTATCTTCAAGTGTGTTTCCAGTAAATGCCACGTCATGCCACCTCACATCTTCAAAAAGAGACTCAGGCTCAATTCGAATTGAGCTGCTGTCCATTGTTGTCGAACGCTGGGTGGAGTGGGTGGCTTCAGAAAGGCCATACACGTGGCAGCAGAACTCAGCTTCATGTCACACCTCCTATGCTGCCTTAGGGCCGGCTTTAACCCTCAAGACCGCTAGCATAACTCCTTTCGATAAACAAGACTCTGAGTCGTCGAATATTTTAACTGCAGGTTTTATTATCCATCAAAAAGGTAAAAAAACTGAAAAGAAATAAAAACATTGTTCAGAAATGTGAATACAATAAATGACGACGAAACAGGAACGAGGAGTCTACTAAAATCTAAAAAACTGTTAATAGGGAGTATTTTAGGGGATGAAGGATACTGCGAAGCAAGAGGTACACATTACGAGCGATCGACATGGAGATACGCACGTGGGATTAAAGTTCATTTAAATTAGAGAAATGTTCAAAGGAAATAACGGGCACGATATTCAATTCTGTTTGAGGAAGGAGAAGGGATAATGTCTCTTACCGAAGATGGCCAAAATGTCAGAATCTGTGGGGAGATAGAATTTCCACCATGCGGTTTTCTCCGTTACACAGTGGCAGCGAGCATTCAGAAACAGCGCACCGGCAGCTGCTTGCCAGCCGGTGTCTGGGATAAAAAAAAGTCCCTAACGAATTGGGGGCCGGGAAAGGGAGATAACTCTAAATGACTTATTCTAGGCTAGACAGAACACCTCCATTAAAACCCAGAAGTGGCTGTCTGAGTACTTCCACGACTTCACCACTACAAATATCTGGCTCTCTAACTCACTTGATTTCAAACCCCATGGACTATTATGTATGGGGCGTGTTTGAGAAAGATACCAACCATACTGCCTGCAACATTAACGATGAGCTAATTGCCAGGATCAAGCTGGTGTTCAAGTGTCTCATGAAGGACATCGTGAAGGCTGTATGTTCCAGGTTTAGGTCCCGTCCCGAGGTCGTAATGGAGGATCAGGGTGGCTTCTTCAAATACGCTGTATTCAGCAAAAGATCTTCTAAAAAATGCACCTTGATTTTTAAGAATACATCCATTATTGGCCAAGATATTACTTTTTTGTTTTCTTTTTCAGAAACTGTCAAATTTGTCTCGAACACTCTGAATATCATGCACTGCTTATTTATGTCCTGTTCTCCTGTTCTCGTTTGTTTTTCTTATTCCTTTTTAATACTAGAGTAGTTGTTTCTTTATTGCGTTTTTTATTTGATGAAACTTCATGAGAGGCCCACTTGCCATTAGTGAAGCACACGGCGCCCTGTCTGACACTGAGTAGAACAGTACATGAATAGGGTGAAATATAGACAGAAAATGTAAGCATCCACCCAGACACACCCAGTGATGAATAGTAGCAATTTGTACTCGTACAATTTGGCGCGGAAACAGATCAATAGTTAAAACGGCAAAGAGGAGAAGCTGAAGAAGTGCCAAATCAAAATGCAATCAAAATCGATAATTGATTGGCACGAATTTTGGATAGAATTCAACGATCTCACCTTCAACTTACTCTCCACGTTGTGCTATTAAACCCTAACCCGAATTACCTCCCCTTTATTTGAAATCATTAGTGTGCACCATATTTAAATAATCCATAATTATCCCTTTTTAATACATTTTTATTTTGTGATATTTTTTTTTTTTACTAATGAGTCAACATTTATCAAGGTCAAAAGCCACTTGGGAATAAAGGTTAACGAAATGGATAGATTGTCCGTTGAATGATGAAGAATATCATGAGAGGATTGAAAATGATGAAGAATATTATGAGAGGATTGAAAATGATGAAGAATATTATGAGAGGATTGAAAATGATGAAGAATATTATGAGAGGATTGAAAATGATGAAGAATATTATGAGAGGATTGAAAATGATGAAGAATATTATGAGAGGATTGAAAATGATGAAGAATATTATAAGAGGATTGAAAATGATGAAGAATATTATGAGAGGATTGAAAATGATGAAGAATATTATGAGAGGATTGAAAATGATGAAGAATATTATGAGAGGATTGAAAATGATGAATAGAATGAACAACATTTCATCACTCATGAGGACAGTTTATGACAAGTATCTGTTGACAATGAATTTGAAGACGACCACGTTGTAGTTTGCAGGGAAACAGTCCCGTGATAATATGTTTCACGGATGGGAAATTCTTGGACAGAAACTCTGCTCATGGAAATTCCGTTTGATTCTAGGCATTGGAGCTCAGTCGAACACTTTCCATGGAAATAACGATAGAGCAGAGAAAGACTAGCAAAAAGGGGCTGTAGAGAACAAGAAATTATCATCTCCCACTAGATTGTGAAGTCGCTGTTAAGTCACGAAGTTGTGTCTAGTATGCGCCATATTGTAACTGGAAAATGAACGACCATTCTGTAACTACAACCTCGTTTTCTCTACAATGTTATATTCATTACACAAACAATTTATTAATGGCCTATCTATTAGGCATGAAAATGCAATGGGATTTTTAATGGAAATCGCTCCAGACAAGGCATGAAGCCACTTGATGTAAGGAGTTAAAAAATAAAACTACTTCAAGGTCAGAAACTTTTTTTATGGAAATTGCTGTAAGGAGCTAAAAAAAAGAAATATACTATTTCAAGGTCGAAAACTAGCCAACGATAAGTGTTAGATGGATAGATTCCGACCCAGAAAATAGTAATTCTTCCCCCTTTGTCAGAAACATTGAGCATGGAATGTGAGGACTAAAGGACAAAATAAAAGAAGCAAGTCACTTTCTACTCTCCTTAATTATTGCTCCTTTAAAGTCTCCCCCTTTCAGTTGCTTGGAAAAGTTGCAGTGAATATTTGTTGCAAGTTTTCCATGGATTTGTGTACAAATCTCTACACTGTACCTTCCACCCCTTGAAGCCATTTTGAAACTAAAACAATTTTAAAAGGTATTTTGAGGCCGTATCAAATTGCCGCTTGGACACATCTTTTTTCTTAATGTCAACATTTAATAGTAAAATAACCGACGCTAGTACAAGGGTGAGTCAAAGTTTTGCAATATTTGCATCTGGCGTGTATATCATGTAAGCAAAGCGATTCAAGCCATGAAAAGTAGCCGCTCTGATTGGTTGTATTGTGATAGTTGTGCATTCGTTCACCCTGTGTCAAAGATTTGAACTGCGTTAAAACATTTGTTAAGCAAAATGTGAAGATGGTTTAAGAAATTTAGTTCGGATTGCAAGAATCTTGACTATCAGGCAAGGCCAGGTAGACCGAATATCGTTTTTAAAAGAGTATTTGAAAAATACCCTGTAGTACAATTTTGGGCTTCTTTTTTTTAATTTTTCATATTTTGATTTGATCAACTGACGAGTATCAAGAAGATTTATAACCTCGTAATTTAGGTTATAATAAATAATAACTTGTAAAATAAATGGATGAACTATCAAGAGAAACGTTTAACAGATTTATTAAAACTGAACACAGAATGAATTAATGAGTTAATTTGCCACTGGACGCGATTGATATATGTCTGAAGCCATGATCTGTGTTTACTTTCTCTCCGGGCATACTACCTTTTTCAAGGGCGATAACTCTTAACTCCCGAAATGGTTCAAGGGAGGTAAATCCCGTTTTCGTTAGGTGTCCTAACAAGAAGCTTATTTGAAAAACATTAATTTATCGTTACTAAAATTAATGTTTGTAAAAGATTATTTGAAAAAATACCTGGATTCTGAGAGGATGCGCCAAACCATAGAGGCAAATCTTGCGAGTAGGAAGAGCATTAGCGCAAAGTCCCATGTGGTTCGTCACCTTTAAAACAATAGGAAAAGTAGTTCAAGCTGCCAAATATAAAAAAAACGTTTCACTCACCCTTGTAATATCATCATCATCATCACCAACATCATCATCATCACCATCATCATCACCACCACCACCATCATCACCACCACCACCATCATCATCACCACCACCACCACCACCACCACCATCACCACCACCACTACCATCAACACCACCACTACCATCAACATCATGAAGTAAGTTACAGGAGTACGCGTCATGATTCTGGGGCCATAACTGCCACAATTCGCTGTATTTACTTCTTTCCCACCGCAGGAAGATGTGACACAAGGTCAGAAGATGGGGAGAGTCAAGCCAGCCCCTAAATGAGGAACAGTCTGGCCTTTTAAAAATTGCCTGATGAGCCTCGTCGGCATTCCCCAGTCGGAGTGCCTCAGGCAGTAAGCAATAAACTTATTCCACCCCAAAGAGGGAAGGCAAGGCCTGGGAGGGTGGATCTCCTAGGTCTACCCAGGATGAATACCTCAGCTCGACAGATAAAAAGCCACCAAAATAGCCCAGTTTCTGCCGGACTGATTGTTGAGATTGGAACCTCGATTAATTAGTATGTGTCTGCGATCAGAATCAAGTGACAAATAAATGCCATGAGTCGCGGGATTTTCTTCTTTCCCACTGCAGAAAGATGTGCCACAAGGTCGGAAGGTGGGGAGAGTCGAGCCAGCACCCCTAAAGAAGGAGTACTCTGGTCTTTTGAAAAATGCCCGGGCAGCCCTGTTGGCATTCCCTGGTCGGGGTGCCTCAGGCAGTATGCAATAAAATTACTCCACCCCAAAAACAGGAGGCAATGCCTGGGAGGGTGGACCTCCTAGGACTACCCAGGACGAATACTTCATTCAGCTAGACAAATAAAAAGCTACTGAAATGACCCATTTTCTGCCAGACTGATTGGCGAGATTGGAACCTCGACTGGCATGCAACCACGATGGTGATCAGACGGCAAATGAATGCCACAATTTGCTTTATTTACTTCTTTCCAACGGCAGGAAGATGTGGCACAAGGCCGGAAGGTGGGAGCAAAAGCCAGCGCCCCAGCGAAAGAACACGGCTGGCCTCTAAAAATTGCCTGGGAAGCCTTGTTGGAATTCCCTGGTAGGAGTGCCTCAGGCAATTGGCAATAAACCAACCTCTTCTCAAAGAGGAAAGGCAAAGCCTGGGAGGATGGACCTCCTAGGACTACCCAAGACATAATACCTCAAATAGCCAGTCTCTGTCGGATTGATTGTCGAGAACATATTCTCGACTCGTATTTAGGTGGTACAAGCATCAGCCGACTTTCGTAGACTGAATCACTTAGGAAAATTCGCCGCCATGACGGTTAGATGTAACTGTATTTATTGTGTCTGGGTAAGCAAATTTATTCCTGAAAGAGGTAGATCACCATAACAGAAATAGAAAGAGAGCAACAGAAACAGTTGTGACATGATCACAATAATTTCAAGGTAGAAAACATAAATTGTCATTTGTCTTTCTTTATTTTTCTTTCTCTTCCATTACGATTTGATTGTTCATCTTCTTCCACACGCGCACCCACCCATCCGGTCTTGTTGGCCAGTGCATCTCACCCCTATTACATCAAAGTGGAAACGAGTACACATGTCCACACGGACTTACACGACATCACCTGAGGACAGATATCACATGTCTCATTCTGTGATCTGCACAGACACACCAAACCGTTTTGTGTATGGGGCCACCAAATTTGTGTATGTTGGCAATTTTGTGTATGTGGCTTTCAAATTTTTGTATGTGGCCAAATTTATGTATGTGGCCAATTTTGTGTATGTGGCCATCAAATTTGTGTATGTGGCCAATTTTGTGTATGTTGGCAATTTTGTGTATGTGGCCAATTTTGTGTATGTTGGCAATTTTGTGTATGTGGCCACAAAATTTGTGTATGTGGCCAAATTTGTGTATCTCACCACCAAATTTCGATGAAAAGAATTTTTTTCTGTTATCTGTTTGCAAAGTAAAGACGGGATTTTTCTTTCCCTTGCAAAAAAAAGAATATATTTTTTCAAAGATTCCTTCTCTCAAAAATATGAAATTCTAAATCTTTATTTATATAAATTTAGGTATGTGTCTATGTTTATATATTTCTGTGTTATCGATTCACTCTTAAACTAATTAACCGATTATTATGAATTTTGGAACAGAACTTCTAGGCGTAAAGGTGGGTAATATGGTCTATATTTAGTTTAATTTAGTTTCATGCAAAGGTGAAAAGAGATGATAGAGGCACTTTGTCAAAATTCAGATACCTCGGATTTTTGTGAAATTGTAACAATAGATATGAGACATCAATTAATAAAACATTTCCCAAATTTCAGTTTCTTTGGAGTATTTTAAAAGGATTTTAGGGGCCATAATATGGGCACAATCTCCCAGTTGAAAATTCAAATATTTCAGATTTGCATTAAACTTGTATCCATAGTCAAGTCATTACACATCAATTAAGCAATATTCCCTGAATTTCAATTTCTCCTTAAGACCCCTTAAGCTTAAGCCTTAAATTTAAGACATTTTCTAGAATAAAAACCATGCAATGAATTTTTATTAACATTTTTTTTTTTTAACTTAGTTCACCCCAAACAAGGCAAGTTGCCACTGTATATGTAAAGGGACTACTGAGAATTCGGGTGAAAGTTTAGGGGGGCATCCTACATTCACAGGTAACATAAACTGGAACAAATACATAGAAAACATTGTCAAGACTGCTACAAAGAAAGTGGGCTCCCTCTATCGTGCTAGAAAACTTCTCATACCTGACAGTATCCTATATCTCTACAAAGCCATCATCCGCCCAATGCTTACAAGTACCACAAAAAAATTGAATTGCACCCGACTCCCTTTCCACAAACTGAGCAGGGGAACTTTCCTTATTTTGGGGAGCTTTCCCACACTCCAATCACTGATCATCACTTTGGTCTTGGTAACATTCACTCTCAGACCTTTACTTTCCATAGCATTCCTCCTCTTTACAAAGCCACCCATGCATAGAATAGTGGTGTCACATCTGGGCTGGTGCACCATACACTAGTCTCTCCCTCTTAGACAATGTCAAAAAAAGAGTATCTAATCTAATAGGTCCCTCACTATCCATCAAGCTTCAGCTCCTGTCCCATCGCTGCAATGTCCCATCCTTGTGCTTGTTTTACAGGTACTTCAATTGAATGTGCTCCGATGAACTTGCTGTTCTGGTGACCCCTCGACGTAAATACATTAGACCAACCCGACAATCAGCTGAATCTCATCCAATCACTGTGGAGGTCCCCAGATGCCGGAGACCCTTCTACTCCAATGGCTTCTTTTCTCGAGCTGCCGGCCTTTGGAACTCTCTACCTGCTCCCTGTTTCCCCGATTGTACCGACATGCAGAAATTTAAAACTAATGTTAACAAGCATTTCGCTGCACAGCTCCCAATTCAGGATGACCTCCTAAACTTTCACTTTAATTCTCAGTAGGCCCTTACGTCTACAGTGGCAGCTTGCCTTGTTTGGGGTGAACTAAGTTAAAAATAAAAAAAAAGAAAAGAAAACCAGAACCTTGACCAAACCATTTATATTCATGAGATAACCCTAACCCTAACCCATGAATATTTTGTATTCAAATATTTGACTTCCATAGCGACTCTTTTCAGATCGAAACCAACCATAATTGTTGCAGGTGTATCCACTAATAAAAGCAGCAAAAAACTATCCTGTTTTAGCGTGCTGGATCACAATGGCTTTTAATTAACCTCCATTTCGGCCTACCTTTTTCGGTTGATGGCCCGTTACCAATAAGCACCCCCGTCCCCTTACTATTACTAATTAGCTGCTTCCATAATTATTATGCAAGACTCAATTCAAAGGAAACCAATAAAACTGATTCACAACTAACACAATACCAAACAAAGTCAACCATTGGCTTTTCATCTACGCATCCGATATTCAGCGAAAGGAATCAATCTATGAACGAGCGTCTGTGTGTGCTTTCACTGCACAGGCCGTGATCGTCCACTCGTTGTGCCAGTCCAAAATCGTTGTTTGATTCCGACACCAATTGTAGTCTGAATTTTGTCTCAGTCAGTGCTGCAACAGAAGAATTCTCCTTCCGAATAAAATTGCAACTCCCGTTATAAACAATTAACAAAGTTTTATTCTTTTGGAGATTATAATGATGCTCATTCTCTTCCCTTAAATAACAGACTTGCAAATGAGAAATCTTAGCCCGGCCAAATCAAAACACAAGTCCAACTGAACACAATCCATTAACTAAGAGCCCAAGGGCCCATCTTCCTTGGCGAGGCACACAAACCTCAACTGGCTGTCAGACCCCAAGCAACCAGACTCTGTGATGCCCAGGGGGCCAACTCTGACTGGCTTTCCCTGCCCACCACCTCAATATATCTTTCTTCAACCAGAAATCCTAAATGTCCAACCTTTTTCTCAGTTCCTCTCAGCTGGTCACCGGAACTGGCTAAATCCGTCCCTCTTCTTATGAACAAAAAAAAAACATTGTCTAGAGGCTTCTGTATCTAGCCAGCCATTATTCTAGATCAGCTGCATATTTTGACTGATCCGAGGGAGATGGGCGAGGAGCAACACCAGAATAGAGAATGGTATCATCAGCATAGATGTTAATTTTCTGAACAATATTCTCTGGAAGGTCATTTATATCGAGAAGAAACAGTGTTGAGCCTAGAATAGGATAATTTAAAACAATTAACAAAGTTTTATTCTTTTGGAGATTATAATGATACTCGTTTTTTCCCTTGAATAACAGACTTGCAAATGAGAAATCTTAGCCCGGCCAAATCAAAACACAAGTCCATTAGCTAAATCCAAGGGCCGATCTTGCTTTAAAAGGCACACACACTTCAACTGGCTGTCAGACCTCAGAAAAACAAACTGACTGTGTGACGCCCAGGGTGCCAACTCTGACTAATCTCCCCTAGCTATCTGTTGGAATATATGTACCTTCAACCGGAAATCCTAGATGTCCAGTCTTTTTCTGTCACTCTCAGATGGTCACCGGAACTAACAATATCCGTCTCTCCTCTCAGCCCATTTCCAATTGAACACTCAGAAACTGACCACTTGTAATAATGGCCAGCCAACAACCACTTAAAACGGCCAATCTGCTACCAATCTATGAACATAAAATACCTAATGCCTAGGTGATCTCGGCCATTAATTTTTGGCAACATCTCAAGTAGTTAATAACCACAGTAGGGAACCTCTTAGCTGAAATACGTTATTTTCTCAAGTGGACAAATGGAATTCTGGGTGGCCCAAACTCCAGATCAGACATATTTCCAATCTCATGTGTGGTCTCTCCTCTCTTTGTTAAATATTTCTCACTTGCAGCAAGTCTGCTATTCGCATGCATTGCAACTATGCAGCCCACCAATCATGTTTACAAATCTTAATTTTAAGTAAATGCTCCCCCCCCCTCAAAAAATAAAAATAAATAAAATCCTTAACAAAAGTGTCTCTTTCTTAAAGTATACTTCTACTTATATAGTGAAGTGGAGCTGATACACAAATTGAATTTCCCACTGTCTCCGGTGGTGACAGTCGTCCTCATCAGGAAAAAAAACCAACCACTTTGTGTGTTGTGTCTGCGGTGGAAGGAGATAGTAGCTTTCTTAAAACAAGAGAAGCTGAAAGAAACCCAGGAACGCTTGAGTGTAAACAAATAGTTGGGACAGTTGGCTAATCTGTGTCGCTGGCTATGCAAATGAGTCGAAATTTGCTTGTTCACTAGAGTTGTCTTCTGCATATGTTGCGTTTACGCGCTGACGATTCTCTCTTGTAACCTCCTGTTTGTGCTTCTGCTGATCCTGTTATTTTTGCCACTCGCATCCATTGTTCCTGTCCGTTTTTTTTTTAAATCTAAAGGTCCCTTGGCTCATATAGTCAACTAGGAGTAGCCCCCTTCCCCTCGTCATTGCTTGGGAATAAATGAGGACCCCATGTGTACCCCAGCTCCCAGAGAAATATATTCATACGTTTCCAGGTGTATTTGGTCCTGGATACAACACTAAACTTACTCAGACACCCTTGGGCAAGGTGTTCGCTTCACACCCGCCTCACCGTAAAACCACTACTCCAAAATCCATTTTTCACAGCCTTTTCTAACTTTTTTGTGGTCTTCTTCTGCCTACCCTATTTCCTAACCCTATCAACTACTTAAACTATGTCAACCGCCCAATCAGTCATTGGTATGACCATAAACGACATCTGATGGTGAGGTTTCAATTTACGGGTTTTAAGGAGTGTGGAGTCACCCCATCCCCTTTTTTTTACTAAAAAGTCACCAGATATCAAGGCAGAAAAGCCACTCGAGGACAAGGGTTAATGAGACGGATAGATTGAGAGTTGAATGATGATGAGTACTGTGAGAGGATTGAAGATTATGGATGGAATGAACAAAATTTGATAACAGTTTATGATAAGTGTTTATTGACATTGGATTTGGAGATGACCATGTTGTAGCCCTCAGGGAAGTTCGTGGAAAGAAACTCTGTTCATGAAAATTTCGTTTGATGTTAGGTACCCAAGGGAGATAAGAAAGTCTTTTTCAGTTGTAGCAGCAGTACTCCATCTGACTCTTATATAGGTAGAGAATTGCATCTGAAGTCAGGTACTTTCTGGAGCGGTGGAATGATCCAACCATTTTCCCAGAAACCTTAGCATCAAATTGGTCTTCCATTTTATATCTGGAATAAAAGTCAATCTTCGTAGCTTAACAAAACAAGAGGCTTCCTCAAGGAGAGATCTATTCATTTCTTTTCTGCCATCACTCACAGGTCCACTCTAATCCAGACTGATAGTATCTGTCAGAGTCTCATTAATGGGTTAAACCACGACCATCGTAATATAACCAGGCCAGTGCACTGGAAAATAACGTCATGCTCTAAAGTAACAAACGAGATCTTTCGAACAGTCAGACTATGGGCATTTTGACCCTTCCCTTCACTTAAAAATGCATCAAAATTCAGAAAATCAACCCATTTTAATGAAATTCTCAGTATTTATTAATTAATGATCACTGAATATAATTAACCAATTACTTGATTAGAAATCTTAGTGCAAATGTATTGTTTCGTGAAATTTGCGTAGGCTAGACAGCAAACATTAAATTAATACTTAATAATAAAATGGGGTTATAATTTTTGAATTTTTAAAACATGAAAATTTTTCGGACCAAGACTACAATAAAGACCCCAGCTCAGTAACACAATACACGGAACAATTTTGGAAGTCACCGGTGTCTTCCGGTTGACCTCGCAATACACGTGGTCGCTATTTACTAAAGAACTTGTAAATAAACCTTTTATTTATTATAATAAATGCAGTATATTTTGGAATTTTTTTTTCTTTTAACATGGTAATATTTATTTTAAGCAGAGGGTCCATAAATAAAACAAATAAAATATTAACATGTTTTAAAAGAAAACATGTTTTTGTGTCACTATTTACTTGCCTCCCCACGAGGGCAGAAATGGGGGGGGTATGAAATATTTATCGCCGTACTTAAGTAATCTTCTGTTTTGTAGGGAAAAATCAAGCTTCCCAAAAAGGGGCAATCTGGATCTTACCTCAGTTTAGAAGGATTTTTCCATACTAATAAACAAAACAATTTATCGTTTTTTTGTTTTACTTTTATTTACTAAAAAAAAACAAAAACAAATTTTAAACGCAGAACATTCTATATTTCGTGTTGTGCATTTTAAGAAAAAGTGGAGGGCTATATGAAAATACTTTTTTTTTCTTTTTGTAGGGAGGCGAGTAAATAGCGATGTTTTATTTATTTGTTTATAATTGTTGCTTACAGAAAAATAAGGACAACAACTTCATAAACTTTAAATTGTTTCCGTTTAGAAACTGATTTTTGAAGTCTATCTCCGCCCTCGTGGGGAGGCAAAACGAAAGATTACAAGTCAGCCGATTTTTAAAAAAAGCGTATATATTTCGTTTATTTATTAAAATGCGTAATCTTCCGTTTTGCCTCCTCGGGCTAGGAGCAAAGTGTAGTACGTAGAAAATCCTTCTAAACTGAGGTAAGATCCAGAGTGCCCCTTTTTGGGAAGCTTGATTATAATAAATAAAAGGTTTATTTACAAGTTCTTTTGTAAATAGCGACCACGTGTATTGCGAGGTCAACCGGAAGACACCGGTGACTTCCAAAAAATGTTCCGCGTGTTGTGTTACTGAACTGGGGTCCGTATTGTAGTCTTGGTCCAATTTTTCTTTCAAAACTAATTTGTCTGATTTAATATTCATTCTTGAAATGAGTTCATTCTTTCCGGATTATATTTTATAGCTTGACTTGATTGTTATTACAACCTGGTTTACATCGAATGAAAAAACGTGTATCAGTTATACCGCGTGGAAATATCGTTTGGTTTGTAATCGCAAGAAGACAAATCCCTTTTCTTAGGCAGTTTTATTCTTTATATGAACATTTCATTATCATTAGTTTGAGCTGAAAAATTTGTTAAGAGTTGCTCTCATTTCCGATAAAAATAAATGTTTCTTGATTTTTTTTAACTTAAAAGTAAATCAAACATTTTTTTTTTTTGACAGCAGCTTTTTTTTCCTGGCAGAAAGAAATGACTCCTTCAGGAGATTCGACATTACTACACAGCTCTTAGTAATTCTTTTTTTGTAGGGGGGGGGGGATTAAACATGCACTGGCTTTGACCAATTGCTTCTAGCTTTAATCAATTTCAATACTGGTTAGAAAATTGTCGTCTGGTAGCTGACAGTTGATTGGCTAATCGCTCGGCATCTCTCGGGTGTTTACGTAGGATGCCCGAATGCTGCCGACGCGAAGTTCACGGAAACTGGTTCATGTTCGATAGAAGTACCAAATCTTTTACCAAAATGACTGTATTCAGAATTAAATGACCGAAAAAGGGTTGATATGCCGTAAAACATAACATCGAACAAAGTGTATTATTAATACAGATGGGAAGACAACAGTCTTGACCAGATTTGAACTGTGTGTGCTGATCTCATGGTCTTTGTTTTAATTCACCCTTGATTGACTCACGCTGCCGTGACGTCATAGTAGAAAGGCAATTAATTTGGTTTCAATGTCATGAATGGCTGAAAGTCAAAGTTGTATCTTCGTCAAAAAATTCAACATCAACACCAAGAAATGAAACAGTTATTAAATTACAATATTTATATTCGTAATACAACTTTGACCTAATGACACTTAAGTGGGTCACTTAAGGTAAAACGAAACAAGCACACTATCAAGAATCGTTTATATATTCAGGGCAATTTAATCTGTTGTTTAAAGATGAGTCATAGGATCAGTTTACATAACTTTCTTTTTGAACGACAGATAGATAGATAGATAGGGAGAGAAAGGGGAAGAGGGAGGGAGAGAGAGAAAAGGAGGGAAAGAGAGAGAGAGAGAGAAGTACTGAGCTTCCAGACATTGGGAACCAATAGAATTTTTCCTGTCTTTTATTTTTCAACATAGACCCTCCCTCCTTTTTAAGACATGAAAATTTTTCTTTCAAAAATAATTTGTCTGATTTAATATTCATTCTTTAAATAAGTTAATTCTTTTCGGTCTAAATCGAATGAAAAGACTATCAGTTAAACTGCATGGAAATATTTCTTGGTTTGTAAACATAAGAAGACAAATCCCTTTTCTTAGGCAGTTTTATTCTTTAGATGAACATTTCATTATAATTAGTTTTAGCTGAATAATTTGTTAAGAGTTGCTCTCATTTCTCAAAAAAAATAAATGATGTTCCTTGATTTTGTTTAGCTTAAAAGTAAATTAAACATTTTTTTTTTGACAACAGCTTTTTTTCCTGGCAGAAAGAAATGACTCCTTCGGGAGATTTGACATTACTACACAGTAATTCATTTTTTTTAGGGGGTGGATTTAACAGGAAATAAACATGCACTGGCTTTGATCAATTTCAATACTGAACGACAGATAGATAGATAGATAGATAGGGAGAGAGAGAGGGGGAGAGAAGGAGGGAAAGAGAAAGAGAAGGAGGAAAAGAGACAGAGAGAGAAGTACTGAGCTTCCAGACATTGGGAACCAATAGAATTTTTCCTGTCTTTTATTTTTCAACATAGACTCCCCCCCCCCTCTCTTCTAAGTCCACACATTTCCTCCATCGATTCTGAAGGGCTTTTATCCCCTTACTTTTGTCTGTGGATAGGGAGTTGGGAGCAACTCAATCTTTTTTTGTACTTGTAAGCATTGCAGTGGAATTACTGGTAGGTTGAGAGGGGATAACCAGTTTGGGTGCAAGAAGTGTAAGACAATGGAGACGGATGAGAATTCAGATGTGGGGAAAGTAAATTTGGGTGATGAGGCTATTGAGGGTGTTCAGAAGAATTTTATTATCTTGGTGATAGAATTGGAGCACCGGAAGGAGCTGGAGCTGGAGCTGGCGTTATTGCCAGAGTTAGAAATGAATGGATGTACAGGGGCTGGAGCTTAGTAGAGAGTGTGAGACCTATTATATTAGAGGCTCTTTTTTGGACCCTGTCTAAGATGGAGAGACTAGTGGTTGGCCCACCAGATGTGCCAACAATACTTCATACATGGGTGGATGGTGGCTTTGTAGAGATATAGGATACTGTCAGGTGTGAGAAGTTTTCTAGCACGGTAGAGGGAGACTAGCAGGATAGTTTCTTTTAAATCTGAATTTGAGAAATGCATTGTAGCTTTCTCTTATTGTTTTGTTGATGTAAAAAAAAATGAATTAATAATAAATTTTATGTTTATTTATTAAAACTCTGTAAAGACGAGAAACATGGACGCATGGAAACATACAATAGTAGTTTTATTAACCCTACTACTAACCTTAACACACAATAGTAGTTTTATTAACCCTACTACTAACCTTAACACACAATAGTAGTTTTATTAACCCTACTACTAACCTTAACACACAATAGTAGTTTTATTAACCCTATTACTAACCCTAACCTTAACCTCTAACCCTAACACATAATAGTAGTTTTATTAACCCTATTACTAACCTTAACACACAATAGTAGTTTTATTAACCCTATTACTAACCCTAACCTTAACCTCTAACCCTAACACACAATAGTAGTTTTATTAACCCTATTACTAACCCTAACCTTAACCTCTAACCCTAACACATAATAGTAGTTTTATTAATACAGAGATGAGTTAATGTTGCCAAGAAGAAGAAGAAATTATTAAAATTTCTTTTAATTAATCGCGGAATATCCACGGGCCCCGCTAGTCATAATTAGTATTCTCAATTTCATTACATCTGCAATCTAGGGGCTCTTTATGTCAAATTTGATGCAATTTTATTAAATAGCTTTAGAGCCTATAAGTGACCAACATGCATACAGATACACAAAACCGCTCAATTATGAAATAAATTTAACATTTCAAGTCATGCAGCATCTTCATCATCTCGTTTTGGTATTTAGGGTGCTGTAAGTGTCCCAGACCCTGGGGTGGGCAACATCAGGCAACATCTCACGCCTGCTCTTAATACAGTCTGATCCAAAGGGTTGAGATCAGTCAGGTTGTATGCAGTCGTTTCTTATACACTCGAGCCAGGTCTTCCACGGTTTACCATGTTCTCTAGTGCATGGTATATTGAGATGCGTTATGCAGTTGACACAAGACGTGGCACGCTATATATATGTTGATGCAAAAATTTAAAGCAGTTTTTCACGTCGAGGCTAGTAAAGCATTACAAGTGGGTTTAGTTCTTCGTCTGCTCCCCATCTCCCCTATTTCTCGCCTTGTGCCAAACTTGGGCTAAATCTTAGGAAAGTGATTCTTGTGTGATGTAATGGATGCAGAATGCGATTAACAGACCAGTTTTTTGGAAGAAGGGGTAGGAGTTTGCTTTTAACTTGGACCTAAACATATCTATCTTCTTCTTCTTCTTCTTCTTCTTCTTCTTCTTCTTCAGGTATCAGGTCTGTTTGCAGACATCGATGATCATGGCTCTCCATTCTTCTCTGCATTCGGTCTTTCTGATGAGATCTAGAGTCATGATTCCAGTGACCTTGTTGAGGCAATCTGTGAACTTGCTATATAGATATCAATTATTGTAAAGTTAATTGTCTGGACATTACATTAGGTTTAGTTAATAAAACCTATGAAGCCTACCATAAACCAAACCATACACTATATAGATAAAAACTCTAACCACCCACCACTTGTGAAGAGGGCAATCGTTCCTTCCATATCTAATAGGATTACATAATTATCTAAAAATTAACAATTATTTAATAAAAATAAACAATACTAAAACGAAGCCTTAGTAAGATCCGGGTAGAGCGATAAAATTAGTTGTAGCATATCACACTCTGATGGCGATGGGGAAGGTGGAGTGTAACAGGAGATATCCCAATGTAATTTCATATAAAAATAGAGTATTTATTTAGGAGTTAGGCACAAGGCCAGTTTTATCTTATTCCCACAAGTAAGATGTGACCCAAGGTCGGGTCGGGAAAGTGGGTTTTGAAAAGCCAGCGCCGGAGAGGTGAGCACTCTGGCCATTAAAAATTGCCTGGGTAGCCCCGTCGGCATTCCTAGTAGGGGCGCCTCAGGCAGTAAGCAATAAACTTACTCCTCCCCAAAAAGGGGAGGCGAAGCCTGGGAGGGTGGACCTCCTAGAACTGCACAGGACAGACCTATAGACCGGCGTAAATCAAGCCCCGAAGACCAAGACAATACCAGTCTATGGGGTGCAGTATCCATCAGAACAGATACTACACTTTGATCTTAGTCAAAAGGCCAACTCATATAAAAATAGAGTATTGATTTACTCCTCTCCAGGAGTTAGGCACAAGGCCAGTTTTTATCTTACTCCCACAAGGTAAGATGTGACCCAAGGTCGGGTCGGGAAAGTGGGGTTTGAAGAGCCAGCACCCGAGAGGTGAGCACTCTGGCCATTAAAAATTGCCTGGGCAACCCCGTCGACATTACCCGGTAGGAGCGCCCCAGGCAGTAAGCAATAAACTTATTCCTCCCCAAAGAGGGGAGGCAAAGCCTGGACCTCCTAGAACTGCACAGGACAAGCCCACAGACCGGCGTAAATCAAGCCCCGAAGACCAAGACAATACCAGTCTATGGGGTGCAGTATCGATCGGAACAGATACTACACTTTGATCTTAGCCAAAAGGCCAAGTCATATAAAAATAGAGTAGGCAGTATTAAAAATGACAATAGAAAGAACGATCAAAATCCAGATTAAGTAGATCTTTCATCTGATACTCATATGTACAATGGTAAGAAAAATAGAAGAAGAAGGGTCATGTGGTTAAAGCCTCCCTATAGTCTGCATATTCAAACTGATATTCTGAAAATCTTTTATAGTATTGAAAATATTTTCCTAGAGACAGTAGATTAGGTAGGCTCATAAACAAAAACACTGTTAAACTATCTTTTTGAACCTCCAAAAATTTAGCTTCATCTATTATCAGTTCTAAAATCAGAAAAGCAAGTGATAAAGTCATCGATCGCAATAGCAACACCACCAATAATGAATCTGAGTCAAATTGCAATTGTATAGCCAGTAACACTTGTCCCCTCCCTTGCACTGCAGGAAGATGTGACACAAGGTCGGAAGGTGAAGATTGAAAAGTCAGCACACAAGAGGTAGTGCACTCTGGCCCACAAAATATGCGTTGATATTTCTCAGTAGGGGCACTTCAGGCGATTATCAATAAACTAACCCCTTCGCAAAGAAAGAAGGTAAAGCCTAGGAGAATGGACAAAAGCAACATCACCAACATCAAAAATGGGCCAGACTCTGTCGTACTGATTATCAAGAACGTATCCTCGACTGGTATGAATAACACAACTCAGATCAAGTTGACCCTCTGCTTAATTGAGTTCACACCTGACATTATCCTGTATCTCTACAAAGCCACCATCTGCCCATGCATGGAGTATTGTTGCCACATCTGGGCTGATGCATCATCCACTAGTCTCTCCCTCCTTGACAAGGTCCAAAAAAGAGTCGTCAACCTAATAGGTCCCTCACTGTCAACCAAGCTCCAGCCTCTGTCCCATCGCCGCAATGTAGCATCCTTGTGCTTGTTTTACAAATACTTCAATGGATTATGCTCCGATGAATTGGCTACTCTGGTGCCCCCTCGACGTAAATTCACTAGACTAACTCGACAGTCGACTAAATCTCATTCATTCACTGTGGAGGTCCCCAGATGCCGGAGAGCTTTCTACTCAAATAGCTTCTTTCCTCGTGCTGCTGGCCTCTGGAACTCCCTCCCTGCTCCCTGATCCTCAGACTGTACCGACATGCAGAAATTTAAAACTAATTTTGTTCCTGTTAATACCCAAAAGAATGAATATTACAAAAAAAAGGGGTCCATATTCTGTCCGAGGCAATGCTGAAAAAGAATACATCAGCTTTGTGTGTGTCTTGTGAAGTTTTTGACTTTTAGGTGGACAGATACACACAAACAGACAACTGCCTTTTATATAATAAATAAACTAGCAGAACCCCATGGGAATTCCACGGTGGCTAGACTATGGTCTTCTCTTTCTTATCAAAAAAATACTTATCAGCTAAATATTAAAATAAATAAATAAATAAATAAATAAAACGGACGTTCTAACATTTTAATTTTTGCATTTATTGTAACAATATAAACCTTTTTCAAATAAATAATTTTAGCTAAATATACTTTAAATAAATAAAACGTATCTCACTTTTAAGTTGACAAGAGAATTCGATTTATGACATCTTATTCGATTTTAGAACAATTCATTTTAAAATGAGTAAAATCTTAACGACAACATCAGATATTTCTCAATTACCTTTTGACATTTCATCTTTTGTGATCGGACGATCTCATTTTGTTTAATGGGTGTGAAAGGTGATAACGTACGTACATACAAAGGTAGAATGAAATACATTTTTCAAATGTGAAGAAATGTATAATTTTGAGCCATGAAAAACGTATTTTTTCTCAATTCGAAGAAGCAGCATTTATCATGTTTCACATTCGAACTCTTCATGTGCGAAGGAAGACTATGGCCTGCAGCATCCGTTAATAAACACACGTCAGCGGTTAGGGTTCGGAAGGTTGAGAAGAATGTTTTTCTACTTGCTAAAAAATGATGATGCTGAAGTGTCGAGAGGGGAAATAGATTCCAAACTCTTGTAAACTTATCCATTAACCTGACCTATTGTTTTGTGTGAGATAAAGTTACACCCCCGTACGTACAGAACTGATCTCGCATTACGGCTACGGCTACGGAAGAAGAGTACGTCGAAACTATCATTTTCCAACCACAGCTATTTCAGTTTGAATCGAATATGATATGCCAAAAGTTTTTGGTTTTCTGAAAGCAGAGTAGAAAGTGACTAGTGGGTTTACTGTCGTCAGCCTCGTAACTCTCGCTTCCCTTATTTTGTCCTTTAGTCCTCACATTCCATGAGCGATGTTTCTGACAAAAGGGGGAAGAATTGCTGTTTTCTGGGTCAGAATCTATCTAACACTTATCGTTGTTTAGGTTTTGACCTTGAAGTAGTATTTTTTTAGCTCTTACATCAAGTGGTTTCATGCCTTGTCTGGAGAGATTTCCATTTAAAAAAAAAACTTTCCTGGGAGTAAAACGCCAGACTATTGAAATCAACATCGAAGGTTCGATCCTTGTCTAAGTTAGCCATGCTGATGACGGCTGTGAGCCAGAAACACGTGTCCATGGATTACTTTTATGTAGGTATAAAATTAATAAAAGTATATATATTAACGAAAAATACGTCCTATAAAGTTATGGGCGACTAATAATGCAACTATATATATATATATATATATATATATATATATTTAAATTCCCGAAACAGTTTTTCATGGTAAACAACTGATGATCCCTTAAAACAGTGTTAGAAACAAACTAATATAATAACTGTAAAAAATAAATTGACTTACATGAGTGATTTTCCACTGGAAGACTTGGGACTAAGTTTTTTTTTGTTGTTTTTTTAAAATAGTTTTAATGGTTGAGAAACTTCTGAGACTATATATATATATATATATATATATATATAGCATAAGATAAAATGAAAGAATAAAATAAGGTGCGAATCAAAGTTTATTACAATTCAAAGTTCAAGCAAATTGATTTGCACCTTATTTTATTCTTTCATTTTATCTTATGCTATTAATTCTCTATCCAGTATATTGAGCTTCATTTTTATCCAGATGTTCACTGATTAAAGTTGTCTCTTATATCTTTTGTTGTATTAACCTTATATATATATATATATATATATATATATATATATATATATATATATATATATATATATATATATATATATATAAAAAATTATCATTGTTTATAAGATATTCAGAATTGGCCGATCGGTTAGCAACGTTGGATTTGGGTTGAAAAATACTTGTAATCCAGAGTTTCGAATCGTGTGACCGGTAGTGAATAGTCATATCTCTATTGAAAAAGGACGAAACGTATACGTACATAGATAATAAACAATAACATATATTTATATTTGAAGCTCCTCGTAAAAAAGTAGAGCACTGTAAATGGTAGTACTAACACAGCATGACGTCACTTGCTTTATATGCATCATTCCTTCACTTATAGAAGTAGAATGCCTGTACGTCTCGCCGCTTTAAATGTGTTAAAATTATCATTGTTTATAAGCTCTTCAGAATTGGCCGATCGGTTAGCGACGTTGGATTTGGGTTGAAAAATACTTGTAATCCAGGGTTTCGAATCGTGTGACCGGTAGTGAATAGTCATATCTCTATGCTGAAGAGTCCCAATTGAAAAAGGACGAAACGTATACGTACATAGATGATAAACAATAACAAATAGAGATATAATATTTTATGTATCGATTATTAGTATTTACTTCAACAGTGCTCAATATGTGAGTAGAGCTAAGTAGTAAGTTATGAAAATATATTTATGGCAATTAAGCTACACAGAGATTTCCACGTTTCATCCCAATAGAGATTAGTTTAGTTTTTTATTTAATTATTTTTATTTGATTTTTCTTATGTGTTGCTATCCTAGAGTAAAATTTATTCTGTGTATACAATTGTTTCCTATTTCATTTCTACAGTTTAATAGGTTTTGGGGTGTCTTTAGGACAACACAAGTAAAATAAAATAAAATAATTAAATAAAAAACTAAACTTATCCAACACCTAAAAATAGAAAAAGAACGCACATATTAAAATAAGGTGACCTATTAATTCGACACATTCACAAAAAAGAGTGAGTCATTGCTATAGAAAACAGAACAAAAGTATAAGAAGTGAAAATCAGTCGAACCTTTGTTTTTAAGAAGCCCTGCCATTAGCTAATGGAAACATGAACCTGTGAGAGGGAATAAAAAAGAATCTAATTGGTTAGCTAGCTAGGCTTTTTCTCAGCATGGACAGCGTCAGGTTAGGAATTTATGTTGTGCTTGTGATAGTCAGTTATAAGTTACCTCCCTTGTGATAGTTATAAGTTATCTTCTTTTTATTAAAACTCTTCACTGACGTCATGCCAGAAATAGAAACGAGACTTCACCCTTTTTCTCAGCATGGACAGCGTCCAGTTCATACATGTCAAAACACAGCTAATACAAGCATGAAATTAACATCACATGTGTTCTCTTTATTCCTGTCTTCACCCTTATTACAATATATAATCTAACCCTAACCCTTATTACAATATATTAGAGTGGCGGCTAATGCTACGATCACTGTTCCAGCTAATAATCTAACCCTAACTTTCCACAAAGTAATGGTCATTCCTGCTATGCGGCAAATCAGGGGTCTCACACATACGGCCACGTGCAACCTGCAAACTGTCTTTCTGTGGCCCGCGGTAAATTAATATTTCCTTCGAATTTTAATAAGTTTATTAAATTTCTCTTTCTACCCTTCCATATTTCTGCATTCGCAATATTTAACATTACTAACTCTAACCCTAACATTACTAACCCTAACCCTAACATTACTAACCCTAACCCTAACATTACTAACTCTAACCCAAACACAAACAGGCTCTCAGTCAATTTGAACTCTTAACAACCCTAACCTCCTGAAAATCACACTGACCGAAAGTGATGTTCGTATTCCCATACTGCATGAAATGATAACCTTTTGTTTAAATCTATTTTAAATACCTTTAAAACATCACAGTTTAAGGGAAATAACTCTTATAAATCGTCCTAACTTTTACATCCGGGTCATAATAATTATTTCAAGATTTGTTTATGCGGCCATGCCTGTAAGTGGATTAATTGTATTACTATCAAACTCACAATCCACGTTTTTTCATAATTTTCAATGAGTTTTTTTATTTTTATTTTTATTTTTTTATGGAAGTCGCTTCAGACAAGGCATAAAGCCACTTGATGTAAGGAGCTAAAAAAATACTACTTCAAGGTAAAAAATTAGCCAATGATAAGTGTTAGATAGATTCCGACCCAGAAAACAGCAATTCTTCCTCCTTTGTCAGAAACATCGCTCATAGAATGTGAGGACTAAAGGACAAAATAAGAGGAGCGAGAGTTACAAGGCTGCCACAAAGTAAATCCACTAGTCACTTTCTACTCTCCTTATTATTATTATATGATTAATCAATAAGCATGCACGCAGAACAAATAACAACATCAAATTAAAAAAGCAATGTATACCGTCAATTTTCATGACAAACTATCGAAAAGTAAAGGCATTATAAAAAAGTGAAATAAAAATACATTTTTAGCCATTTTTGCTAATTCATTATGGGACTGTGCTACTTCCTCTTCAGGGAAGGAAAGAAAACCCTAACCCAGGGACGGGCAACCTTTTCAGATGAGACTTTTGGAAGGAGATCGCGGGCCGGAGTGAAAAACGAAATCTCAGAATTACTATATTTTGTTTACATGAATAAATTGTACAAAAATTGCATTGAACACTCGACAAATCTGATATTTTTTCTCAAGAGACTTCTGTATGTGATGTTATAAAAAGCGCCGACGAAGAGCTATTTTGGAATCATAAAAATTAATGACGGGGGAAATAGCAAGTTGATCCAGCATTCGTTTTGACACACCTCACATAAGTTCTCTGTTTCATGCCCTTTCCTCGTCTCTCGTTTCCTCTTTGCCTCTCTCTTTCTCTTTTTCTATTTTTATCTCAGGCCAAGAATTTGAAATTAATAGTTAAAAAAAAATTTAAATATACATGCATCATCGCTCGCTGATATTTATACATTTTTATCCCACTGTAAATCTTAATTGAAACCTACTTTTACGTCTCTGTCACAAAACGATATGAGTTTTACTGGGAGGTCCGCAGGCCGGATTGCAATAATAAAGCATAGCAGGGTGGCCGCCCCTGATCTAGTCTAATAAACTCCACCAAAACTGAACTAGGCCATGCATCCAAGAGGATCTTACAAAACATAGTCAACGAGATCCAGAAGTCAACGTCTGAAAAGACTCCTCCGACACCATTCAGTGGTTTAATAACATCGAGAATAAACAGAATACCAAATTTGATATCATCGAATTCTGCACCCCCCCCCCCATCTCCTGAACTTCGAAGGAAAGAGCGACACAACGTCATTACGGGCTGTGCAAGTTCCAGTGAAAGTGTTTACTACTTGACTTTTTCATTATCACGCATCAGAGAACTCTCTTCTAACAAATTCGACCCAAGATTAATTCACATTAGCTAATATACAAAACTCAAAATCTCTAGCCTTGGTCTATTAATGACGCGCAACACCAGAGACAATCGCGAATTGTCTTGGCTTTACGAGCGCCTCTATATCGTCATTATTCGTGGAAACGCCTCGAGTCTGCTCTTGGCCTGCCAATCCAGCCAGACATTCGAAGAAAACTATTGACTGTGATACAATTATATATAAGGAATCGGGATTTCTCGATATTGAAATAAACAATGTCCAAGTTACGAATAAGGGATTTATTAATTATTTATTGAATTATTAATCTTATGGTTTAATTTTTCACCGAATGGATCAGCGTAATAAATAATTGTAAACAATAAAGTGCTCGGTCGCTAAATGTGAATAATTTATTTTAAAAAATAATTCGTTATATTTTTCAGAGTTTTACTGCGGTTTCATCCAGATGGACTGGCTTTTTAAATTTAAAAAAAATGCCGCCCATGCATGGGGTATTGTTGCCACATCTGGGCTGGTGCACCATCTACTATTCTCTCTCTCCTTGACAAGGTCCAAAAAAGAGTCGCAAACCTAATAGGTCCCTCACTGTCAACCAAGCTCCAGTCCCTGTCCCATCGCCGCAAAGAAGGTGGGCTCCCTCTACCGTGCTAGTAAACTCCTCACACCTGACATTATCCTGTATCTCTACAAAGCCACCATCCACCCATGCATGGAGTATTGTAGCCACATCTGGGCTGGTGCATCATCTACTAGTCTCTCCCTCCTAGACAAGGCCCAAAAAAGAGTCGCCAACCTAATAGGTCCCTCACTGTCAACCAAGCCGCAATGTAGCATCCTTGTGCTTGTTTTACAAATACTTCAATGGATTATGCTCTGATGAATTGGCTACTCTAGTGCCCCCTCGACGTAAATTCACTAGACCTACTCGACAATCAGCTAAGTCCCATCCATTCACTGTGGTGGTCCCCAGATGCCGGAGAGCTTTCTACTCAAATAGCTTCTTTCCTCGTGCTGCTGGCCTCTGGAACTTCCTCCCTGCCCCCTGTTTCCCCGTCAGTAGTGACATGCAGAAATTTAAAATTAATTTAAACAGACATCTCGCTGCGCAGATCCCAGCTTAGGTTGACCCCCCCAACCTTCTCCCCTTTTCTTTCTTCTCAGTAGCCCCTTACGTCTACAGTGGCGGCCTACCTTGTTTGGGGTGAACTACGTTAAAAAAAAAAATTTAAAAAAAAAAAAAAGGAATTGTTAGCGTTCCGAAATGTAAGCACGGGGAGAAGTGGTGCTTGGAATCACCGTTAGCCGGTGCCTTGCTGAAGTGTCCCTTTTGAAGAAAGTACCGGTATTCGAGTTATATTTTTGCTGGATGGGATTTATTAAATAAATAAAATAAAACACTTAAGAAACTCGGCATTGCCCGGGAACAAATTAAAACAGATATAGATTTCATTAATTTTTTTAGGAAAAGTGGGTGGGTGAGGGGTGGGGTGGGGGAGAAGAAACTCGGTGTTGCCCGGGAATATATTTGTTTTTTTATATTTTATTTGTGATTGAATCTAGTTTATAAGATTTTGTGATCTTTGATTTTTTAAAAATGTATTTTTCCACCTGGTGAAGTTATACATATCTCTATATTAATAAATTTGTGTGACAACTTCTCGTGTGTGTGCGTGTGTGTGTTTGTGTGTGTGCGCACGCGCGTGTATGTGTTTCTCGCCTCTACGTGACTTTCACATTATTTCTGAAAACTTACTATTAATCGAATATTTATTGAAACCAAAAAAGTGCAATAACATCGAATACAACAATTTTTTTTTTTAAAACTCCTAATTAAAAAAATAATTAAATTACAAATTTAAATCCACCAGAATGCATTTCGGTTTCTTTGTTACCAAGCTATTTTAATTTTTGAATTACTTCGTGATCCTTCGAAATTTGAAAGGAATTTGGAAGTATTTAAACTGTCGAATAGAGAGTCATTTAAACTGGGTTTTTTTTTTAAATTCTTAGCAAATCCTCATGTATTAAAAGATTGAGAGTTTTAGACTAAGTCGGCTCAACACCAAAGTATTGTAGATCTTTTAGACAGAGTCTGGGCATAGAATGGTTGCCGGGTAAACTAGTCAGAATGCATGCGATGCTTGTAGCGTCGGACTGCATTTAGTACCGAGTCGCCCAGGATACGACCCTGAGTGACTTCCACGGCGCACACGGCCACTGTTTGATTCTGATTTTCAGATTGAAACCTATCAAATAATATTCAGAGATCTTTTTCTATTTTACACTTTTTAAAAGTAATCTTAAAATAGTCTTGGTAACTGGAGACTACGAGTGTGGACTTATTGCATCACATTCTTCCGTTCTTTAAGAATGTGCTTATCAAATTCGGAAATGATAACATTTTATAGAAATCCCTTGAACTGAAGCCAATTTAATATAATTTTACCATTTTTGAGTTGTGGGAGAATTTAATCATCTTTCATCTGCAGACTTTTTTAAAGTGTATATTTACTTACATTAGCTCAAACAACGAAGATAGAATATATATATATATATATATATATATATATATATATATATATATATATATATATATATATATATAATAATAATAATCCAGGAAAGGTAAACATCCACAGGATAGTAATCCAAAGAATTTCAAACAGGCTTATATCTTTCCAAATATGATCTAAGGTTAAGATCGGATTTTAACTCTGCCTGATGAGATCTCAGTTTATAACAGCTTGATCGATAACATTGACATGCCAGTGTCGCAGATTTTGTACATGTCTGTGTAAATAAAAATAATCATATATATATATATATATATATATATATATATATATATATATATATATATATATATATATAAAGTTAGGTATGTGCATATGTTTATATATTTCTATGTATAGGATTCACTCCTAAACTAATTAATCGATCATTATGAATTTTTGAAGACAGCTGCTAGGCGTAAGTGTAGGTAAGGTGGGCTTTATTTAGTTTAATTTCATTTCATGCAAACCGCAAAGAGGATGTGGAAGCTCTTTGTGAAAATTAAGAGAGCTTCGATTTTTGTGAAATTTAAAAAATAATTAGACATCAGTTAATAATTATTCCCCAAATTTCAGTTTCTTTGGAGTATTTCAAGGGGTTTTTGACACAACACGTCTATTTGAAAATCCAAATATTTCAGATTTGCATTAAATTTAGTTCAAAGTCATTAGATTCCAATTAAGCAAGATTCCCTGAAACTCAATTTCTTCTTGAGACCCTTTAAGCTTAAGCTTTCGGTTAAATCTTATTATTGTTTGACCATTAAACAGATGCGACAGGGGCTGGAGCTTGGCACACAGTGCGGGACCTATTAGATTAGAGAATCTTTTTTCATCCTGTTTTTCTACGATTCATTATGTACAATCAATTGAACACAAGTTGCTAATTTTAGCCGTATCTGTGAGAAAATTGCAGATTCATACCTTTTTCGACAGTATTAGTATGTAAATGACCAACAATGGATGCAATTGGATTGTTGAATGGAGAATTCTCCAGGAAATGGAGTTCCTGTAGTCGAAGAAACTAACTGTAGCAAATTCGGAATGAATATAGTCAGATATTGTAATCTGTGTGCGCAGGAGGATATCTTTCTCTTTTGATTCTTATTTTAGGAGAGGGTCCGTATTTCGACACCCTCCCGCGAGGGTACTATGCGACACAAGATCTGATTGAGTGTGGGGGTTCACGGTATCTTGATACGGCGAGGTTGTGTTACAAAAATAAGCCAAACTTTCGAAGCTATTTCTGAAATGCGGTATTGTCGTTCGTTACTTACCTTAGTTAGATTTTTGGTTCCCCGATTTATAAAATCGAGAGACCTATGTTTTGAGACATTTCCGTCCGTCCGTCTGCCCGTCCGTCTGCCCGTCCGTGTGTCCGTCCGTCCGTCCGTGTGTCCGTCCGTCCGTGTGTCCGTCCGTCCGGATTTTTCTCCGCAACCATCTATTGAATTTCTCTGAAATTTTGCATGAAGTTGTAACTTTGGTCAGGTTAGAAAGTGACATTCTCCGATTTTTGTAAAAAAAATCTGGTTAGCCCCCCCAGGGGGTCAAAAGACCCCGAAATGGCAAAAAATGACATTTTTTGCCCCATAACTTTTCATCTATCCATTCAATTTCTCTGAAACTTGGCCAAAATGTGGAGGCAATTGTTCCTAATAGAAAATAAGTATCGCTGACCTTGGAAAAAATCTGGTTCGCGCCCCCAGGGGGGCAAAAGCCTCCTACAATGGCAAAAAATGACCCTTTCCTCCCATAACGTTTGATCCATGCATTCAATTTTTCTGAAACTTGGCCAAAATGTAGAGGCAATTGTTCTGGATATAAAATGAGCATCCTTGACCGTAGAAAAATTCTGGTTCTCGCCCCCAGGGGGTCAAAGGGGGGTCAAAAATGCCCCAAATTGCCCAAATTTATTGCATTTTACACTCTCCACATCGAGTCAAATACAGAGGGGGACCACGCATGCGTGGCTTGTTTAAACTGTTTTACTCGCCTGCCTTCTTCGGATGTCTTAGCCGGTAACTTTCCAGGAATTTCAAAGTAAACCATTCATTATTTGTTGAAGGAACGGAAGAAAAATTAACTGCTATGAGAAGACAAACAGACAAAATGTTCAATCTCTATATATAAAGTTAGATATATGTATATGTTCATATATTTGTATGTACAGGATTCACTCCTAAACTAATTAACCGATCATTATGAATTCTGGAACACAGCTGCTAGCTTCAAGAATGAGTAAGATGGGTTATATTTAGTTTAAAAGGAGGTAAAAAGAAGGTGGAAGCCTTTTGTGAAAATTCAGATAAAAATCCGATTTTTGTGAAATTCTAGCAATAGGTCTTAGACATCAATTAATAAATATTCCACAAGTTTCAGTTTCTTTGGGGTATTTTAAGGGGTTTTTTAGGGGTTTTTTAGGGGTTTTTTAGGGGGTTTGATATGAGCACAATTTCCGATTTGAAAATCCAAATATTTCAGATTTGCATTACACTTGGTCCATAGTCATTAACGCCAATTAAGCAAGATTCCCTGAATTTCAATTTCGTCTTAAAACCCTTAAGCTTCTTCTTCTTCTTCTTCTTCTTCTTTCTTCTTCTTTCTTCTTCTTCAGTGTTCTTTTTTTATTAACGTTCAGGTTGAGGGATGTCATCCACCCCATCCAAGTAGTTTGCTAGCTATACGCCTGGAAATATTCATAAATGTTTATTTGAAGCAAAAGTCTTACGAAGGATGCCCTTCCTTGTCCAACGCTTTTTCGTAATCGGCACTAAGTGCGTCACCAACCAAGGTCACCAACCAAGGTCAACAGCCAAGGTCACCAACCAAGGTCAACAGCCCGCAACCGACCAAGTCAGTCAGTCAGCTTTTATGACGACCGACACCCGCCAAGTCTAAGCTTTTACATTGGCCATCTGTGTGCATTTTATGGAGATATACCTCACTAGAGCATATCCCATATACACCCTCTGAGTAGATTGCCAGTTCGTCCAGGACTGCTTTTTGTGTATTCGCAACTAACCTCCATATCTGAAGGTCGTTCCCCTATCCACCACCGAGGGACCTGGTGGATGGGTGATAGTTGCTGTACACCACTTAAACCTGAAATTTTAGACAATTTCTAGCATCAAAATCCTGTAATCGATTTTAATCAAAATTGGAATAAGGATTCTAGACATAAAGTTTAGTCTCATTATATTTTGATTTTAATCTTCGAACATGGACATAAAAGTGGTGCAAAAACTGTTCTCTTCGGGGGATATTCTTCTAGTTATCGATATGAATAAATATGAAATTTTCTGAATGTTTACAAATCCATGTTAATATCGATATGGCTAGAACCCTAACCCTAACCCTAATCCTCCCAAAAATTACCTACTCTCTTTGAGGAGGGGTTAGTTGAGGTGTCCCTACCGGGGTATGCTATTTCTAAAGAGCCAGAATGCACCTTCCGGAGAGCTTTCTTCTTTTCTCCCACCTTCTAATCTTATGTCACATCTTCCTCCGGTGGGAGGTAAGTAAATACAGCCAAACAACTGTATATATCTGAAATACACTTAGGTCCCTCACTATCCACCAAGCTCCAGCCCCTGTCCCATCGCCGCAATGTTGCTTCCTTGTGCCTGTATTATAAGTACTTCAATGGATTGTGCTCTGATGAACTTGCTGCTCTAGTGCCCCCACGATGCAAATCCACTAGACCAACCCGACAATCTGCCAAATCCCATCCATTCACCGTGGAGGTCCCCACATGCTGAAGAGCTTTCTACTCCAAAATCTTCTTTCCTCGTGCTGCTGAACTCTGGAACTCCCTCCCTGCTCCCTGTTTTGCTGACGGTACTGACATGCAGAAATTTAAAACTAATGTAAACAGACATCTCGTTGCACAGCCCCCAATTTAGATTGACCTCCCCCCCAAAAAAAACAAACAAACAAACTCTCACCCTTTACATCTACAGTGGCGACCTGCCTTGTTTAGGGTAAACTATGATAAAAAAAAAAATTTTTTTAATTTGTTTTTTAAATACTAAGCATCATATAATCAATAATCATTGTACATCTAAATTTGCATAAAATACTTTAAAAGTCGGTTTTAATAAATAACTGATTTATCATGCGTTTTTTTTTTTTGCGTTTTATTGTATCATTTTACCGTATATAAAAAAAATAGTTTGACATAATGAATACGACATAATCACGTTGACACACCGGTTCCCGTTAGATCACCAAAGTTAAGCGACATTGAGCCTGGTCAGTACAAGATGGGTGACCATTTGGGAATACCAGGCAATGCTGTATGTGGACACCTAGCTATGGGCAAATCGCTTCGCCAACCCGCAGTTCCTAGCATGGTGACTATGGCAAAACCCTAGAATGACAGTCACCAATAAGGTGGTCGGAAATCAGGGAGAGGTTTCTTCTCCTTCAGGAGTGATCAAAACCCTGATGTTGATGTTGATGATGATGACGTATGTGCCAGTTGACACGGTTAAGATTCGATTAAAAATTGTTGTTTGGAATAAATACAATTTAGGCGCGCAGAGTGAAAATTGTTGTATTGGCGCGTGACAAATATAAAATAACGCCCACGCAAATTCCGATGTGGCTTTTTATATTAAATCAACTCAAAACGAGCGGACGTAATTGCAAGCACACCACGTGATAATTTCTGTCCAATGAGATTTCTCCAAAGACATATTTTTCTAAACTTTTCTCCTTAGGCTCGCTGGAGCCGGTCCAAATAGTATTTAAGCACACACAAACATCAAACTTTCTCTTTTCAACTGACTTTCATCCGGAGCTTACACGCATCTTACAATCACTCTTCAATTTCACCCTTTCGCGCGCTTCATACAATTTCACAGGCGAACATTCACTATTGCCTCTTTTAAATTTTATAACAAATGAACACTTCAACAAAAGAAAAGACATTCTTCTTTTTACTTAACATGAAACTAAAGGAAGGACTCATGAACTCATTACACAAAGTAATATATTCTATTTGTTAATATGTTTATTTCAGTAAATAAACTTCCGTTAATTGTGCATGTAAATCTTATTATTATTTTTATTTGTGGAGGAAGTTGGTAACCCCGACCAAAAGGGTATGACGACTCCCACACGTATATAAGAAAGTAAGGACAAGTTTAGAACATATTTTATTGACAAATATATATCTTAGTTTAAGATTACAAAAATCTGTAATACGCGGAGTCACCCCCTTAATTACCATTCCTCCAAGGTCCACTCTGCTATCGTTACAAAATATTTATTTACAAAACAAATTAATCTCTAAACCAATTGTATACAAGATGTGTATAAAATGATCCAATGATAGTTGACATGCTGTAAAGCCCAACAAACAACCAAAACTTTAGGAGTACAGATAAACCTTAATACTTGACTTTTGCGTTTAAAGCTGATAACATACAGGGTGTTCAGGACAAATTTGATAATTTTTTGTTATTCTTTCATTTCAGAACTATGTGAATTATTTGATAGCATTTTATGAACGGCAACGGATTGCTGTTTCTGCGTATTATTGGTAGGTTTGAAAGCTGAAGACGATGGACGACTGGAAAGCATCGGAATATTGGAAGAGAGTTATCTGTAGCATAATGATTTTTGCCGAATTCTGAATTTTGGAAGCTCAGCTGCGGCTCAGTGCTCGTTGCATACCTGTGAGATGCCTGTGAGATGTGAGCTGGAGACTTACAATGAGGATAGCAGGCATTTAGACACAGGCACATGAAATTCAGCAATAAGCTGCAAAAACAGGGGCGGAAAAATCCAGACACGGCAATGCAGATTTGACAAGAGATATTGGCGTCGGAGTGGCGATTATGAAAAAGCGCTGAACGAGGAACTTTGCAACTCCTCATACAAAAGTCGTAAGGGGCGACTACTCACCGGTAATGCCCGACGATAACCACCTTACGAAAAGATAACCACCTTACAAAAGACTCCCCAACAAGGTTAAACAACCAGTCGAGTCGAGGATGCTCTGGTCCTTTTCAGGAACAGTTTGCGCAATGCGCAGGCAAACAAGTGGCTAGCGTACAGTGCACACAAAGTCTAGCGCATCATAAATACTAAGTTCCCACAAACTGTGATGATCTTTGGGTGTGTTTTCCGACAAAGGTCACGTCATCTTCGAAAAGGGATTCAAACGCAATTTAGATGCCTGTATTGAGTTGTTGTTAAGCGCTGTGTGGAGAGAGCAACTGTGAGAATGCCATATACGTCCATGTCACACCTGAAGTGGTTGTTTGAGAACTTCCATAACCTCACCAGTCTAAACATCTACCCTTCCCCCATCTCGCCTGATTGCTACCCAATGGACTATTATGTGTGGAGTGCAATTGAGAAAGACACCATGAAGGTTTCGCATTATTGAGGTTCAGGTTCCACATGTCAAATTTGTTTCGAACACTTTTTTTTTGTTGTTTTTTACAATTTTCTAATATTTTTGTTTTTGCTGGAGATGGGGCATCCTACCGGATGCTAAACATTCACTCTTTATTTCAGAGACTCCAACCGAGAGATTTTTTAAAGATTCTAACCGTCCCTTTAAGCGCAATTGTTTGTATCACTCTTGCGCTTGGTTCACCGGGTATATTCGTCAGGTAGTTTTTGAAAAATTTTTTTCATGATCCCTGTTGCTTCTATAATTATTGGAATGATGGAGATCTTCATACATCCTGTATGTAGGTACAAGTGTATTATTATACATATTTAAACTGTCAATTAAAAAGTAATTTCTAGCTCGAATTGTTTTTCTTTCTTACGGAACTCGATCCAGACAAGGCATGAAGCCACTTGATATAAGGAGCTAAAAAAAGAAATATACTATTTCAAGGTCAAAAACTAGTCAATGATAAGTGTTAGATGGATAGAAAACAGTAATTCTTCCCCCTTTGTCAGAAACATCGCTCAATGAAATGTGAGGACTAAAGGACAAAATAAGGGAAGCGAGAGTTACGAGGCTGGCGAAAGTAAACCCAAGTTAGTCACTTTCTACTCTCCTAGAATTGAAGTTTTCTTTTTCTTTTTCTTTTTCTTTATGGAAATCGCTTCAGACAAGGCATGAAGCCACTTGATGTGAGGAGGTAAAAAAAAAATACCACTTGAAGGTTAAAAACTAGCCAACAATAAGTGTTAAATGGATAGATTCCGACCCAGAAAACAGCAATTCTTCCCCCTTTGTCAAAAACATCGCTCATGGAATGTTAGGACGAAATAAAAGAAAGCGAGAGTTACGAGGCTGACGAAAATAAATCCAACGTCCAGTTTCTACTATCCTAGAATTAAAGTTTAAAGGCAAAAGTCAAGTATCATGGTTCATGTGTGCTCCTAGATTTAGGGAAGACATTCATTGTTCGCTTGTGCCCCTGTCGTATAAAAGAACTCGAATTGTTACCGTTTCGTTTTATCGCTGAGCTATACACACGATTAGTGATTCATTTCCGTGCGGGCAATAAGCAGGTTAGGTTGTAGAATAAATAACCCAGCTGACCTTTGTCGGTATCACGTATGCGAGAGGCTGCCGAGCTTACAGCTTAAAATTAGTGGTTTTACGATAAAGAAAAAGAGTAATGATTTTTAAAAAGAGTCAATATTTATTTCGCTTGCATATCGTTGCTTTTTTTTTTTTTAATGTTGTTTTTTTTATATATGCTTTCCCACAATATCTGTATTGGCGGCCATAATCATTCGTTGCTTCGTCTGTCATGCTTAAGTTTTGAATAGCATTTTCTTTGGTCTGTCACACTTAGTTTGAAATAGCATTTTCTTTGGTCTGTCACGCTTAGTTTGAAATAGCATTTTCTTCGGTCTGTCACGCTTAGTGTGAAATAGCATTTTCTTCGGTCTGTCACGCTTAGTTTGAAATAGCATTTTCTTCGGTCTGTCACGCTTAGTTTGAAATAGCATTTTCTTCGGTCTGTCACGCTTAGTTTGAAATAGCATTTTCTTCGGTCTGTCACGCTTAGTTTGAAATAGCATTTTCTTCGGTCTGTCACGCTTAGTTTGAAATAGCATTTTCTTCGGTCTGTCACGCTTAGTTTGAAATAGCATTTTCTTCGGTCTGTCACGCTTAGTTTGAAATAGCATTTTCTTCGGTCTGTCACGCTTAGTTTGAAATAGCATTTTCAGCGTCAAATACGCACAGTGAATCTTTTTTAAATGCGTTCAGTCATCTCTATAAGTTGGTCTGTCATTCTGTTCATTCGATCAGTCTCTGATATAACATTTTCTTTAGTCTGTCATGTTTAAGTATAAAATAGTATTTTCGTTGGTCTGTCATTTTTAAGTTTGAAATAATATTTTCTTTTGTCTGTCATGCTTAAATTTTGAATAGCATTTTCTTTGGTCTGTCACACTAAGTTTGAAATAGCATGCTAATACATTTATTTTCTACCTCCCACAGTGGTAAGATGTGACACAAGGTCGGAAAGTGGGATTTGAAAAGCCAGCGCCCGAGAATTTGAGCACTCTGGTCTACAAAAAATGCCTGGGCAGCCCCGTCGGCATTCCCCGGTAGGGGCGCCCCAGGCGATTAGCAATAAACTAACCCCTTCTCAAAGGGTGAGAAGGCAAAGCCTGGGAGGGTGAACCTCCTAGAACTGCACAGGACAAACCCACAGACCGGCGGAATCAAGCCCCGAAGGCCAAGACGACACCAGTCTATAGGGTGCAGTATCCATCGGAACACTTTGATCTTGGCCAATACATATATAGTGCAAAAATATGTTTGAGCATATACTTTCTATTCTTTATGCATACAACCTCTTCCAATTGAAAGCTCAATAATTGTCAACATGTAACAACAGAGCATATATAAATAAACAAGATTAAGTTACATTCCAAAGTCAAAGATTTTATTTATCTTACGAAACATTTTTTCAAAACAATAACTTTTGGTATAATTACGGTTCCGTTTCATTCACCAGAAGACCAACTGACATTTGTACGTCAATATCAGATCTTTTCTCTCTGAACTCATCAGAAAACCAAAAAGTTCTCAACTAGAAAAAATATACATTGCGATGCGACAAAATAAAAGTCTGAAAAACAAACACCTCACATCGAATACACGTCCACCTAGAGCGACTCCGAAATCGCCTCCTGGAGATCACAACCATATTGTTATCTAAAGCAGAGCTAAGAGAAATACGCACAACATTGACCGAAAACCTGTTATAAGAGACAAATATTTAAACCTGGTTGAAAGAAAATTGCAGTTTTTTTAAATAAAAATACTTTTATCAACTTGCAAATAAAACTCATTATATAATTTATGTAATTTAAATTGGGAGTGTTAATTCAAAACACAGAAGTACGAAACTAAAAGATAGCACTTAAAACTGAATCCTTATTTTTTTTAAATATGTATATTAAATCTGTTTCAAGAGCCACGTGCTCAAACCTCCACGATGCTGCCTGCTATTTACCACGTAAGCCCAGCGAACCAAAATAGATGTAAGGGACGGAACTCTTGTAGGAACCCAGGCGTGCTATCTCCGATTGTTCAAATAAATAGGAGACAATCACAGCTACCGTTATGTAAGTATATAAGGATATAATTTATAATACTATAATACATGTGATCCGTTTACCTTATCCTGAATAATTAAGTCATTATTTTATAGTCCATATTAGGCGCATAAAAATATGTCAGTCAGTCTAGATAACGTTGAGAAATACTTGGAACCAAGCGTACTCCCCGCCTGGTTTTTGTTCTTCATATCCTTGTTAAAATTTTATTTCTAAGCATAAATAAGACGATCTATGAAAACTACCAACGAACGACCGTTTAATAATGCATTAAATATGATATAATTATTATTACTCTTCACATCAAAATATTGAGCACTTTTGGATTCATATACAAAGTTTAACACAAACAAACAAATTTTGTAATATAGGTCGTTATATATATATATATATATATATATATATATATATATATATATATATATATATATATATATATGGGAAATGAAAAACGAAAAACCAAAAGATATTTTTTATATAGTCATCAACGTTTCGTCTTTATTGTAAGACTTCCTCAGGATGATAATTTGAAGAAAAATGTCATGTCAGGCTCTTAAATGCCATGCCACACTTCACCACGACAAAAATTTCAGCTCCCCTTTTCATCTCCGCCACCCTAATTCACTAATATTTTCACCCCTTCCTATTTCACTGCTACCTCAATGGTACCCACTCAAAGCTTTCCATATTTATTTCATTATTTGCCACCACTGACTTCTCATAGCCTGGACTCTCCTCCAGCGCTCATAGTAGCCACGACTACTACTTTCTTTCATCTCTGCATCATGTCAACTCCAAGTTGCTTTGTATGTAGAATATCCTACGTGTTCCCGAACCTGAAAAAAACATCTAATAGCTACCCTGAAGAAATTACCGGACCTCAGACAGTCTATATCTATCTAATATTACATATTAATACATATTACCAGTGGTTTGTGTTTTACCAGTCCATTTGGTGAGGACTTGGACTGAAAGAACTAATCCCCCCCCCCCCACATGACCAGAGTAGGATAACCCTCAGATAAGCTGAGAGAGTACCTACAGCATTCCTAGTCTTCTATTACGAATTATCCCGTCCATTTGATCATTAAGGTTAAGATTAACAAGAAGAAACCTGGGTACCATCCTGTCCCACCCACTAAGGTATATATATATATATATATATATATACTTTTGGGAGAATGTAACTCCCGTAATAATAATTAAGCTAATAGCTACATTGGTTTTACAAGCACTACCCTATCTCGCCACCACCCCATGCATCTTGTAAACTCTAGCTCAATTTACCAACATTTACAAAAACATAACTTCCCTCCTTCTGATTTAAGACAGATTCTAGTTAATAACACTAAAATTATGCATTCTGAAACCAATTTAAAAAAACTAAAAATACTGGAAGCTATCTACATAAAAACACAACAACCTAAAATTAATAACATCACATATGAAACCAGTGGTAACATTTTAAAATGCTTAATGTAATGCGATTTTGTTCTGTGATGCCATCCAGCGTTGCTGAATTTAAATCGTCAACGACTTCCTGCAACGATGCGAAAACGTTCTCTGCGAATTTCTCCGCTGTCTTTTTAAAATTCTTTTCTTCTCCAGCTTTTTTGTTCATTTGCTTTTGACAACTGAGAATGATTCGACAAAGAATCGAAAATGTTCGTGAAACCTGTGAAACCTCTGGAACATTAATTAATTTTTTGGATTTTAATACAAAAAAGACCATCAGAAAATTTTTTTTTAAATAAAAAAGGTATAATTAAACAGACGAATTATGTTATTTTTAACAATGTTTGCATAAATGAGAAAATGCTGCCTAAATGCATACACACAATATATATATATATATATATATATATATATATATATATATATATATATATTAATCATACTCAATTTTCTAATGCCCTCTTAGCAACAGCAACTTATACATAATGCCCATAGTAGTAGAAGATATTTTTCCAATGGTCCTTAATTTTTTTTTATTCACCTTTATTATTGGCCAGTCTTAATCCTGCAAAGGTGATGGACCAACTTACAGCCCTCCTCTTCCTATCCCCCCCAACCTAGGTGCCTAGATGTAATTCAACCAGTAACTCTACTTATGGTCATACCATAGATGACATCATCCACAACCCCATGTTCATGAAACCCAGATATTCAATATCTCTATCTAACCTTGAATAAGCAGGTTTCCTTCCCTACTCTAACCTAATATTCCCCTATAATGTCAATAACCATCTGATCTCCAATCACAGAAAATTCACACCTCATCTATTTAATCTGGCTTGAGACGAGAGAGAACATACGTGAATCTGTGCAAACAGTTTGGGACCACCACCTGCCTCTTGTTGAGTAAGTTATCGTTGGACATAACTATATGATATGATCCCAGAGTGCAAAGATTACATCTCTTGGATTTGCTTTGTTTGTATTTCCCTGCTATACTTAATATACCCCATTTCTAGTTGAATTGCATGTTGTTGCTATGTAATTCTCTAGCCCATTTAGCTAGAGTGGTTGGGTTCTTCTTAGAGTCAATGTAAGACACCGTAAAGAGGATATATGATTTCTGAATCTGTCCTTGAAGCTGCACCCAGTGGACCCAATGTATGTTCTAGTTCTATTTCTTTCAATAACGTTGCACTTATATACTACATCTGAGATTAAGCATTTCCCTTCCAATGGGCATTCGTTTTCAGTTCTACAGTTATATTGGAGTTCAGCATCATGAACTTGGTGGGGGGCATTTCTTCCAGCATTCCTAATTATCTTATTTATTTTAGCATTATTAGAACCTACAACAGTTGAGGCTAAGTTAGTCGAGGTTGAGAAAAACAGTTTGACAGTGTTTTTATTTATTTATTTATTTATTCGAAGTGGAGTTCTCAATAATTTTGTAAGATTATCTAGGTATGTTACTAATAATGCGCCTGCTTTAAGGCACGTTAAACCAGATCGAATTTCTATGTCTGTTTTTCTTCCCTATAATATTACTATCAGTTGGTAGAAGTTTAGGACTTGGATTGGTTCTATGTGTATTATTTATTTTTGGCTTAATATTGCCCATATATATATATATATATATATATATATATATATATATATATATATATATATATATATATATATATATATATATATATATATATACAGTAGCCCCTGAAACATCCGTGAATAGATTTTGATATCTCAAAGTTCACTAAAAATCAGGTTTTTGTACATTAGCATGTGTTTTTTTGCATGAAAACCAACAAATTAGTGTAGATTAGCCCCTTTCTGCTTGCAAATTGGTTGATATTTTTTTAATATTTAAATTACGTATCAAGTTCGCGAAAATTTGGAATACCATTGCTTTTGTATGAGCCGCATTTAATATGAATCCTACGGAATAATTAGCGTTTTTTATTGCGTTTCTTTTTGTCATATTGGCCTTAGTTGGACTTAAATGATTATCATATTTATAAGTTCTACCGAATTTATGAAGAAAATGTTAAGTCAATGATAATGATGAAAATCCACAAATTTGTGAAACCGCGAATGGTGAACCCGCAAATAACGGGGGTGGGGGCACTGTATATATATATATATATATATATATATATATATATATATATATATATATATATATATATATATATATATATATATATATATATATATATATGTATATATATATATATACAATGCACAATCGCCGAAGAATGCTCCTAACAAAAATTAAAACTAAAAATTAAAATATATATATATATTTTAATTTTTAGTTTTAATTTTTGTTAGGAGCATTCTTCGGCGATTGTGCAACAGAAAAAAAGGGGATGAAAAAAACAAAAAAACACAAATAGTCAGCAAATAACTGATACCAAAACTGATATTTGTGTGTATTTTACAATATTTTAAAGCATTTTGATATTTCGTTCAAATCCGATCACGTTAGAATTACATTTCCGGCACATGGCGGACCTCACCGAAGTTTGACGAGTTTTTCGTCTTTTGGGATGAAAAAAACAAAAAACAAACAAATATACAAAAAACGCAATAAAATTTACTTTTCTACCTAACCGAAGGGAAAAATGATGAAAAAGAAAAAGTCATCACACTTCCGAGATGCTCTGGTGAAGTGTCTGTCTGTCATTTTTTATTTTGAATCTAACGTAATATATTTGACCGAACTATTTACTTTAAATAAAAAAACTCTTTCAAAGACTTGAAAACACAAAAATAGGCAGATAGGTAAAAAAATAGCCTTTATTGCCTTTGGTAACAGTTATTCATTGACTATTTGTTTTTTGTTGTTGTTTTTTTCTGTTGACTATACTATACTGCACAATCGCCCATTCTCTTTGCAGTGTTCGAAATTTCGAAAAGGTTTTTGTATAGATGTTTTTTATGGGGGTACTCTTATAGAGAACACGCCATGTTTCCGTGACTTCACGTCGTCAACCTTCGGGCAGATCCCGGAAGTGCCCGAACGTTGACGAGGCGAAAACTGTCAAACGATAAATTGAAGACTGGCAGACGATAAATTCAGACAAAGAAAATCAAAGTAAAATACATATATAAAAATAAAGAATGAACAAACCATAGTTAAACAACTGTTATTAATTAGATGTTTATTTATTTTTTATCAAATGTTTTTAAATAAAAAAAAATTTTGTGCACCGAAAAGTTTCAAAAGATGATTTTTTTTTTATATAATAAACAACGAAACCACTGTTTTTAACCAATTTCTTGTTTGTTTTTTCCTTTTTAAACAAAAATGTTTTTTTCTTTTTAACATTTTCTGGTTTAGGGTTTAGGTTTAGGGTTAGTCTTTCGCTAGAAGTGATCGTTGCTTACAGAACTCGATAAGTCCTTCGGGAGATTCAACGCGCTGACACAGATCGTAGAAATTCATTTTTTTTTAAACGCGCTGCAGATCGTAGAAATTAATTTCTTCCAAAAGTTATCGTCTGCTTGCTTGGAACCTAATTGTCTAATGCCTACTGCAACCTGATTGGTTAATAGTTTCGTCAACTCGGAAACCTTCCCGAGCGTTGACGACGCTAAGTCACGGAAACGCGGTGCGTTCTCTATAACAGTACCTTTTTTTTTTGTCTACGGACCGGTAAAAAAATAAAGTTCACGTTAAACTTATGATTAAGCCTAACTTACTTTTATTAATAAAACTATCAGACAAGATCTCGTATGTCTTTGTGTATTTCGCCTATACGTAACTTCGATAAATACATATTGAATTATAATGTTTTATTTAATATTAATTGAATAATCATTGAAATCAAAGATAAAATAAGACAAAACTAAAAGGATTTTTTTTAATTGGGCGATATTAAATTTTCTAGCTTACACGCGCCCCTATTCCGAATTCGTGACCGTGGGTCGCCAGCAATAGACTGCCTCTCCTGCACCAAACGGATATAAAAAATTTTTTTAAAGTTACATAAAATCTTTTTCAGGGAAAATTTTACAATTAAAATTTGCTGGAATCATTTTTTAAATGAAAATTAAATATAAAGTAAAAAAATAATTCGAATTAAAAAAAAATCGATTTTATTTGATTTTATTATTTTTAATGTGCAATCATTCGGTTCGAAACCGTCTAAATTAAGCGTAAAACGTTGTTTATGACCGTTTGTTTGGTACAAGAGACAAAGTCCGTCCACTGATGGCGGAACACGGCCACGCATTCGGAATAGGGGCGCCTGAGCAAGAAAATTCAATATCGCTAAAAAAAATATTTATCACGTAAAATTGAACACACGCTTTTTATTCGTTTCGGCTGTACTGTAGAACGCGACTTAAAAGATAGAACCTATTTATCTTTGAATTAAGATCTCGCGCGCTCATGTGTGCTTCTCGTCTATACGTAACTTTGATGAATACAAATTGAATTATTTTTTAAATTTACTACTAATAAAATAGGTACTTCTGCAGTTTACGAACCGTGCTGAAATAACGTTATAATTTAGAAACCACATTTTTAACATGCGAAGGGGGGGGGGGTTAACTATTCTGTACTTTCACCTAACAGTTTAATAAACACAATATACCGTAAAAATTGAATTTAACTCGAAAATCCTATCTAAATTTTTTTTTTTTAAATAGCACGGTCCGTAAACTGCAGAAGTATATTGAAATAAAACGTAAAATAGGGGAAAACTAAAACAAATATTTAAAAATCTTGTTTTAACAAAAAATGTAAACATGGCTATATAACTTGAATTTTTTTTTTTCTAAGCCGTCCACCCAGACAACGCCGGGTTAATGTACAGCTATTAAACCCCAGATTACTAAAAATTGTACACGTAAAATAATTTATATTTTTTTATGTAATGTATAATCTCAAAATGTGGTGCTTAATAATCAGAGATATTTTTTCTTCAAAAAATTGAATAACAAATAAATAATTTAGGGCGATGGGGGGGGGGGGGTAGTGTTAATAATTGTCATAAATTGTGGTTATCCTACGATGCTTTTTTTTTTACATGTTCAACAAATGTTAATGACGTTTGGTGATATTTCAATTTTTTATTTAGTACGGAATAACAGCATTGCAACTTTAACTTTTTTTTTATTGGCTCACAACTTCTAATATTTCTAACTAATAATATATATATATATATATATATATATATATATATATATATATATATATACTGCTGTTGTCTTGAGAGTAGTTGCCGTTAACACCGAATAAATTAAAAATAATTATTTAAAATGTATTTTTGTTCTTTCTTTCGTTGAGGTTCAAGAGACGGTGCAATTATTTTCTTCAAAAATGAATGCACCATTCGTATTAATTAAACGCATAAAACACGAGTAAAACATGAAATGAATTCGTACAAAAACCGAGTTAGTAATTGCGTTAAGTTTTTGTTTCTTTTTTTTTTTTTTCGTTTCTATTAAAAATAATTATTTACTCATAGTGTAAATAAAAAAAAATGCTTCTTAAACTCGCTTTAAAAGAGCGATTGAAACGCAATTATTGTACACGGTTTGAGACGGCCTTGTAAACTCGACAGAAAGTAGGCGAACATTATATTCCTTTTGGGCTTCCGTAGATCCTTGTTGGCAATCCGGTTCGTGACTTGGCTACAACCAATGAATTTATTTTGACGTCAGTGACGATAAACGCTGCTACCCCGTCAATGATTCTACCTCCTCCTCTTCCTCCAACTCCTCCTCCTCCGACTATAGGTATGCGTTCCTCTCCTCCTCCTTTTATGATAAGTACTCACCCTTCCCCTCACATTAACTGCTGCAGTGGACGTACTCAGCAGACGTCGTCTTCATTCTTCTTTAATAACGTCGTCAGTCATTCATTCCTTACCAAGTCAGACCTCAGGATTATTACAGTCGGTCGACGGACAGTTTTTTTTTTTACCGCATGTTGTGAAAATCAGGGAAGGAATTAACCAAGCCAAGGGGATTTTTTTTGTATCTCTCTTGTAAAATTATTTTCCCTTTTGTGGAAGAATTGTGTATGTGTGCGACATTCTAATATTGCACACACACACGCGTTCATTACTGTTTTTTTTTTTTAAATAATATATATTTTGTATATCCCGTATATATATAAATATATATACTTAAAGAAGGATTGAAGATAATACTAAGTCTCTTTTCAATCTCTCTATTTGATTTGTCCGATTTGTCGACAATCCTTGATTTGTTATTTTGGAAAAAAAAAAAACCGGAAAAGAGAAATTTGCTGCCGTTTTGAGCTGACGGTTCAATTAAAAGGAATTGTTTAAAATAAATATATAAAACAAAACAAAACAAAAAAAGAACTATGGCTGACGATTTGATCACATCTACCCAACCAGGCGACGTCAAAAATCTCCTCGGAGACGACATTGGAGGTCTGGACCATTATTCTTCGAGTTCGTTCCAGACGGAACCATTGCAACCACAGCCATCGGCACCCCAACCAATGTCTTCAACCACGAACGCATCGAAGCCCCTCGTAGACGATTTTGGGTTCGACTCTTCCCTTATCTCTACAACCACTTCTTCAGGTGGCAACCCTGCGAACCCGACCGGCAACTCGGCGGCGCCCAACTCCTCATCATCTTTTACCCCGGGTGAGCTCTCTAGTACCACTATTTCTAATCATCCTGTCTCTGTAGGCGATGATGATGACGACTACAAAGAGAATCATCATCATCATCCTCACGAAACAGAAGAAGAAGGTAACCATTATCACCCAGATGATGATGATGGCGACGATGGCTATGATGATCGCGAAGAAGAGTTAGAGGAGCCGAATTATCAAACAAATTACCAGGACAACCCTGCGTTTAGTGATTCTGATTCTCCATCTGAAGTTCACCGTCATCATCCGCATCCGGGAGCTGTTAGAGAAGCTTCGCCGTGTTTCGAACCCCCTGTTGTCCTTCATCAGACTAAAGACGCTGTCATCGGAGGCTACGAAAGCGACGAACATGATTATAATAAGTACGACGATGATGATGATGATAATGATGTGGAGGTTGAGGAACAGAAGGATGACCACTCTGCGGTAGACACCCAGCATCCTCCTCATCAGGCCACCACCAACGGCAATAATGATGATGCTGATGATGATGACGAAGTCGATTCGCTTACTGAAGACAACGTCGACGTTGACGATCCCGAAGAGGGTGGTGATCACGTTGATGCTGATGATGCTCAGTTTGTGTATTCGACTAGTCCCGCCACCACCACCGTGCCCTCGCCCCCCTCCTCCTCCTCCGCCGACCCCACCATTGAAATCATCGAAGAAAAAACCCCTTTCGAGACCGAGCCACCACCGCCTTCTTCCACTTCCCCCTTTATGTCGTCTGAGACCCCGTCTCCGTTTTCGTCCTCGGCCGTCCCCACGATGGGCGCCGATGTTTTGGCAGCGGGACCCCCCGAAGAGAAAGAAGCAGCGGCGTCATCGCCGGCGTTGTACGATTTGGCGGAGGAGGACCGCAGTCCGGCCCTGTCCCCCACCGTCGCCTCCGCCAACTACGCATCGCCCTCACCGTCCGCCCCGCCCGCAGCATCCACTTTCTTCCCCTCCCCCGAAAATAACGATCATAGTAATGACGACGATGCTGATGATGCCATCTCCGCTGTCACCTCCCAGATAATCACGGGCGATGATGATGCTTCTGGCTTCGCTGGTGCCGACTCCGATGATGACGGTCGGCTTTCACCAGCCGCCGCATCTTCCACGGAGACGATGAAGACGATCGATGACCTCCAGATGTCTAGCTCCCCGCCTCTAGGCCCTAGCTCCCCACCTTTGATCCCCCAACCTTCGGCCCCTCCTCACCCCGTTGTCGTCGAGTCCGACCACTTTAGCCCCCCGGCCCCTAGTAGCGCACCGCAGCCAGCTTCGTCCACCCTGCACAACTCTCACGGCGCCAGAGAGAACCATAACTCCTCCGAATTCGAGCCCTTCACTGCTGAACCCAATGTCGTACAAACAAGCCCTAATTTTACAGATCAACCCAAAGAAGTACGACCCAAGCCGACATTAGAAGGTAGGACCTTGACGACTCACTCCTTTAGTACATATCTCTAATCTGTACCGATCGATTTTTTATATATTTACATACGTACATACATATTTATATAGACCTATTGTTAGTCTTTTAACAGTGAAGTTACATTGGAACACACCTTTTTTTTAGGGTTTCTTTGATACGACAGAAGCGCGTGCGAAAATGAATGATTTTTCCCTAAACTTTCATTCAAACCAGAAATGACTTTCTATTCGACAGTTAAAGGCTTCAAAATCACGTTCAAATTTAGATAAGTTACGAAGGTAACAAAATGCGTACTTGCAGTTTCACCGTATCACCTGATCATCGAAAGTTGAGCATGTATTGTTTTTATTCCGCTGCGTATAACACTAAGGGAGATAATTCAGTATATATTCATATGCAAGCAGCAGCTGAGTGAAGTATTAATATTGTTGACAGTTTCAATATCTCTATATAAGATTAATGTATGGATTAATGGACAAGCCAAAAAGACAATCATAGCAAAAACCATCAATAGACTAATACTACATTTCTATTTCTGATACGTTTTTTTATACACGAGACATCAGAAATCCAAGGGAGGTAATTCAGTATATATTAAATCGAACGCGAGCACCATTAAACAGCTGACTGAAGTATCAGTATTTTATAGATTTTAAGTGAATGTAATTATGAAGGTTGTTGGGAAACAATAATAATTTTTAAAAAAAGTATGCAATTTTTGGGCAGCTAACAGACCGAAAAGGGGGTCAAAATAAATGTTACGCAAGGTAACATAAGGTACTATTTTATAACCTTTAAGTTTATTTGTGTTTTATTTTAAAGTGTTTTTTTTTTGTTCAAAACAAATCTTGTGTCCACCTGTTCAGTTAGAACGAAAAAAAAAAAAACGGCTGTTCATGAGCCCAGCACGAGGATCCATGATAATTGGTGAAAAATCGAAAAATAAACAAAATAGTGTTAGAAACACATAATAAATGTCACCAATCGTGGGAAAATGTAATGTTCTACCAGTATTTTGCTTAATTTTCGTTTTTTGAGCGATTATCGAAACTGTAATTTCAGCCATTTCTTTTCTGTTTTAACTGAACGGGTGGATTCCAGGTTTGTTTTGAACAAAGAAAACTCTTTAAAATAAGTTAAAACACAAATAAACTTATCCAGGTTAGTAGAGTAACTTATCTTGCCTTTGGTAACATTTGTTTTTTGACCCCTTTTCGTTCTGTCGTTATAAATGCCCCAATTTCCTATTAAAATGGCCGACTTTTTTTTCTCATATTCGATCGTGACCGTTCGAAAGTAATTTTGACCTGACGAAAGTAGAGTTTAAAGGTAAAAGTCATGTAAAATCATATAGGGTTGGCTCGGTGTTCATTTTGTGCTCCTAAAACAAAGGAACACATTCATTTTTGCACGCGCCTCTGTTGTAAAAAAGAAATTATTTTTTTTTTTTAGTCCTGTGTGTTACGGTCAAGTACAATATCTATATTTATGCGTATTTAATAGAAAAACTGAGCAAAAGTTTAATAATAATAATTTTAATTTAAATATCAGAGTTCTGTACGTATTCGAATAAATATGCAAGGAGTCTCTTTTAACTATCAATTTTAGAATTTCGCCATCTATAATAATTGATTCTTTATTTTACTTATATATATATACCTACCTAATATATATATATATATAACTAATATATATCTATACCTACCTGATATATAGATGTGTTTGTACGTGATGATGAAACTATTTAAAAAGGAAGAAAAACTTTAAAAAATAATGAAAAATAAATTGGAATTTTTCGCTTATGAATTTTATTTACTGTTAATTTCTCTCTCTTCTCAGCAGCTTTGTTTCACCATTGCTTTTAACTGTTATTTTTTAATTATTTTTAATTAATTTTAATTAATTATTATTCATTTCTTCTTTCGACATTATTTGGCGCTCTGCCTTTTTCAAATTTGTTGTTGCCATATCTGAAAAGTGTGCTTTCTTTCTCGCATGTTTTCTTCTTGTCCCTCCCCCCCTTATATATATATATATATATATATATATATATATATATATAATTTAATTTATTTAATTATTTTATTTTAAGTTAAAATCCAAGACTTAAGTTCTTTTTAATGGCTATATTCGTGTCTTGTGATTGTCGGTTATATTTTTTCTATTTTCTTTGTCAGTGTCATTTTTTTTTTTTTTGTAATGAGATGAATGAATGAATTACATGAACGAATGAATGAAATCGTTTTTGGTGTTAAATCCTAAAATTCACTTTTTGGATCTTGCGATAGATTTAATCTTTTATTTATTTATTTTTTTTAACTTTATCTATTTTAAGTAATTCTGTAGCCATTTTTTTTTTTTTTTTTTTTTTTTTGACTAAATTTAACATTTTATTTCTACCTTTTTAATGTTAGGCTCACCATTTGTGCTGGTGACTGTTGTCCCTTCAAACTTTTTAGCATTTGGATTATTCGGACTATTGTCCTCGTGATTTTTATTCCGAAACTAAAATCTGTATTTGGAGCAATATTCTCATTTTGCTTGTTATTATATTCGCAACGTTTCGGCCGATTTAACCTCTGACCTTCAGGTGCATCTTTTTGAACCCTCTAGTTGGACTCGGGAACTTTAGACGGAATCTCAAACTGAATCTTTTTTTTTTAATGAGATTACGTCAACACGCTTAAAATAACTGGAAAATTAAAAAATAGATTATTGTTTAATTTATTATATAAATTGTTAAATTAGTCGTTTCCCAGCCAAAATGGCGGACAATGAATCGGCTGCAATTTTAAAACCTCACAAATAAGTAAGTAAAACTAAATAAATTGTTTTGGACTAATTTCAAATTTACCTTAAATTATTTTAAAGGAAATACAGTTGGGAAATGAATCCAAAACAATTTATTTGGGTTTACTTACTCATTTGTGAGGTTAGAAAAATGCAGCCGATTCATTGTCCGCCATTTTTGTTGGGAAACGACTAATTTACCTATAAATTTAACGTAAAATGATCACCCAGTTCTTTACCATAGCGTAGAACAGAACGAGTAACCATTTTTGTTGTATTTCCAAGATGGCCGCCATTTTGGGAATAATAAAAAGTGCTTACTCATTCTGTTGTACGTTATGTGGTCAAGAACTGGATGATCATTTTACGTTAAAATTATATAGTAAAATTGAACCCCAATCCAAACGAAAATGTTTAAGCGTGTTGATGTAATTCCTAAAACAAACAATAGAATCTCCATTTTTTTTTTTTTTTTTTTTTTTTCCCCGCTGATAGTACGTGAGGGGGGTGTGTGGCAAAATTAAACTGAAAACTTTTATCACAATGACATTTTGTTCCTTTTTCTAGTTTTTAATTTCATCCTTAAAGTAAAAAAAAAAAAATGTACAAATTTATCAGTTTGAAACGAATGAAAACAAAATCTGCCAAATTAATTTCTTCTCACGTGATAAAATCTTCCTTCTAATAAAAACAAAAAACAAACCAAAACTTAAATGATTTTCGTAAAACTTTACAATTTTTTCACTCTTTCATAAAACTATTCTAATTATAAGGAAATTCTTTTTATATAAAATGAAAAACAAAACAGAAATTAAGAATTTAATTGAGAACTTTCCGCTGTGACATGGCGTCATTTTTATTTATTTATTTATAAAAAACAAACAATTTTTCCTCTTTTTGTTGACTTTATTCGAAATGGCAGCTGAAGTTTTGTATTCTAAGGAAGTTGATCCATTCATTTTAAAAATTTTGTATTTATTTAAAAACAACGTAATTATCTGTGAGTTTGTTGTGTGATTTCTTAGGGAGGAGGGTATTATTATTTTTTTGTTTTTCACGTTAATACATTTCATCTTTTTTTCCCGCAATTTTTCATCTCATAGAATCTGCTTAAAGCGTTAATTCTTTCTGAATTGTTTAAAAATGTAAGTTATTCATTCGGTGACAGAAGACAATTTTTAGCTTTTGTCATTAATATGGTAAGCATTTATGAGGAGAGTAAAATTTTATAAAACGAATAACTGATTTTTTTTTTTTTTTTTTGTATAATTAAAAACTTTATTAAACGAAAAGTTATCATTTAAAAATAATGTTAAAAATAATTTTTATTTTTGGTTGATTGGGTTAGGAGTGAATGTGACTCTTCAAAATAGATTTCTGATTCACAGCTGAACTAAAGAAGTGCTTTAAATAATTTAATAAAATAATACCGTAATAATTAAATTTAACTTTTTGAAAAAAGTTTATTTAAAAAGGCATAGTTTACAAAAAAAAAAAAAAAAAAGAAAAAAAAAAAAGCGAAACAAAACTGAAAGTGAAATGACTCCAGGGCGACGTCGAGTAGATACAGCTGATTAATAACAATAACAATGAATGACGCAGTCGATTAAATAATAAATTGGGGGGGGGGGGGTCTAAGGGGATACTTTGTTAGTTGTTAGAATTATTGCAAATAAATTAGGACGATCCTTATCGCCTTGGAAGGGAGTGTTTCCTAATTTATCCATAACCATTTCAGTATTTCCCGCCCGCCATTAACCTCAAAACCAAATCTTAAGATCTGCAATCCAGTCACGTGTTTAGTCGTTCGTGAAATGCATAAAAATGTCGCTTCAAAAGTGTCACGTAACTACTAGGTTGGGCGGCAGCACTTTTTATATCCGCCACTATCCGCCAGGATTTATCTCACATGACTCAAATGAACCAATCAATCGCAATCATTTACAAATAGAGAATCGTCTTCAATCTAAAAAAAAAATTAGCACCGAATTGTCATTTTATCGATTATAAAAAAAAAATGACAAATTCTTCATTTTTAGTGTAATAAATGAATTAAAAAAAAAAAAAAGATCATTTATAAAAATAATTAAAAAATAAACTTATACAAGTAGGTAGAACAGTAATTTATCTTGCCTTTGGTAACATTCATTTGTTGCCTATTTTTTTTTTAAATATAACTTTCTTTAATTTTACTTATTTCAACGTTAATTCTATTTTGAAAAGTAACAAAATAAAAATAAACCGAAAAGAAAAATATTTTATTCAAAGAGTGGTGGGGGGGGGGGCGATAAAATGACAATTCGGTGTTTATTTTTAATAATGAAGACGATTCTCTGTTTTTAAATGATTGCAATTGATTGGTTCATTTGAGTCACGTGAAACAAATCCTGGCGGATATAAAATGTGCTGCCCCTAGGTTTCAGCGTCCCAAATCCATCTTTCGTCATTTCTAGACGATTGTTTGAAAATTAGATTGCAACAGTAACATATATTCATACAAGATTTAGTTTAATATCGATTTTTTTTTTTTTGCTACATATATTTAAAACAAATGTTGGACTTCATAATGGGGAATCAATCACTTTACTATGTTAAACTACTTATTTACTAGATAGCATATGAGAGAACGGGTAACCATTTTAAAAATAAATTTCAAACATGGCTTTCATACGAAAGACAGTTGTGTGCGTTATCACATCCGAAATTGTGTTTTTCAAAATAAACGTCATACGATTTGTAGTTTTAAAATGACATTAAGATGAACAGTTAAAGATTTTTAGGCGTTTTTTTTTTATTTTTATTTATTTTTCTGTAAGAGAACTTAGTATTTTGTTTTACTAACTTTACTATTAGAAGAAAAAAGGTACACTTACAGACGACGCACTATGATTCTGTGACTTCGAGTGGTCAACGTTCGGGCAGGTCTCGTAATCGCCCGAGAGTTGACGAAACTATTAACCAATCAGACTACAGCAAGCAGCCGATAACTTTTGGAAGAAATTAATCACGTTCAATAAGAAAAAATGAATTTCTATAATCTGTCAGCTCGTTGAATTTCCCGAAGGACTAATTGAGTTTTTTTGATAAAAACATTTTTTTTTTAAATTAAAAAAACAAAAACATTTGCTTAACAAATCACACAAAATCATCTTTAGAAACTTTGCACAAATAAAAAAATAAATAAAATAAAAACTTATTTAAAAACATTTGGTTAACAATGGTTCCTTTGACAAAAACAAACAAAAATAAACATCAAATTAATAAGTGGTTTAGCTATGGTTTGTTTGTTCTTTATTTTTATATATATATATATATGTTAGTTTGGTTTTCTTCGTCGTAATTTATCGGCTGTTAGTTTCCAATTTAGCGTTCGGCAGTTTTCGCCTCAACTCTCGGGCGCTTCCGTAACCTGCCAGAACGTTGAGGACGCGAAGCTATAAGAGTACCAAAAAAAAAACAGAACTTCTAAATCGGAGCTTGGCGATGAGCAAATCTGTTTTGATCGTACATTTCATTTTTAATGCCCTCTATCAATGAAGGAGAAATCCTTATACACTGAGGCAATTTTTATTTTTGGGGAGCTGGATTTTTCCTAACATTAAAAACCGACTATCTCTACCCTCGTGGGGAGGCAAGTATATAGGATAGAAGGACGATGAATCCGACGCGTTCTCTAAAAACAATAACAACAAAACTAATATTAAAGGAAATGTTTCTGAATGTTTTTTTCTGACATCTTAAATTGCGATGTCTCATTTGGGACGCTGAAACAGTACACAATCAATCATACTACTACTACTACTACTACTACTACACGTGCGTTTCCAGTAAATCGTAATAATTGAACACTCAAAATCGAATCCTGAGACAATGAACATTTTTTTTTTTCATTTTATGTGTTTTATTTTTAAACATTAATTATTATCTGAACTACCTCCTCAAAGTATTGTTTTAAATATATTCATATTTAATCGCGTAGACCTAAATATTTCGGAAGATGGCAAGAATAGTAAGAAGCCAGCTGTTCCTGTCGACTTCCAACCCTTCCTTTTCAAATAGGCGAGGCATTTAGGGTTGGTCTAATACGACGTTGCCCGGGTTCTTTCTACTTTCATTTTTGTTCGCCTTTTTATTATATAAGAAAACATAATAGTTTGTTAACTTTAAACCTAACTCAATTGGGAGAAAAGAGCTCTTAAGTAACCCCTAACCGTGACTTTTATTTAACAGATACAGGAAGGACGAGATTTAAAACTTTGTAAAAATATAGAGAATAAAAAGTTCTCTCCAGCGAATCAGTATTAAATAAAATCTTTATGAATATAATTATTTCGTTTCAACATCTTAAATTTCGATGTAATTTTGAAGCTACAAATCGAATAATCGCATTTAGAGTGACGTCTTTTTTTTTTTTTTTTTTTTTGGGAAGAGCAATTTTGGAATGCTTGAAATCGTACACAATATGTCAATATGTTGAGTTTACTAAAAAATATACGACGATTTTAAAATCAGTTTTAACGAAAAAATTTAACAATTGTTCAACGAAAAAATTCTTAAAGAAATCCAGTACTTTTGAACTTTCGTGGCTATTTTTACGGTGTTACGTTATTTTTTTTTTTTTTTAAGGCATGGCTCGTAGAGGCTGTGGAATAAGGTAGGGGGGGAACTAACTGTGCTGGTTTGCTAGTTTGCTAGTTTCTGTTGCATGGACAAACTAGTGTGCTCGGGGTTCATTTGGGCATCGTGAGGTAGAGGAGACAGAGCACATCGCAAAAAAAATGGTGGGGTGGACACTTCCTTTTTTTTTTTTACCTAAAAATAATTGTAAAAAAAAACACTTAAAAACATTGCCCTCTTTTGTGCAAACACGAAAAAAAAATCACACGTTGCGTTAAATAAATTGTTCAAGAAAAAACAAATTACCTTCCTAAATGCTAAAAATCGAAATCCAACCCAAATTGATTGGAGAAAGAATGTCTTGAAAAATGAATACCTTTTGCTTTGTCGCTAACATGATTCGGAATAAAAATTAAAAATAATAATAGGTTTAAAATATTTGGTACCAGGTACCAAAACGACTTAACATTGGTTAGGAGATAATACAAAACGATACAAATTCTATTTAGTCAAAAAATGTTGAGGAAAGTTCCTATTTCAGTCACGTAAATTATTTAAAGTGACATTGGTTTCCAAGCAACTTATTTTTTATTTAAACCCTGTTTTAGTTAGAAAAAAAAAGGTGCTTATCCAGAAGTACGGAGACATTCGAAAAAACCCCAAAAAACTGAGAAATATCTGTTTGATGTACGTATCTGCCACAAAATGAATATATCGTATATAAAAAAAAAATCAAGTAAATTAATCAAGTAGTTTTTATTTTATAAAAGAAAATCAAATTTTATCGATAAACCAATAAGGGGGAAATATCGACGCCATGTTTATCATGTTCAAGGGAGGTAATACGAACTTTTGCGAAATAGAGAAATAAAGTCTTCAATTTTGGGGGGTTATCTCCCTTAGCTACCTTGACTATAACCAAAAATGCCGCTGATATATCAACATTACCCGTTTATTATAAATATAGTTTCTGAAATTGACTGATTTTTTTTTTTTTTTTAATAATTTAAAATGTTATAAAACGAACATAATAATAATAAAACTATATTTGATTACAATGTTTTGGCCAAAATGTTACTTTATTGAAAATAAACTTTATTTTATTAATGTTTTTCTTTCAGAAACTATATTTTATTAAATAAATAAATTTATTAAAATGTTTTAATCTATTGGTCATTACTTCCTGTGGATTATCTGCCGCTGTTTACTAAACTGCACAAGTGCCGAAAACGATGCCTCTTTTAGCTTTTTTTATTTTAATCGATAATCCTGAATCCCATTTCAATTTTTTGAAGGGAGAAAAAACGCATTTAAAAATATAAGTAATGATCCAGATATATATATATATATATGTGAACTCCCGGGCTTACCATTCGCGGATTTTCAGCATATGCATTGACTTAAATTGTTTTTCATAAATTCGGTAGAACTTACAAATACGATAATCATTTAAGTCCAACTAAAGCCAATATGACCCCCAAAAAAAACGAAATTAAAAACGCTAATTATTCCGTAGGATTTATATTAAATGCGAAAAGCATTGGTAATCCAAATTTTCCAAATTTTATACAAAACTGAAATATTAAAAAAAAAAAGAAATCAATCGAATTGCAAGCAGAAAGGCCTAATTTACACTAATTTGGTGGTTTTCATGCAAAAAAACACACGCTAATGTACAAAAACCTGATTTTTAGTGAACTGTGAGGCATCAAAATCTATTCGCGGATTTTTGCTATTTGCGGGTGTGTCTGGAACGTAACCCCCGCAAATGTGTGTGTGTATGTATATATATATATATATATATATATATACACTACTCACAATTTTCATAGAATATGATATGAATATACATATCAAATTCTCTGAACTATTTCATCAGATACACCCCGAAAATGTTGTAAAGTTCATTCTTTTACCATGAATCCATGGCCGCTTACATTGTTATCACTTTATCATGTCTTACCAGATGTTTTAGGAGTTGATTTTAAAATGATAAAGAATGAAATAAACAATTAACTCAAGTTTGACTCACGAGTGACCCCCCCCCCCCACACGCACACTCATTTCAACAAGTCTCAGAATGAAAGCAGAAACCTGTTAGAGTGTAATCATTTTGTCCTTTTCATATGACAGATTGACTATCGAAAATTTCTGTTTTCTTCACTTCCTTAGCGAAAACATGAAAAATCAGGTGACTGCATGATGCAATTTGTTGCTAAAATAATTAACATTTAAAAAAAATCTATTTTAAATTCAAATCTGCCATCTTTGGTCATGGTGGATATTTAGATTTATTTTCCCTACTTAATCGCAATTTATTTGCCTCCCCACATGCGTAAAGTTAGGCACAAGATCGTTTTTTGATGGAGAAAATCCAACTACCCCAAAAAAGGGGCACTCTGGATTGGGATGAAAGTAAAACATTTCTCCTTCACTGACAGAGGACAGAAAAGTTGAAATGTAGTATCAAAACAAATACTACACTCTGCTCCTAGCCAAAAGGCCAAGGGGAGTCAATTAACATAATTTTTTTATTTTTATCTCCCTCCCACAGCGGTTAGATGTGACACAAGGTCGGAAAGTGGGATTGAAAAGCCAGTGCCCGGGAGACTGAGCACTCTGACCTACAGAAAATGTCTGGGCAGCCCCGTCGGCCTTTCCCGGTAGGGGCGCCTCAGGCGATTAGCAATAAACTTGCCTCTTCTCAAAGGGTGAGAAGGCAAAGCCTGGGAGGGTGGACCTCCTAGAACTGCACAGGACAATCCCTAAGACCGGCGGAATCAAGGCCAAGACGGTACGGGTCCAAGGAGGTGTAGCATCCATCAGAACAGATACTACACTTTGATCTCAACGAAAACGCCAAGAAAAAATTTAATTAACATAATTAATTATATTAATAATTCTGAGTGTTTCTAAGTTTTTACAAGTAGGACAAGAGACCATTAATTAAAAAACATCTCCAACGAAAGAAGTTTGTTTAACTTTATGTATATCAAAAAAAAAAAAAAAAAAAAAAAAAAAGTAATGTTTTATTGGTATAACTAAATAGTTATACCAATAAAACATTGCTTTTTTTTATATATACATTTATTTACTTAACTGAAATAATTATGATTTGTAACTTTGAAGAGTCATCGACAAAGCAGATATTGGGAACTCCATTTTTACCGTAGACGAATTCTGAAGAAAAAAACATGATCTGTTTGTGTGAGGAGACCGACCACACTGGCCTGGCCAAAATAGAAGCAGTGCGTATAAGGGAATGTTATCGTTTAGTGAAAAGGTGAGGTGGGGGGGGGGGGAGATGGATTTGGCCAACATGTTGCCACCTCGACGGTCTGCCTGAAAAATCGGGTATTTTATATCGATGACCACATTGGTAAATCAATCAACACGTGGTTAATCGTCACGTGATCTGGGACTCCATGCATTAGGAAAAAGGCAACCCCAACAAGTTGTTTTGTAAATCTCCTGGCAACATCCTGTGATCGAAAAGCAATATCTGGCAATCCACTAAAATCCACGTTTATAAATCGCTGAATCGGATCAAAGTGTAATATCTGTGACTGTATCTTAAGATAATTGGAAAAAATGATTTTAAACAAAATGACGATTAACACAGTATATATATATATATATATATATAGCATAATATAAAATGAAATAATAAAATAAGGTGCGAATCAAATTTTATTAGAATTCAAAATTCAGGCAAAGTATCTCAACGTCCTTAACTCATGAGTTTTCAAAGATAATTCTTCTCCTCAGAGGACCATTAGCTTCAGTCTTTATCCGGATGTTTCACTAATTAAAAGATATTAGTTGCCTCTTATATCTTTTGTTGGATTAACTTCATATATATGTATATATATATATATATAAGGATCCATCGAAACGACAGCATGAGGAGCGTTCATTGGTGATGTATGGATATTGATGGAATCTAAGCAAAGTTCAAATCCAGTTGAGTCTATTGTATTCACTTACACTCTCTCCAATTATAGATAAAATAGCAACTTCTGTCTTCAATTGTTTCCAATAAGCATTTTTTGACATAAAATCACCCAAAAAGGGTTGATACGCCGTAAAACAAACCAAATCTAAAGGGAAATTAATAGAAATGTACCTATATCTTAATCTGGGATTCGGTGGTGTCTTACGCTTCAATGAGTTTCCATAGCAACAATATAATGGCGAGGTGAGCCTATGCATAATGCCCCCCCCCCCCATGAAATTTTATTTTTAATTTGTTAGAACGGGGGGGGGGGGGACCATTTATATCAAACACATACGAATGACCGAAGCAGTCAATTATATATTGATGTAGCGGTTTTAATAGAATAAAATACAAACGAATATGTGTATTAATTATTGTATGTTTTTGTAATATTTATCGGCAATAAAAATGCAAATCATTTTTTTTTCTTATTTGCCATTAATCCTACTTTGGTTGGTCAGTTGTTGGTATTAACCCCTTGACACACCCCACACACTCTATCTCTGTCTGTCTGTCTCAGGAAGTGACAAGAGATCGGTTTAAAGTAGGAAACGCAACATTTTTTTTTTTTTTTTTTTTTTTTTTTTTTTGACAATTCAGAATACTTTTTAAATGGCTCTGTCTCTTGAACATTTTGGCAGGCACCAGAAGAGACTGGGATCAAATACACGCACAGATATTACACTTTGATCTGAGCTGGAAGTAGGCGGGTTCATTTATTGGTTCTCTTGTAATTCAATAGTTCAATAATGGCTAAATCTGAGAATTCTATTTTTTAATTTTTCTTTTTTTAACCATTCTCTTTTTTTGCCTCCATTCCGTCCAAAAGAATTGTCATTATTTTGTGTCTACAATTAAACATTTAAGATGGTTAACAGAAAAGACAATAGCAACAAAAATATCAAATTATAATTGACAATTGCTAGGATCTATATAACATCACTAATTATTTAGGGAATCGTCTTGTATGTTTTTGCATTCATTTCACTTTTGCCCTCTTCACTTCAAAAGTAACCATTTTTATCACATCCATAATCTGTATTTATTTCTAAAGAAAAGAAGTTTGAATCTGTGTTGCCATGTGACTTGTATTTCTGTGTTTGTCAATCGGAATAATTGTTTTGTGTGATCGTGATCAATATGGCTGCCACCAGCATGACATTGCAAAATATGCTATCGTTATTTGTCTTGCTTGTTTTCTTGTTTCTTATGATTCAATGTAGTGCTTACTGTCTTGTCTAAGAAACGTCTGGTGTGTTACTGTTGCTAGTGTCATTGTCATCATTGCTATCATCATCATCATCATCTCTTCACAGGTGTGCTTTTTTTTCTTTTCTGTATAGTCTTCTAGGTGAGGCTTTGTGAACAACTCTAGCAAAAAAAGGAATCTTAGGTTTCTTGGGTGAAGAACTAGAAAGGGTGGGGGGTATCTCTGCTGCTAATACAGTTACGAAAGGAAAAAATGAATTCCGAAAGCAGTTTCATGTTTTTCTTTTTTCCGGGAAGGGCAGGACATACTTTTGGTTTAGTCACGGGACAAAAATGGCTTTCAAAAATGGCTTTCAAGAAATTTGTAATAGTTTTTATATATAGATGTTTTTTTCTTTTTAGTTTTCTTACATTTTACCAATTTTATATTTTCTCTGGATTTCACTTAAGAAAATAGTTTTGATCTCGACCAGCATTCTTTCCATTTTGACAAAAATATCTCGTCATATTTGGCAAAAACATGTCTTGGAGTTTTCAAAAACAGTATTTTGTCTCGTATAAAAGTTTTCAATAATATTAAACTTCTATTTTACAAAATCTAAATGAAAAACGGAAAACCAAAAATTGTTTATATGTTCGTCGGCGTTTCGTTTTTATTCCAATAAATTTATTTATCCTTAAGAAGTTTTGGAATAAAGACGAAACATTGATGAATATATAAAATTTTTTGGTTTATCTTCTTTTTTTTTTTATTCATATATATATATATGTGTGTGTGTGTGTGTGTGTGTATGTATGTATGTATATATATATATATATATATAATGTATAGGGCAGGGAAGCAAAATTTACAATAAACGTTAAGTTTTTTTCTCAGTCAATTGTTTTGAAACCTAGCCTATATTGATGTCATAATCATACCTTACACTATTATCCTTACGTTTTCAGAAACTTTTGCCGATATGAATAATCGGGGAAAGCAAACGTCAGAGTGTGATTAGCTGAATGCACTCGTCACGCAAAATAAGATTTCAAGAATAGTTGGAGTGTCCATAAAGAATGTTTATAATGTAAAGAATAGAATGACTATGAGTAAAACTATTACGAGGAAGTCTGGAAGTGGAGGAATCAACGAAAAAACAACGTATCAAAGCTTTTATTAAAGCTCTCAAATCCCAAGATCCTCAAGGATCCAACCAAATCCATGTGAAAAATGGCAATTGAACTTGAGGTAGACAACAAACCCGTTAGAAATGCAGTAAAATATGATTTGAAGTTAAAATCTTACACAAGAAAACCAAAACACTTGTTGACAATAGATATGAAGAAAAAAAGATTGGAAAGATAAACTCAAATTATTATATGGTTCAAGAAAAAGTCCTCCATTGTAACGATCTTTTCAGATGAAAAGATCTTCAGTGTCGATGCTATTTTGAATCGCAGAAATGATAGTTAAGATTAAGGGAATATTCAGGACAAAACATCCTGCTCAAATTATGGCTTTTGGTGTTGTGGCTTCCGATGTAAAGAAAATGCCTGTAAAATTCTACAAAGCTGATGGCAAGATCGATGTTAATACTTACGACTGAGATACCAGGTTTTATCAGCTGGTAATTATGCATGAACACAGGATGGTCCTCTACCTTACACAGTTAGAAAAATACAAGATTTCTGAAAATCAAACGTTAGTAATTTTAGGGAATCATGTTTATGGCCGCCTTTTAGCCTAGATCTAAAGCCTCTAGATTATGCTATTTGGGATGGTTTAGAACATGCTACCAATAGAACATCACACAACAATGTCGACTCTCGTAAAGATACTATTAAAGAAGAATGGGAAAAGTTGTCTCTCGAATATTTGAGGAACACTTGAGCAAGTTTTTGGAAGCGTGTGATGGCAGTTATTGAGAAAGAAGGGGGGGGGGCATAGAATAAATACATTTTCTTTTATGAAAATTTTCTTGTGGCAAATAAATCCTCATGACTTTAAATAAACTAATTGGTCATACACTGTCTTTTAATCCCTGCCTCAAAATATTGTAAATTTTGCTTCCCAACCATGTATATATATATGGAAAAGTTTATAAACCAAGACAGTTCAAGCTATCCCCAGGAGGTCAATTAATGGAAAATTTATTTTTTAACAAATTAGATTTTATGAATATCGTAGGATATATTTGACGCGTGCAGATAAAAATAAATAAGCTCATTGATTAAACGGTTATGTCAAACAGAGCTTTGATATTTTAATTTTATAGATTGTAAAATTTTAGATATTATATTCATACTCCCAAAATAAACACTCGACAATTTTATTGTACGCGCATTTCAGAAAACCATTTCTTTTTAAATTTTTCATTGTTTGATTATTAATTCCATGATTATCATTATTTATTTATGTATACGAAGCCTATCTAAAAAGTATCCGACCTTAGGCCCGAAAAAATTTTTCAAATACGTGACAGGGTTGGGACCCTAATCCCCTTCAAAGTAGGGACCTTGTGCTTGCACACACTTAGCCCGCCAATCCATCCACTGCCGGAAACACTTCTGGATATCTTCTTTAGGAATGGTGTTCATCTCCGCCGTTGCGTTAGATTCAGCAGGTGTTAGAAGATGCGATGGGTGTAACACAAATTAAGGAATGGTTCAACCGATTCAAAAATGGCCGCACATCAGCGGAGAGTGACTAGTGTTCTGGCAGGCTCCAAACTGCTCGGAGTGCATCTGTTGTGGAGAGGGTGCAAAACAAGAGGCGGCGGAGATGAACACCATTCCAAAAGAAGACTTCCAGAGGTGTTTCCGGCAGTGAATGGATCGGTGGACTAAGTGTGTGCAAGCACAAGGGGCCTACTTTGAAGGGGATTAGGGTCCCAACCCTGTCACGTATTTGAAATATTTTTTTCTTGCCTAAGGACAGAGACAGGGCTTGTATATAATAAACGTTTTTAAAATTACATACTTTAAATCTCGTATGGAGTCAAATACTCGACTAAATGACCACACTAAAAGGAAACTTTTATGCGTTGTATTCAGATCGTTTCCATGACCTTTTCTGCAGTTGATGTTTCAATGACGCTATTGATTTAAGCGTCTGCTTAGTATCCAATTGATTAAAGACTTTCAAAGCAACCATCCACTACAAATAGCGAACCTTTATTTTTTTTTTCAAATTTTCTTTTTTTTTTTTTTATTTTTATTTAATGCCTTAGTTATTACTATTTAGCACTTAAACCACTAGACACCCCCCCCCCCCTTTTTTTAATTCTATAAATTTATTAAAGTGACATATTTTGAAAATCAACAATCGTGCAATTTAAATGAAAAATTCTTTTTTTTTTTTTTTTTTGTTTTTTTTTTGCAAGCTTTCGTTGTAGAACAACTTTGTCAGATGAGACTGTTTTATAGTTTTTTTTTTTCTTTTCTTCCTCCTCATTTTGATGGTATTAACCCCGAGGGGTCGAATCACGATATGAGCAGAAAGAGACGTCAAGTTCTTAAAGACGTTAAGATAAGTGTAGTCCTGGAGATGTTATGTCATCTATAAATTTATATGTTATTTTCTTCTCTCCATTCCTTCTAAGAATTTACTCAACTCTTCAATTTCCAAAAGTTATTGAATGCGACTTGTTTTCGCTCGATTCTCTGTCATTTTCTAGTTATCTTCTATGTTGTCCTCTCACATTTTTGCTACGTATGACGTTGCGTTGATATAACTTGACAGCTTGAGAGATGAACACGCGTCCCCAAAGCTTTCAAATTAGGAACTCATTATCGGACGTAGTTTCATGTCTTACCCAAGTCAGATTCTATTTCCTTGTATTTAACGCATAGATGGGAACCTGACAGATACTCCTACCACTCCGGGTCAGAATCGAGTGACCCCACATTGTCCGAAGCTCCCAAGTTTGGATATTTGGTTCAGTATAGTTCTTTCCAACTGATATTTTTTTGTCTTCAAAATACTTTCAATTGAATTGTTGTAGTCAATATCAGATTTTAGTTCAGAAGAAACATTTGTCATACAGGTTGTATTCCGAATACCATGACACATCCAGTGGCTTGTTATGATTCTCGTCTCGTGTCTGGTAGTCACTATCTGCTCGGTTTCGAGCCACAATTATTTCATAGATTATTCTGAGGGACTATCAAGCCAAATTAGAAATTTAATAAATTTCTAAGTTTTTTTTTAAATTTTTATTTTTTTACTAATTTTGCCATATAGATCCACCCCCTTAATCAAGAGCTATATATATATATATATATATATATATATATACTATTCGTTTCTCTGTAAGCCAGAAGATGAAGACAACGTTTTTATTTAAAATATATTTTATTTAAATTAACTATGGATGATCCATTGTCCTTAACCATGAGTTTTTCCGAGTATATTTAGAAGATACACAGGGGAGGGGGTGTGGTCTAAAGTTCTTATATAGCATGACCGCACATTGTTTCCTCACCAATGTTCAAACTGCAAAACTGACAATCACACTTCAAATCCCTTCTGTCACATGATTAAACCAACCAATTCTTGTCTTTATTCGTATTGAAAGTCTGTTACATCAGTTTTATTTTTTAAATTAAAAAAAAAATCTTTTCTTTTTTTTTTTTTTAACATAGTTTACCCTGAACAAGGCAAGCATCCACTTTAGATATAAGAAGTTACTGAGAATTAGTGAAAGTTTTGGGGGTCATCCTAAATTGGGAGCTGTGCAGCGAAATGCTTGTTAACATTAGTTTAAAATTTCTGCATGTCGAGGGAGTAGGGAGGGAGTTCCAAAGGTCGGTAACTCAAGGAAAGAAGCTATTGGAGTAGAAGGCTCTCCTGCATCTGGGGACCTCCACAATGAATGGATGGGATTTAGCTGATCGACGGGTGTATTTATGTCGAGGGGGCACCAGTGCAGCCAGTTCGTGGGAGCAAATTCCATTGAAGTACTTGTAAAACAAGCACAAGGATGCAACATTGTGGCGGCGATGGGACGGAGGCTGGAGCTTGGTGGATAGTGATGGACCTATTAGATTAGCGACTCATTTTTGGACCTTGTCTAAGAGGGAGAGACTAGTGGATGGTGAACCAGCCCAGATGTGGCAACAATACTTCATGCATGGGCGGATGGTGGCTTTGTAGAGATACAGGGTATTATTACTCGTAGGCAAACACCATTACAAAGGCTGACGAATCAATCTTCAGATAAAAGAAATTCTGGTATTTGTCGCTTATTGACACCCCCCCCCCCCTTCATGCCGCCAATATTCCAAGTTAATCCATTTTATTGAATTCTTGAATAGGATAGGATTATGTTTGTCGCCCTGTTTGTTAAGTCCTCATTAGCCTACGAATTTGAATACGTAAGCACCGAACAGATGTTTTTTTTATAATTTTTTTTTTTATATATGGCTTTGGTTGTAGATGTGACCCAGAACTTCAGTATTGACTTGTGTAAAGCCGTTTGAAGTAATTAATGATGAAATAGATATATTTAGTTTTATTGGGTGGGAAGTTTGGTGCATACTGTCGGACAGGAGACATTTTTTGCATTGCTGTCTGTGATTAAATAGCGGCCGGCTTACTGAGACTGAAAGTAATTGGAGGAAAGAGAGCAGAAAAGGGAAAAAGAAAAACCTACAAATCATAGTAATGGTAGTTTTACGAGACGACAAGAAAAAAAGACTAATGGTAGTAATTAATAAGTATAACAAAAATCGAAAGAATTTTCAACAAATAAGTGAACCGTCTTCTTCTGCGTCTTTATATTTTATTTTTAAAGTTTTTTTAATCTGTTTTGTTTTCTAGTATGTTTATTTACCTCCTCTCCAGGAGGTTAGACACAAGGTCATGTGCGGAAAGCCAGTGACCTAGGATTAGCATGCTCTGGCCTACAGAAATTCTTGAGCAGCCCCGTCAGCATTCCCTGGTAGGTGCACCTCAGGCGATTAGCAATAAACTAACCATTTCTCAAGACGAAGGTAAAGCCTGGGAGGGTGAACCTCCTTAGACTGAACAGAACTATACCTGTCGGACTGATTGTCGAGGATGTATCCCTGACTCGTAAGAACACACCTACTCAGTCTTGTGCCAGGTTATTTCTCGTATGACTAAGGTTTACATGTATCTAAACAAAATTGCCAGACACCGTGTCTGCTTGTGGCAATTCATTAAGACTTAGATTTTTTAATTTACTTTTTTAATTAAAGTATGTTATAATTTTAGACAATTTTGATTGATGTATAATGACCAAACAAAACTTCATAAAAATCCGATTTTAAAAGGGGTAGGGGGGGGGGACCACCGTGTAACATTACAGCAGCTGTTTTTAAAAAAATATTTCCTACCATGTCTATTTTGTTAAAAGAAAAAAAAACCTAAACTATTTATGGGATTTAAATTTCAACATGTTGCAATATTTCTTTTTTTAATGCCATACATTCTTTCATTACTTTCCAAAAATGTAACTGTTTTCCGACAGGAAAAGGCGGACGGGGGGGGAGGGGGGTATTCAATGAGTGAAACGAAATGAAAGTAAAGACTCCCGTGCAGCGCCGGGTAGGTACAACGAGTTATTTCTAAAATGACTTCCGTTTTCAATATAAAACTTTGCTGTGTTTGCTTCGTAAAAAAAAATGGAAAAAAAAAAAGGTGGGTTGGGAACTTGTTCTTGATGTTTTTTGTCTAATCATTTTGTTTTCTCGTACGTAAGTGAGATTTAGTCTTAAAATGACTTTGAGTTTTCAATATAAAAGTCAGCTGCGTTTGAGCGGCGTGCCTAATGAGATAATTGCGAGTCGTCTCTAATGACGTTAAAGGGCAACTGGGCTATTTTTATCGCAAAACCCATGCGCAGTGATTATGCGATTCTGGAAAGTCAATTTCGTCTTTGTCAGTGTCGGTCTTTGGTAGAAGCAGTTCACTCTCCGTTGCTCAGTATTCAATCGGATTGGGTCCGAATCGAGAATGGATTTAGATACAGAAAGCAGAATGTCGACGGTTCCAGTGCCTTCTCCTCCTCCTCCTCTTCCTCCTTCTTCACAATCTCCTCCTCCTCCTTCTCGCTATGACTTCCCAATACAAATCGGTGAGTCTTGTTTTCTTTCCCACTTTGTCTTTTTAAATTTTCGATTTGGTTTAAAACAGTAATTTGTGTTCAATTAATTGTTTCTAATACGTATAGTTTCAGCATCAAATAATAAAACCAACAATTTATAAAAATAACAAATGGCAAATTCTTTAAAATACCTGCACGAATCATAAACGCAAAAAAAAAGTTATAAAAGAATGAGAAAGGAGATGAAAATCTTGCTCGACTTCACAGGCGGCGGCCATCATCCGTATGTAACCCATTGCTATCTGCTTAAAGGAGAAGATGCTTCATTGGAGCAAAGTGTAGTATATGTTCTCATACTTTGCTTCATCTTTTCTGTGCCATCGGTCAGTGAAGGAAGAAGACTTCTAGACTGAGGCAATTCTAATTTTTGTCCCGATTCAGTGCCACTTTTTGGGGAGCTGGATTTCGCCACATTAAAAACCAACCTTGTGTCTATATCTGTCCTTGTGGGGATGCAACTAGATAGGCAGTGTCATGCTTCATTTTCAGTGGAACATATATCGGTGAAATATATTTATTTCAGTGAAATCCTTACTAGATATTTACCAGGTGGGTGACCTGAAGGATCTTTTTGAAAGGTCAATTCGACCAACATTTTTGAATTTCTGTGGGGAAGTTAGATTGTAGATAAAAATCTAGATGTTTCACCTGCGTTCTCTGAACTATTGCGTTGTAAAGAACGCGAACATCAGATTTTCTTTGTACCGAATGATTACTCTTGCTACTGGCATTAAACGTTAATGTCATATAAACAAAAATATCAAAATTTAAATATATAAACCAACTAAGTCAATAGACCCCCCCCCCCCCCATTGAATTATTTACACATTTAGTTCTTGGGACAACAATCAAAAATACTGTCTTCAGGATAATAAACTTAGATGCAAAGAAAAATGTGCAAACTATTCAGTGTTCAGGATTTGATTCAATCAATATGATCAACTTATGGCGTTTCTAAGCTCTAGTAACATTTAAATCTCATATATATATATATATATATATATATATATGTGTATATATATATATATGTGTATATGTATATCTAGGCAGCATCTTCTCTTGCAGGCAAGTACTGTCGAATATAAGAGACAACTTATTTCTGGATATCCTTTGGTAGATCCTTTCAATAGTCCGAATCAGGATCTAATACATGGTCTGTACCTGATTATCCTCATTCCCCTGAAGATGGACCCAGATGAGTCTGAAAGTACTTGGGAGACAAATCCAAACTATGGTAAATTCATCAGTCAATTCCCCTCCGAAACTAAGATCCTGATTCGGACTATTGAAAGGATCTACCAAAGGATATCCAGACATAAGTTGTCTCTTATATTCAACAATATACAGCCAAAAGTTGACATTATGGGTTTTCTTAACAATCTGAAAAAAAAAAAGAAAACAGATTAAATTAAAATTACAACACAATTATACAATTTTAATTATACAACCCATTAATAACATAAATAACATAGTTATAACAAAGTTATAATAAATAATTGCATCAATATAACTGATACATAAACCTATTTCAAATGCTGTCCACCTACTTTTGGCTCACCCTGTATGTATGTGTGTATATATATATATATATATATATATATATATTAGTTTCTTGGCTAAAAATGAAAAGGCTCAGCGCGTTTCCCCGAATAGTGGTGATGGAGAGACGCTCGTATTCATGATGGTATCGATGTGACTGAGGAAATCGCGTGTGGCGGGGCCTATCACTCCACTCGTCTCCACAGCGATTAGTTTGAACATAAATCGGTCAAGAAGACCGGTATATTTTGATTGCTTGCGGTTCTCTGTTGACACTGCTGCATGCCCAGGGTTTGTTGCCGATTCTATCACTGACGAGGGTGCAAAAGTATTGGCACAAGTTGACTCCCATATAAGTGACTTGCCGTTTGCAAAGGGAAACACTGTCGGGCTGTTTGCCATCTCCTCTATCGAGGCCAACTGGTTCAAGGACTGACGAAAAGCCAATAATGTCTAGAGCCTGTTGGACGATATCATTGAGAGTGTTACCTCTAAAGAATCCGCCAGCGCTTCCTCTACATAAAAATATGCGGAGTCAATATACGTCGACTGGCTAACCACGACAGCACCTTTGCGCTTGGCAATTGTCATTGACTAGGTTCCTGACAACCAATGTTTGAAAGGCTGTTAGCCACGCACCTCTGTGTTGCAAATTTGCAGCTTGAAGGCAAGCCAAACTGTTTATCGCAGAATGTTCTTCAGGATTCGACTCTAGTCTTAAGCGTGATGATGTCCCAGCTTTTCTGTTTCCACATTTGTGTATATTAAATTTACAAACGGTGATTTATGTAAATAGCGTTAACTGAATTTATTTTTTGATATAACTTGGTAAGTAGTTACAAATAACAAAATAACCCAGAGTGTAAAGGTCTTAAAACAGTACGGTTTATTCCAACGTATATATCTTGTACAAACAATAGCAACTACAGGTAATCCAATAGGATTTAACAGAATACAATCGAATGTTCCATACTACTGTTCGTCGTCGTATTTATTGTCCAGACTAGTTCACTTATTTAGTGACTGAGGGGAGGCCGGTATTCCATCACAACAATTTTTATTTTCACTGATACTCAGACGAAATCGTTTTTTTTTTTAAGTTTGTAGGTGGTTAATGAATAAAATAAAGATTGTTTACTATTTAGAATATTTAAACAAAGTAAGAATATGAGTTAATAATAATTAGAATTGATCTATTCATACGGTTTCATTGCAATCGCTTTGCTCAAACAAAACTGGGTTATTTTGCCGAATACTGTTACTGAGGTATATTGAAGTATATCTTATTTTTTGTCTTGGTGTTCATGGGAAGAGTAAGAGAAGATTCTTCTGCCTGTATTTATGACTTCAAAAATATATATTGATCAGGACTAAATATTAAAATCAATTAAATCTATTGAAAATAATTATTTTTAAACATTGACCAATAATTGGCCTAAATCACTGACAAAACATATTTTTATTTACCTTTTGTTAGTAAAGCTATTCCCATCAATGGAATAGGGGGGACATCTGATTTTACTTTATATATAAGATGTAGCCATCCAGGCAGTATCACTACTCTTCAGTGTGACTAGACAAGCAAGTACTTCAAGCTGGGATTAAAACCCAACTGTTTTGTCAACAATTAGACTTCTTACATACTACACAATCAGCACAAGCTGCTAGGTAAAGGAAATCTTAATGCACGTACACATTATCAGCTACCTAGTGCTTTCTTTTATAATGACCTATGCATTATCGCTACTGGTAGCCAGTGATCGCTTATCAGAGTGCTCAACTCACAAAGGTGTGAATCTATGTAGTCATTTGAGCCGTAACTTTACATTGACATTCAGATAAGTTATCAGTTTCCACCCAGTACTATTAATCCGATCGAGTGATTCTGGAAAATGATCATAGAAAAATATTTAATTTAAATTAAAATTATATAAAAGTTGAAATTCATCCACCTGACCCTAAAGACGAGGCCAGTTAATGTTGCATCCGCGTGCTTTACAAAAATAATCACATCTCTTCCTTTGGCACTCCTTCAATTGTAGGGTTGCTACTGTCATGAGGTATTGACCTTGACTCCCCCTTTCCCTTACAGCAATTGGGAAGGTGCGTGTGTATCCTGCTAGTAGCTGTCTACAATGGTGGAGCGTACCATTTAATTGCTTACTTGCTCGACTCGTCGTAAGTCGTAAGAAAACAGCTACCAAGTTAGGAGTTCGGTTGACAGCAAAATTAGGTTTTTATTTATATATTTTTTAATTATAAAAAGATAGATTTTTATATTAAATTTGGAATCCTAATTTTGTTTAAATTAAAAAGAATTTATACTTTTATTTTCATATTAAATTTGGAATCCTAATTTTGTTTAAATTAAAAAGAATTTATACTTTTATTTTCATATTAAATTTGGAATCCTAATTTTGTTTAAATTAAAAAGAATTTATACTTTTATTTTCATATTAAATTTGGAATCCTAATTTTTTTTAAATTAAAAAGAATTTATACTTTTATTTTCATATTAAATTTGGAATCCTAATTTTGTTTAAATTAAAAGGAATTTATACTTTTATTTTCATATTAAATTTGGAATCCTAATTTTGTTTAAATTAAAAGGAATTTATACTTTTATTTGCATATTAAATTTGGAATCCTAATTTTGTTTAAATTAAAAAGAATTTATACTTTTATTTAGTTGACGTGGATTAGTTTTTCTTTATTTCTAAAAATGAATTTTCTTAGTGGATTTAATTTAACCAAGTTTTGCGTTTGGCTCGATTAAAGATTCTGAAGTTCATGATTAAATTCATTCCCTCCTTTAAACGTTTTTTATATTGGTTTTATTTCTTTGACTCTTTTAACATATACTGGCGGTCAGCCAAAAAAGGACGAGGGAGTGTGCTCTAGGCACACCTTTTATATTGATTACCACATGAATCAGACAATAGTTGACGACCATGTAATCTGGGACTCTGCGTACTATGAAAAAGTGACCTACCCCAACAACTATTTTCCAATTTACCTAATTATAACCCTAAACCCTAAGCTTAAAACCTAACCCTAACAACAACGATGACTTGAATGCATATCTTTTTTTTCTTGAATATAAGCAGGACTGGAGTTTGTCTCGGAATCGAGGCAAATTCATTGTTTAAGAGTCAGTCGGTGAAAAATAGACTCAAGTTAAAAAAAAAAATTTTTTAATTGAAATACCGAAAAATAGCAAAACACCACCTTTTGATACAAACATCGATATATTATTTTGATTGGTTAGTGTTAAGTTATCACTTAAAAGGGAAAAAATAAATTTAGATTTGTTAATTAAAGATAAAACAGAAGAAAAAAAAAAAACTCCTGAATTCACAAAGCCTTGAAAAACCTGCCGATCTTATTTAAAATCAAAATCCTATCACCAACCAGTTTATTTATTTGTTAAATCAGGCTACAATTAATCCTCTGATGAGGATGGGGCCTGATTGTCTAGTCTCGATCTAAGTCTTCCCCTCCATGGAGCCCATTCTTGTCTTTGGTGAGGCTCGACGGAATCCATACCCATGACTTTCCTATCACGTCCTCCCAAGACAACTTCACTCTGCCAGTCGTTGTCTTCTCTGCTGGCACATTCAACTATCGGACTTCAGCAATCCAGCCATTGCTGCGATCAACGTGCCCCAATCAACGCAGTCTATTTCTCTGCATGATGTTCGCGAGGCTTTTCAAGTTGACGTGTGCGAGCAGTGGTAAATAATATAAATTCCCACTGGAAGATTGCTTAGGTCGGAGTCAGATTTTTTTTTATTAATGACTCCGCAGCTCTGAATCTGAAATCTCGGATAAGGATGAATACGATTGATATGAAAGTGATATAAATGGTTCTTCTTTAAGACGAAGAAGAAGAATGGTTGTTGACCCGAGTGAGTATTTCTTTTCAAACGTTGGAGTCTTTTTGTCAAGACAATGTGCGAAGGCCGATCATTTAAACAAATCTTTAACTATCTTCTAGTGAGGGGGTGGGGATTGATTTTTTAATCAAGTGACTTGGATTTTGTTTCCTCCTTTTTCATTGGCTTAAATATATATATTTGGTCCCCCGATTTATAAAATTGAGGGGACTTATGTTTTGAGGCATGTCCGTCCGGATTTTTCTCCGCAACCATCTATTGAATTTCTCTGAAATTTTGCATGAAGTTGTAACTTTGGTCAGGTTAGAAAGTGACCTTCTCCGATTTTTGAAAAAAATCTGGTTAGCCCCCCAGGGGGTCAAAAGGCCCCGAAATGGCAAAAAATGACATTTTTTTGCCCCATAACTTTTCATCCATCCATTCAATTTCTCGGAAACTTGGCCAAAATGTGGAGGCAATTGTTCCTAATAGAAAATAAGTATCGCTGACCTTGGAAGAAATCTGGTTCGCGCCCCCAGGGGGTCAAAAGCCCCCAAAATGGCAAAAAATGACCCTTTTACCCTATAACGTTTGATCCATCCATTCAATTTTTCTGAAACTTGGCCAAAATGTAGAGGAAATTGTTCTGGATATAAAATGAGCATCCTTGACCTCAGAAAAATTCTGGTTTGCGCCCCCAGGGGGTCAAAGGGGGGTAAAAAATGCCCCAAATTTCCCAAATTTATTGCATTTTACACTCGCCACATCGAGTCACATACAGAGGGGGACCACGCACGCGCGGCTTGTTTATCTATGTATTATCTTTTTTAATATCTCTCCTTTTTTTTTTTATCTCGGCAACACCAATTCTTAGCAATTGTAATCATTTTTGTGTTCGTTAGTCACCAACTCTTCTTGATCCTTCAATTGGAACGTATGATATTCACTTGCATAAATACACACACAGGCATACATATGCACGCCTACATATTCACATATACACACACATGTAATCTACACGGCTGTTTCATCGTATCACAGCTCTTCAGTGTTGCAAGATTTCGAGCAGATTAAAAACCCGACTGCTCAGCAGTTGTAATATCTTAACTTTATTCTTGCCATGAAGGGAATTTATGAAGGATATTTGACAATTTGGTAAATAGAATTAAATCCAAAAGTGCTCAATACTTCTTTCGTTTGCTTCAGCACCATGTTGTCAGATCACCAGCTCGGTTGAGAAAAGCCACGCTAACGTTTCGTCGTCTAGCGCAGCTATGCCAGCTTCGCCGTTGGGTGGTCGGTGTTTTAGACATGACTCGATGATATGGTCGACTATCTGTTCAAGGTGATTAGTCGCAGACAGCCGAGTCCCCCATCCTTTCATGGTCGCGGCGAAACGGACGACACCGGTGAATACTGTATGTAGAGACGTTATCTATAATCATGTCGTATGTGGTTTCCATTGACAAAGTTTTGACTTAACGTCTTCTAAACTTTGATCTAAGTCACGTATACTTATAACGTTGGGCCGTTTATCACAATGATATTAAAGTTTGTTCACAAAATAGAACTTCAGTTTTCTAATATACTGAGTATGTCCATGCAAGCGACATACTAAAGCTAACTACTTAGCATATTGCTTTGCAAAAGGACATCTCATTAATTCACTATTCGTTGTTATTGTTTTCTAATTCAACGACTTTATTCATTTTATTATTAAATACAGTTCCATATGAGCATGTGTTTTATATCGTGGCTAGAAAAATTAGCATTTCCGGTGAAAAGTCTTTTCAGTTTAATTTGGGTTTAAAAATCGACCGCCAGACCACTGATAACCGAGATCAACTGATATCGGATATCTGAGCTAATAAACCTGCTACTGAGAGTGGAAGCAATTCTTTAGATAATTATTGCAAAAATTATTTCTTCATAAGAGTGGAAGAAATTAATTAGACAATGTCTTTGCAATTCTTTAGACAATGTCTTTGCAATTCTTTAGACAATGTCTTTGCAATTCTTTAGACAATGTCTTTGCAATTCTTTAGACAATGTCTTTGCAATTCTTTAGACAATGTCTTTGCAAAAATTATTTCTTCATAAGTCTGACCCCCCCCCCCCCACCACCACTCAACATACTATCCTTTCTGTGATGGTCTCGTTGGTCGAAACATATACTATGTGCCAATCGAGTGGATTTATCTAACGATGTTTAAAAGAAGAAAAATGATAAACTATCACATGTTTATAGTAAGTTGTTATTAATTTCTAGAAAATTGGGTTAATTATTCTAATTACTTGTTGTAGAATTTACTACATCATATGAACACGATGGCATTTGAATAGATGAGTTTTTGTAAACAAATATTTACATGTCTACCGTCCTGGAAAATCGAATCTCTTTTGAAGCGGAAAATAGAAAATGTCGACAGACGGAAAAAGTAAATGTGTACAATTAAAAAAAAAAAAAATTTTTTTTTTTTTTCAATCTTTCTTTTTCGTCCTGGTTCTGGATATGACTTGTAAACTTTTTTTTTTTTTTAATCTCTCTTTCTCGTCCTGGTTCTGGATATGACTTGTAAACTCCATTTGATGGTGAAGCCTCAATTTGTGAGCTTTATAGCGTGTGGAATCGCCCATTAGTTGTCATCGCTCCCAGGTCCTTTCTGAGTTAGAGTGGTAATATCGCTTATGAAACCTCATCCTAAATTTACATCGTGTATGATTAGTTAAAGCATATGTGATACGATAGGAAAGCTGTCTCCCCACAGGGATCCTCCTCCGCACTTTACGACTGGACCAGAAGTAAATGAATAAGTTTCGCTTCATTAAATGTTAGTTCTTTGAACCAGTCGCTGTAGTCTCGCCATGTCATGCAGCTGTGAAAAACTTGAGAGGAAAAGGTTTTTGACTGAATGCACGAAAAGGTTTTTAGCCCCAAGACTGGAAAGAGCTACGGTTGCAAATAGTAAAAAAAAAAAAAAAAAAAAGCCGATGTCTCCTCCCCTCCTGGATTGAGAAGACTGAGTTGGCTGAGGGGCCTCCGAAGACTGCAAACATGAGGTAGCTGAGAAGTCAGACAAATTGTATTGATAGCTAGCGGAAGAAATTACTGGAGATTATTTATCCGCTTCCCACTGCAGCAGGGTAAGACATTAAGTCAGTTTTATATGGGGTGGGGAACACTCTAAAAGGGTGCCGTGATCGGATCGGAAAAATCACCCCCCTCTCTCACGCACATACACATCTTCCTAGGGGGGGGGTAATAATGCCTGGGAGGATGGCCTCCTAGAACCAAACAGAACCATCATTCTGATTTATGGGTCTGGCCCCAGCAAGTCAGCCCCCTGTGTGCTGTGCTTTGCCAGAATGGACTAAGCAAGAACAGATACTTCATTTTGATTGTTAAAAAGTGACTGGCTTGTGAGTTTCAGGATAGTCTAACCCTAACCCTAACCCAACAAATTGCATTTTATAAGATTGCGGGTGATTTTTTTTTTTTTTAATTTAAAAATATTTTTTTATATATTATTACACAAACCAACATAAGTCCACATATACACACCATGAATAAATACTTAAAGATATTAAGAATTTGAAGCATAAAAAACTTATCAAAAGCGTTAAATAACCTGAAAAAGGACTGATATGCCGTAAAACAACCAAACATTCCCGTCATCCTCTTTTTGTTTCATCATCGAACAATTGCTTCTTTGCTCAGTCATTTCTTTATCACTTTGTTTTATTTCTATAATTTCTTTTCTCTTCATTTTCTCTTTCAACTGTTGAATTATTCCGAAAATAATCTTGAAATCTGAATGCTTTCTTATTCCTGCTCGGGAATTCTTAGATCTTCTCAAGAACTCTTTTCCAAGTTGCATGTAGAATATTCCGAGTCTGGAGAAAACACCGGAAGGATATTGTGCCCCTTCTCTCCTCCCTTCTTGGTTGTCTTTTCAATGAAATTATTTTTTTTTAACTTTTTTTTTTTTTTTTAATTTTTTTTTTATTGATCCCTGATGCTAATCGCAAACAACTTGTTGGTCCACGATGTTAATCGAAAGTGACTCATCTTTTTTCACTGTCCATTATTCATCTGACCTAAAAAAAATTATTTTTTTTAACATAGTTTACCCCAAACAAGACATGCTGTCACTAGACGTAAGGGGCTACTGAGAATTATGGTGAAAGTAGGGGGGGGGGGTCATCCTAAATTGGGAGCTGTACAGCGAGATGCTTGTTCACATTAGTTTTAAATTTCTGCATAATGGTACAGTCTGGGGAGCAGGGAGGGAGTTCCAAAGGCCGGCAGCACAGGGAAAGAAGCTATTGGAGTAGAACGCTCTCCGGCATCTGGGGACCTCCACAGTGAATGGATGGGATTTAGCTGATTGTTGGGTTGGTCGAGTGTATTTATGTCGAGGGGGGCCACCAGAGCAGCAAGTTCATCGGAGTACATTCCATTGAAGTATTTGTAAAACAAGCACAAGGATGCAACATTGCAGCAATGGGACAGGAGCTGAAGCTTGGTGGATAGTAAGGGACCTATCAGATTAGCGACTCTTTTTTGGACCTTGTTTAAGAGAGACTAGTGGATGGTGCACCAATCCAGATGTGACAACTATACTCCATGCATGGGCGGATGATGGGTTTAATGGCAGGTGTGAGAAGTTTTCTAGCATGGTAGAGGGAGCCCACCTTCTTTGTAGCAGCTTCTGACTCCAACCTGTCTTCTATGTATATATACATTATGCTATGACTCTGAACAGTCAGATTTTACAGGAAAACTGTTTTGTCAACCAATGGGGCTAAAAAAAATTTTTTTTTTTATATTTAATATTTTAAATTCATCATAATTTACAATTCATGTTTTTTTACATGAAACAAGTTGACGTGACAGCAGGAAAATTCTATTTTCCCTCCCTTCCCTCCAGGTGGACTGAAAAAATACACCCTCAAATTTACACTTTTTTTTCTTTTCTTTTAACCAATAAGTAAATGTACACACATCAGTTTTCTTTTAAATTGCAACAAAAGTTGTCATTAATGGGTGTTCACATTACTCAAGTAATAGTGATCGCAGGGGGAGATAACTAATGCTTTACTCATTCTTTTAAAGAATACTAGGTAACTTCATTTCTGATTTTCAATGCTTTTATGTGAAACGATCTCGTCCAATTTACATTGAAGCCTTGCATTGTACATTTAGTCAGTAATTTCAAATTTCCGCATATTTAAATTTTTATTTCTCAACTATTTAAACGAAACAAAGTCGAGCACGCTTCTATATATATTTTTTTCTGCACATATTAAATGATTGCAATTTTAATTTTCTTTAAATCGTAATTTAATTTTGCTTTATTTCACAACAGCTGTCTTTTCGTACTCTTAGCTTTTTTTTCTTCTAAGGCAGGGGTTCTCAACCTTTTTCTCGTTAAGTACCTCCTTAGTTATAAAACCACCTTTGTGACCCCCCAATAATGTGACAATGAACATAATGGTAATTTATTGACCAACTCATTCTACTAGAATAATTCTGCAAAGGATATATCAATCATATCTTCGAACACATTTCAGTTCTCCGTTACATGTTTCAGTGCTCGGTAACACACTGAAGTTCGAATCACTAACGGTTCTTTGGTCATTTAATTTTTATTATTAATATAATATATTTACTTTTTTTCTTTTTGAATTATTACTTATATATTTGTTTTTTTTCTAAACCAATAATGAAAGCAACTTTATGAAGACACAGGCACTGAATTTCATAATTCGCAACTATTACGATTTAAAATACCTCTTTCATCAGCCATCTAAGTACCTCTAGAAATCTTGTGTGAACCCCTGGGGGTTTGCGAACCCCAGGTTGAGAAACCCCGGCTCTAAAGGATCAACCATGTCAGAATTGTGTGCGTGAATTCTAAAGAAAAGACACAACTTCTGTCGTAGAACAGTTCTAATCAGCTTTTACTTACATGGTCTTTCCATTTTGACTTGTCCAGTCTGGATAAAAGTGTGTCTCTACTTATCTATCTCTATGTGTCCTCTATAGACAGCTGTTTCCCTGTATCACAGTTCTTCAATGTGGCTAGACATGGTGATTTTCAAGCTGTGATTCTAAACCTGACAGAACCTCTTACGACTATTGCACTCGCTACAAAATAAGGGAACTCGTTTATTTTTATTTCTTTTAACTTTCTCTCTCGGCTAATATCAATCGTTTGTATGTTATCTAAACAAATAGATTCTGTTAATGGCGATCCATGTGGTTTCTTTTTGCTGTGACGGTACCACCCTGTTTACAACAGCTTAAGAATCAAAGCGACAGGTGTGCTATAGACGTGAGGGCACAGGTAAATATTCTTAATACTTTATATCTGAGCAGGGGGGAACATGATGCAGCATAAAAAATTATGTATATGAATCTAATAAATATGTAAAATGCAAGCTTAAAAGCTCTGCTCCAGATATTAATGATCTAATCCCATAATATATAATGCTTATATTATGTGTCTTTAAAGCTTGCGTCTATGCAAGAATACGTGGGCTTTTGTCTCGTTAAGAATTTTTAATAATAATAATGAAAAAAATTTTGAATAATAATAATGAAAAAATTTTGGAACAATAATGAAAAAAATTTTGAATAATAATGAAAAAAATTTTGAATAATAATGAAAAAAATTTTGAATAATAATAATGAAAAAAATTTTGAATAATGATAATAATGAAAAAAATTTTGAATTATAATAATAATAATGAAAAAAATTTTGAATAATGATAATAATGAAAAAAATTTTGAATTATAATAATAATAATGAAAAATTTTGAATAATAATAATGAAAAAAATTTTGAATTATAATAATAATGAAAAAAATTTTGAATAATAATAATAATGAAAAAAATTTTGAATAATAATAATAATAATGAAAAAATTTTTGAATAATAATAATAATGAAAAATTTTTTTTTAAACATTTGGATTATATGGACGACTATTTTATTGGTTGTCAGATTCGCGTTTTGGCCGATGTAACCTCTTATCTTCAAATGCGTCTTTTCGAAGTTGAGAATCGGTCAAACCAAAGAACGTACAGAATTTCAAACTGAATCCTTTATTTAATTCGCGGGATTAGGTTGTCCTCATTTTATAGTCAGGTAGAAGTACTAATTTATGTCATTCTTAGTTATTATCGCCTGTAGTAAGGATTGAACCTTCAACCTTCAGAAGACTGTCGTCACTTACAGGTGATTCTTAACCATTAGGTTATGTCCATGGGGACAGTTCTAGTATAATTTTTTGAAAGTCATAAACTTAATCTAAATATTATTTATTACTATATTATTACTTATAGTATTATGTCACTATACTATTACTTATAGTATAGTAATATAGTAGTATAAGTAATAGTATAGTAGTATGGGGGGGAGGGCTGTTCCTCATATTGCATTTTCTCTCATGTTCTAATCTACTATTTAGAATTAATGGTTTCCATCTTGTATTCAATTCGATACTAGGTTTGTCTACGTAGGAAACCCATAGTCGCCCAACATACGTGCTGCTTACTCTCCACCATTCTCATGTCCTACAAGGGAAGATGGTTTCCCTTTTCCCTCCATATGTGGTCAGCCATACCCGACTTTTTATTTTTTCCACTTGGTTTTCTGGTGTTTCTTCTAGCCTTACTTTTAATGACCGACATATTTCACTTTTGTATATTTTCCACATTTATACAGAATGGAATAATACACTCCTTGATCATGTTTTCTGGGTTGGGGTTGACTCTGATAAGATATTTTGGGAAAGTTTAGTTGTTATTCTCTGAAATTTATCAAACCATCCCTTCATATTTGGAGCTGATTTGATGTTGTCCTTTCTAAGTAGTTATTTCGGACACTGTAAAGAAAGGAATCGTTTGTTGTCGCCATCAACCAAAGTGAATGGGTAATAACACCAACACTACCTCATCCCAATTCCGAAACAGTTTCTATTTTAACTTTATAAATAAAATAAAGTAAAACGTTTCCTTTTTATGGATGTCAATCACGAATGCAGGCCTCGTAATATTATTGTGCCCCTCCCTTATAATAAATCAAAATGAAAAATATGTATCCAAATACCCTGAATAATGTAGTTTTTATTCATATATGGTTATGGGGGAGGTCTATTTCAAAATCCGTGGGAGTTTGTGAACAAAATAGAGCTCCAACTTTGCTGATTCCATAGCGAGTGTCGGTCGGCATTACACTATTAGCAGCCACCATTTTTGTGTAGAGGAATCTGACGCTTGGAAGGGAGATATCGGATAATCTGAAGAATGACTCATTTAGTGGAAAGGGTTGCTAAAATTATAGACTTTTCTTGTGGTGAATGCTGACATTTAATCTTCACTCGCTATTTTCATACAATTTAAACAAATTTCTTTTGTGGCTTTTTTTTTTTCCTCTTTTTCTCTTCATCCTTAGTGGGTTAGGGTTAAAAAAAAAAATATGAATTACCTCCTTTCTCTTTTGCACTCTTGTATTTTTAAGGGAGGGCCTGTGGACGAGTGGTTATAGCACTTGTCTTTGGGCTGGACGACCCGGGTTCGATCCCACTCACCGCATGCGAATTTTCGGGTCTGAAAACTCCCTCTGTCCACCCAGCAGTAAATGGGTACCTGACTAAAACTCAGGGAAGGTTCAAGGCAGCGGAAGGAGACGGATGGGCTCCGCCTTCCATATGCTGTGCCCTAGACACAGTGATTTTTAACAAATCACCGCCGCTACGGCCATGGGCAGTGTGTGATGTCGGCAACGACACTCGTGCGCGTCCAGGCTATGCGACCGTTACCTTTTTTTTACCTTATTTTTAAACATTTATTTGTCTTTTGGGATATCTTGCTTTTTAACCATATCAAATTAATTAAGAAAAAATAAATAAATAAAAAAATATACAGAACATACATATTAACATACACCTAAAACGTAAATATATCATTCGATAGTTCCCAAAAGTGTCCTTTTTCCCTCCTTTTGTTTCACCACTATTGGAATTTATTCAATTCGATCTTAATATTTTCTATGCTATTGATTTGGCAATTTTCGTCTCAAAATATGACTCTATTATCTGAAAATCCAATTGGGTTTTCGAACTCTTGACAGTATATTTTCAGATTGAGGACAATTATTTAAATAATCTTATTCTTCTCTCTACGTAATTCTTTTTTTTTTTTTTCTTTTTCAATCTCTTCCTTCAATTGTAATCTTTTATTTTTATTAATCTTGTCATTCTTTAATTTTAAATGTAGAATGTCCAAAATATTTTAATTTAATTATTCTATTTATCATGAATTTTTATTTCTACTGATTAAAGTAAGAATGAAATCTTTTTATCGTGAAGTGTGTATGAACTTAATAGCAATTTTTTCTGGTGGAGGAAATTAGTTATTAAATGTGATTGACCTGAATCCAAGAGAATTGAAGGTTTAATTATTCCTATTATGATTAGAATGGATATGGTTGCAATAATTGGCCAGTTGCACAATATTCTTACAGATACGGTGAATAAATTATGGAAATAATTCAGTAGGTAAACTATTCTATCAATTAGCATACAATCTATCTACAGATTTATGAAAATTAAGGGTTTAGTCTTGACAAGACAAATCGGGAGGAGTGAGGTATCCCAACAAGACAAATTCTCATAATAGATAACCAATTGCATTTTGACACTATTGTGAGTTTTTGTATAAAATTCAACCAGTTGAACATTTTTACTGCATTTGTTGGCATATTTACATTAAACATTAACACCTGATCTGATTAATTCCAGAATATGACTTGCGTTTTTTCTCTTTTTGTATTAAAGTAACTTGTATTAAATTAAATATTAATTTAAATTAACTTTTATTCACTGCCTATATAAATTATGCACCCCCCCCCCCAATGTTTTGGGTTTTTATTCTAGACTTTCATTTTTTCCTTCAGATTGTCTTAAAACTAGTTATTACTTTTCTGTTTTTTAGCGATATATATATGTACATAATAGTCAAATAAATGTTATTTATATAACTGACAATGTCGGTGTTGCCCGGGCGGGTCGAAGGATAACCTAAAAGTAGCGTTCAAAACATTGGAATATATCTTTTCTCTTGATCTCATTCTTTTTTTCATCACACATCCCTTGGCTTTTTCATGATGCGAGTCTTTTCAAAAGACACTTTCACTCTAATTTATTCAAACCTTTCACTAACTTACCCCAGATGTAATCGGAGGAGAATTTGAATGCTCTCATGAAATTCATTGAATTTTCTGTTGAATATAGATTTCTCCAAATGAGACGAGTCTTGTTCCTCGTTCATTTTGTTGGGACGACACCAAATTGAGGCCTTATTAATTTAAAAAAAAATTTTTTTTAAAGGATTTTAATATTTAAATTGCATTTTGTATGTTCTGTTAAATATTGACTCTTAAGAATCTTGATTTAAAATATTTAAAAATAAATTTCTATCAACAGTTTTAATAATTTACCTAAAAACTGTTCAATGAAAGGATTTTAATATTTTAAACTCTAATTCTGATTAAACTATTTGTTGTTCTGTTAAATTTCTCTAAACGTTTCATCAGATTTTCTTGTATAAAATGAACTGAAATTGCTCCTAATTTCTAGATAAGTTTTTCAGAATGAACTGAAATTAGCATCTATTTTCAGTGGCCATATTTAAAATCGACTTCACTAAAAACGATTATTAATTTGTTACTTCAATTTATGCTTTTTTTTCTTTCTGTTTTGTAAGTTATAAGTTTTTCAAATCAGTTATGCCGGAATGACAGTGAAATTATATATCTAGTAAATAATTATTAGTACATGTCCACAAATTTTTAGAGAGGTGGGGGGGGGGGGATTACATTTTAAATGGTAGGTTGTAATTATATTAATTAACCCCCCAAAAAAAACTTGGTCGTTTTTTTTCTTTTTCTTTTAATTGGTTGTAAAACCACAATTTAAAAACATAAAATTTAATGAATAATGTAATTCTATTACAAAAATAATTTGGCACTCCTGAATTATTTAGTATCTTTTTTTTGTTTTTCTTTTGAAAATATTTGGTTTTATTTTTTTTCTACATTTTTATGTATTTTAATGAATAATCCTAGAAGTTTCTTTGGCACTTGTGCAGCTTAGATACACAGCAAATTTATTTGTTTTCATTTCAGATGAGCTACATTAGTGTCGGCGGCAGATAATCCGTTATGTAAAAAAATAACTAGAATTGTCTGCCACTGACGCTAATGTAGCTCTTCTGAAATGAAAACAAATAAATTTGCCGTGTATCTAAACTGTACAAGTGGCGTTTCTTTTTGTTGTTGGAAAGATGAATTATCCTTTTAGAATTTTTTATTTATTTATTTTTTTTTTTTTAGAACAATGTAGGAAAACTCTTTCTCTTTCAAGTATATTTTAGCAGATTCATTTGATATAAGTTAATAATTCCTCAGGATTTCTTTTCTTTAAGCGGTTTGTTTCATTTGCGATCTGTTTCCAAGTTGTTTTATTTATTGTAAGATTTTTTCTTTTCTCCTTTTTCTACACGCTCTTTATTTTGTAAGCCGATTCCGCACACTTTTCAGATTTTCAAGCAACAACAAATTTCACGTGCTTGGCTCATAGTTGTTGCCGATTTTTATTGCGCTTTAAATTTTTTTTCTTTTAAATTTAATTTTTATTTATTTTTTTCAAAGATTAACCCAGTCAAATTTTTCATTGTTAAAAAAAAAAAAAATTCTGTTTTTATTTATTTTATTTTTTTAACATCTTAATTAAAAAAAAAATGGGAAAAAAAACCTCAACTAATGCATGGGTTGTCTCCTCCTGCTAGTTATTTACTTACTGGCATGGCTTGTATTTATTTAAAGCTCTTTTGCTCGGAATATTGAATCTGCTGGAATGTGAAGAGAGAATATTCTCACTCTATAATTTCCTTGCCTGTGTAACATCATTCACTGTTTCCATTTAAGATGCTTAATAAAAAAAAAATATATTAAAAAAAAAATTTTTAATAAAAATTCATAGCTATCAATTTCAAATTATTTACTCAAAAATAAATTTGACTCGAATAAAATCCATAAATTTTGAAATTATATCCATTAGGTTGGTAGTTAATATTTGCAATTGGGAGGGGGGAAAAAAAGAAGAAAAAGTATTGATCCCTTGAGACTGACGATAAATTAATGGTTTAAAACTGCCAAGACTAAAAAAACAAAAAAACTAACGAATAATGTTTACATTATTCGTTAGTTTTTTTGTTTTTTTTTTAATCGCTCCAGACAAGGCATGAAGTCACTTGATGTAAGTAGCTAACAAAAACGAAATATGATTATTGCAAAGACAGGGGATGCCTATTGACCTTAGTCTTGAAAGGACCCGGGCTATAGGTAGGAGGAAAACGGTCAGTGGGAAGAGTTCCACAAGCCTGCAGTTCTTGGGAAGAAGTTACTGGAATAGGAAGCTGTATTATAATGACGTATCAAAACAGCGAATTGATGGAGGCCATTAGACCAACAAGTCGAACGAGCTGGAACAAAAGAAGCAGGGAATAGATCACACAATTCCGAAGAACAAATGCCATAATATTACTTATAGAAAAGACTGAGACTAGCAACATCGCGTCTGTGAGAGGGGGGGTGTACAGAAGAAAGGGTGGGGTCAATCAAATTACAAAGTTAAAGTTGATTGGTTAAAAATTTGGTAGGTAACCAAGGTTCTCGCTTGTTATTTGCAAGGTTTCCGTCGATGTAATCTCCGACCTTCTTCAGATGCATCTTTTGAACTCGGGGAATCTATACATAATTTAAAAAGATGCCCCTGAAGGTCGGAGGTACATCAATCAAGATGAATAGTAATTTGAATAATCCAAATTATCAATCCTCATCTGCAAAATTCTAGAATATACATTCGTGTCGGTGAACTCAACAGCCTTGACATGGCTTAGATGCAGCTAGTTGATCCTGCAGTTTGTTCTGCTCTCCCTTTTACGACTTGCACTGACAGTCTTTAATATTACCGCTTTTTTTTTTGAATTTTCTACCATAAAAAAGAGGGTTTTTTTTTTTTTCATAGTCCCGTATTTGGTGTGGGTACTCCAATTAAATCTACCAAATAACATTCCTTGTAATTTATTTTTAGTATAACACCGATAACTGTTTAGGTATCAATCCATGTTGCGAGAATCCGTGTGAAAAGTGGATAACCAAAGGAATCAAATCCACTCGTAAATGTAGCTAAGATTTTGTTTTTATTTATCGAAAGACTAAATATTAGCTACAAAGATGAGTTTACCGATTTATTTGTATCAGTGTGGTTATTCACTTTTTCCACTTTTTGTTGTGCCTTTTTGGTGCATTTGCAGACTGCGACGCTAATGTGCAGGAGACAACTCGGTTTTATTTTTTCACAAAACCTGACAAAAAGGCAAGTTCAATTTTGGGTAAAAGTCCAGTCAAAATCTTTAATTTCCACTGGAGTGAAGATATGCGCCACTATATATTCCTGCGTGATGCGAGGATGTCCTAAATTTGACATATCGTTTTGATTTTAGATTCAAATTTTTTAAAATCGAAATTGCCTTTTTGGGGGGGATGGGGGAAAAAAAAAAAAAAAAAAATGGGGTTGTCTCCCGCACATTAACATCACATTCTGCAGAAGTGCTTCCTTCTTACCAAATGATTTTTTAAATAGTATTTTCAAAGGTAAATTAAAAAAAAATTTTTTTTTCTGTTAACAGCCTAGATATAACAAGGGTGTATTATAAAATCTAAATTAAAGAAGGGATTATTTTTCCGCAAGTAGAAAACGGGGAATATTACATCACCTCGTGCCACGCGTACATCTTGAATTATAGCTCCGAAATAATTACGTTAAACTAATTTCAATAATCCACAGTGCGAACAACATTTGTCCATTGTCTCTTTGGTGTATGAAACTGGGTATCATTTGGGATCTGTAGTGAGTTGTAACCATAAGAATTATATATAGATATATATATATATACTGTGACAGTTTTTAGTTTAGGACTAAAGTTTTTTTTTTTTTTTGTTTTTTTCTTTTTTTTTTTCCACTTTGTTTAATTATGCAAAAAAAAAATTTAAGTTTTGGCAGTTTTCAACTTTGCTATCTCTTTCTGACTGACTTGGACAAAAAAAAAAAAGAGGGAACTTTTTTAAAACAACATTTGAACACTTATATGAAATAAGGATCTCTGGTGCTATCTTACATATAACAAACACAAACAAACCAAAAAAGAAACCAACAAAATATACATTTGTTTAAAAAATCTTAAACCAAACCCTGAATGGGAACAAGTGAAATCCCCCCCTAAAAAAAACCCCTAACTCCCAAATGTTAATCGTTTGTTATTTCCCCGTTCTTATTTTCAGATGATTTATTTTTTTTGCCTGATTCATGAAAATCGCCAGAGATTGATGCATGGATTTTTGACCTAACAATTGTTTGTCCTTTTTCTGTTTTCTTTTCTTTCTGAAAAGAGTTTTTCTTATTCTTCAAGTCCAGTTCTTAATGATCACTCTTAACTTTTTCAATATTTCTGGGGGTATTCTTGTAAAATTAATTTCGAGTTTAGATAAATAAACATTGGATATTTGATGTAACGATGATATCTTAATGAATCTCACCATTCCAGGTTGATAAATAGGTCTTCATATACAACTTTATCATAGCAATTGGATTTAGATAAGTTTCAATAAATTGTACTTAGCTTAGCTTGATGTTAGAGAGATACCTCTATCTGAAAGGATATTGAGCCCTTTGTTTTTCTTGATTCGGTTCTGTTCCGATTCTAATTGAAGGGGGTACAATAATGTTGTGGGCTCTGCAACCATAAGACAGAAAAATATTACTTATTACTTTGTTTGATTTATAATGTTAAAATGATAGAACTTAAAAAACAACAACATATATAAAAGAAATGGTTAGGATTAGGGTTCAGGGGTTGGAGCAGGAGTAGACATGGGTCTTTATTGATTCCTGGGAAGTGCCGTGCATTCCGAAAGTGGGTTAAGACTATAAATTTATCAGAAATTATTTCAATTAATGTCACTTAATCAATGCTGAGTAGATTTTTAAGCCTCTTCCCTAAATTGATTATTAAAATGCGATGCGGTGTTATGGGCGTGCCGCAGGAGAGCATAGGGTTTTTCATTCAATGTTACATCTTCTTGCTAGTTAATTTATAAAATATAACAAATAGTTTTATTATAAAATTTGATAGTTATATAAAAAGCTATGGAAACTAATTTGCATATTGTGGTTCTATTTTGGCCATAAATTTTTAAGTTGAATTACTTTACTATTCGAGTAATTTTCTATACAATATAGCAAGAATCGGCCAATAAGGTTTGAGTCATTTTGACGTAAACAAAATGCCAATTCAAGGGAGGTAACTTCAGACCTATTACCTACTGATTATAGAACCATGTATCTGAATCCTCAAAAAAAAAATAAGCACAGAAGAATTCTTGACCTCTCTCTCTTTATCTCTTTCTCTTTCTTTTAGCCTTTGTTAAGAGTAAAAAGTAAAACATTTCAATTGTTAGAATTCCTTCATTGATTCATATAGTTGGCATTTCGGTCAATGAGACTCTCCTCGGGTATAGTATATTGAGTGGTGTGAATTAATGAACTTATAGTAGTTTCTTACTCATTCATAAAATTGTTTAGTAGTACTCTATATACGAGCATATAAAAATCTGAGTTTGTCTATAGTTTCGATAAGGAATATTCCACGAGTGCATTATCAATAAATGGGCAGTAGAATTGTTTATTCTAACAATTTGCCCTATTCTTGGATTTTAACCTGAAATAGACATAAAAAGAATAACAAGAAAATATTTTCTTTAATGATTTGAATTTTCCTCAAATTTGAATATTTCATAATTGTTTCCATCTTCCGTACTTCATATTAGCAATAATAAACTTGACCTATTCTTATCAAATGCAAACATTTCTAAACTTATAATTTTGTGTGAGCTCTATTTTTGCATAGTTTCATTACAGCAGTTGATGTTTGCGATTGGATTGAAGTATATTGGGGCCTGATCTTTTTCCCTTTTACGGGGGTTTTGATTTTAATGCAATTAAAAACATAAGTATCCTGAGACAAATGCAAGAGAAGTACCTTGGTAAGAAGAAAAACCTGTATTTTGCTTTTGTGGACCTAAAGAAAGTTTTCGACAGTGCCAAGAAATGTGTCTGGTGGGCTTTGGGTAAATTAGGGGCAAACGAGTGGTTGGTGAAGGTTGTTCAAGCAATGTACAGAAATGCTCAGTCGTGTCAGAATTAACAGCACATATAGTTACAGCTTTCATGTTAAAGTAGGAAGGAGTACGTCGGGTTCTGTAGTGAGTCTGTTACTTTTCATTTGTCTTAGAAGTGGTGGGGCCACAAATTCACCGACTGCAAATCCATGCAGAGGGATAAAGCCCCCCCCCCCTCGAAAATGGCCATTTGTAGGCTGTAGGTGGCGACTGGTGATGCCTTAGGACGGGATCCTGACGATTGAGCAATTCGGCCACTTTGGCCGTTACTTCGGCTAGACGAGAGATCAGAGAGGTGGTGGCTGAGTGTCAATTGTGTTAAGAACAATTACCAATACCAAGGAGTAATTATTTTAAAGAGTAATGTCTTCAAAGAGTAATGTTTTCTCAGAGTAATGTCGGATCCCTCTCTGTAAAATTTCCTTCTACGAGTAATGTTTCCTGAGAGCAATGTATTCTGGAATCAATGTATTTTGAGAGCAATGTATTCTATGAATATAAATAATTATTTTACCTGTCGAATTATATTTGACACCTTTATTCGGCATTAAATAATCCATAGATGGTTGATATGCCGTAAACCAAACAAAACCATAGTTTCGTACAGGTTGTCCAGAAGAGAGGCTGTATGCTGATGATTTAGTACTTACCTGTGAAATTAATAGAAGACCTACTTGTTAAGACCTGGAGGAATGCTATGTCCCAAGACCAAAGTGATGATCAATGGTTGTAATGTTGGAAAGCTCCCCCTGCTTAGTTTGTGGAAAGGGAGTCGGGTGCACTTCAATCTTTTGTTGCACCCGTAAGTATTGGGTACACAAGTGCAGCGGAATTACTGGTAGGTTGAGAGGATAACCAATTTGTGTGCAAGAAATGTAACACACTGAAGATGGATGAGAACTCGTATGTGGAGAAAGTATATTTAGATGGTGAAGGTATTGAGGTTGTTGAGAAGTCTTGTTACCTTCGTGATACCATTGGAGCACAGGGTGGAGCAGGTGCTAATGTGATTGCAAGAATTATGAATGGATGGAGAAAATTCAGGAATCTTTCGCAATGGCGAAAGATTCCTGAATTTTCTCCAATTTTAACCAGCAGAGCATTGCCACTGTCGAACAAGGATAGCGTCTATCAGGTATGTGTACAAAGTGCACCAATGTATGGAAGTGAAACCTAGCCAGTAAGGGTTAAGGACATGTGTTGCATGGATAGAAATGATATGGATGTGTAATGTGAGTCTTAAAGACAGGCTTAGATCTGATGACCTCATAGGAAGATTAACTCTGTACAGTCTATACGTAGATGTGTGAAGAATAGGAGACTTTGATGGTATGGCCATGTTGAATGAGTGCTTGGGTTAGTGATGGAGAACCGTTGAAGCAGTTCACGGGGGAAAGCCAAGAAAAACATGGGAGGAAGTGATAAGAATGAACTCAAGGGATAAATAAAGACCTTAGTTTGGAAATTATTTCCTTAAAACCGTCCAACACATGCTTGTATGAAAAACGGACAATAATAACAGAAAGTTTATATCGATTCGAAAACTTTGAGTAAATTTTACTCATTCAAGAACTCCAGAGACTGAAACCTTCTGTGTCCATAACTTCAGTTGTGTTGTCTACATTCGCACACATTTTAGCGATGTCTTTGATTGCGTTCAAGTGTTTTGGGGTCCCTATTCAGCCCCTCCTTTATTGTTTCACGCTAAAAAAATAGGTACTCTGGATTGAAGAAAAAAAAAACATTGTGTTTGTCTAGAAAGATTTCTTTCCTCTGACCGAGAACAGATACTACACTTTGAATTATTTATTTGGAAATATAAAAAAACTGAATTGCTTTTACAATTTAGGTAGAAAAGCATCGAAAATGATGGGAGTGTAGATCTATACTACACTTTGATTCTAGGCCAGATTTTGAAATCTGTTATCACTTATTAAAGGTTTCGATTGGTGTCTCATTATGACCCTGTCTTGGGACAGGTATTCCAGCTAGTTTGAATATATTTCCTTGACAAAACGGTTTTTTATTCCTGTTCTGTTATTGACAACTGCTAATTCTTTTCTTCTCGATCAGAACGTCGGATGACGTGCGATAATTAATGGAACCCATTTTCTTAATGCTGGACATTTATGGGCAAGAAAGATTTTAAAAACTATTTCTACGGTCAGATTATTTTTTAATTTTTTTTTTATTTGTCTATTAGAATATACTTTGGGACCAAATTGCTTAATCAGGTTAAAAATAACTCTAATATAAATCATTTTAAGAATACACTAAATTGTATTTATTTTGTTCCACACATGGACAATTTTAATCCTGGGAGAACTCCAGCACCCAAAAAATACACTCTGGACTAATTAGAAAAATAGCTAGTATCGTCTGCTTGGCATAAGTGAATTCAGAAATAATAGTAAAAAGAATGAAGTTATAAGAAGATTATTTGGATATGTATATATGTAGAAAAAAAAGAAGAAAAAATCCCCCCCCCCCCCATATCCAAGTTGAAATCAGATTATTACTTAAAATCAGAAATAACCAAAGGGGCACAATAAATAATCGTCTTATGTTTCTGAATTTTTGAGATGAGGATTGATAATTTGTATAATTTGGATTATTTGGACTACTGTTCTCATCTTGAGTGTTATCATCACAACGTTTCGCCGCTGTAACCTCCAACCTTCTTCAGGTGTATCTTTTCGAACTCTGGAATATTTCTGTCGAACTCGGGAATCTGGACGGAATTTCGAACGGAATCCTTTATTTAAACCTACGGGGGTAGGTAGCATGCTCTCGTTCCGTCAGCCATGACTGGGAGAAGTGTTCAGTAATTCACAACTCTTGTGCAAGGACTCGTGGCGCAGTGGATATAGTACTAAGTAAAATTCAGTTCTAAGTGGTAGTCATTTGAAGGTTGAAGGTTCAATCCTTGGTGCGGGCAATACGAAGAATTGCCCCTAGAGAGGGGGGGGGTTAAAAGAATGCAACCCAGATGTGGACCCCTTCCCCCCCCCCACCCCCCCACCCCGATCCTCCACACTGCAAATATCTAAATCTAAACTCCTTTGAGTTATGATAATTATTTTTTCCATAATTCAAATAGTGGGACCACAAATCTTTACTTATTCTTTCCGTCCATTTTTTAGTCTCGGTTTGGACTCAAATCGACCTGATTTCAAATTGTTCTTTGACAGAATTCCTCAACTGTTCATCTCCTTCTCGTAGATTTGTTTACCTCATTTTTTTTTCTTTTTACCAAGGATACTGCTACAAGGGGGGTGGGGGACGGGAAAGCTCCTCCCAGCCTTATATGGTTGGCATCGGCAAGTAGCCTTTATTTTACCATCACTTCTACTTCCACTAAAAGTATCACAACGGAAACAACAATGACGGCAGCAACAGTAGTTGTGGTGAATATTTTTTTTTTTTTTCCACCTGTCAAGGTGGTTGACGTGACTGTTGAGGTAGATTCACTCAACCACTGTTTGATTTTAGTCTTTTGCCTTTTTGTTGCACCACCACCTCCACCCTCCTCCGCCACCACCGCCGTTTGCATCTTGGCACTGCTTTTCGAAAAGTGAACTGACTCATCCAAGTTCAACTGGTATCTAGTTTAGGCATGTGAAATTAACAGTGGTGGTGGTGGTGGTGGGGTCGATGGTAATAGCAGTGATGCTGACACTGACTGATGTGTGTGGGTTAGGGGGTTGGACTCTTGGAATTCAGACAGTTGTTGTCAGTTATCTTTACTTCAGTATAAATGGTCTTCAGTGGTGCCTTCCTCATTCTATCCAAAATGAAAGCAATTCTGCCTGTGTTTTATCTTAGAAATCAGACTTAGTTATTATTGAAATTCTTCCTTACTATTGTGGAATCTGAAGTGTGGGTGTGATATATATATATATATATATATATATATATATATATATATAAAAAATAAAATATAGTAACACGAAATTATGTAATCATCGATGCAATAATTTATTTCAACCTTGTGGTATTTTCAAGCATCCGATTTAGACAATTACATTTTTGAAATCGTCTAAATCGGATGCTTGAAAATACCACAAGGTTGGAATAAATTATTGCATCGATGATTATGTAATTTCGTGTTACTACATTTTATTTTATTATTGCTCTGTTTATTACATTGAGCTCTCGTACCCGGATTTCCTCCTGGAATTTATTTCATTATAAAACAAATATATATATATATATATATATATATATATAGTACACATATTGTATTAGTTTCTGTAGATGTAAATCCGTTGAAACTCCAGTGTTTATAAAAAGTACTCAATAACAAGTAGAGCTGTTCTTTAGTATAAATTTTTATTTATACAAACATTATTGGTTACATATGTGCATACATGTTTCTGTTGTACTTTTCGCAGAGTCAACCTCTTCAGACCAAAGAAGAGGTTGACTCTCTGTGAAGAGTACAACAGAAACATGTATGCACATATGTAACCAATAATGTTTGTATAAATAAAAATTTATACTATATATATACATACATATATATCTATATATATACATACATATATATATATATATATATATATATATATATATATATGATTATTTTTATTTACAGACATGTACAAAATCTGCGACACTGGCATGTCGATGCTGTCAGTCAACAGCTATTATAAACCGAGATCTCATCAGGCAGAGTTAGAATCCGATCTTAACCTTAGATCATATTTGGAAAGAATGAAATGGAGAGAAAAAAAAAAAAAAATTAAAATTTCAAAATTTGGGAATTCACGTGGTTGGGACTGTTAAGAATCAAAATGTTAAAATCAAAATCAAAATAAAATAAAATAAAAATCAAAAATAATAAAAATATTAATATAAAAGATAATATATAAAATAAAATAAATTATTTTATATATTATCTTTAATATTTTTTATTTTATTTTATTTGGATTTTGATTTTAAGATTTTGATTCTTAACGGTCCCAACCACGTGACTTCCCAAATTTTGAAATTTTAAATTTCTTTTTTTTTTTTCTCCATTTTATTCTTTCCAAATATGATCTACGGTTAAGATCGGATTCTAACTCTGCCTGATGAGATCTCGGTTTATAATAGCTGTTGATCGATAACATCGACATGCCAGTGTCGCAGATTTTGTACATGTCTGTAAATAAAAATACTCATATATAAAAGCTCTATTTGATATTGATCACCTTTTTTAAACCCGGTTGAAATTCTTTGGATTACTACCCTGTGGATGTTTTACCTGGATTATTATTATATATATATATATATATATATATATAGTAATTCAATCGTTTCATAGCTCATCAGTGTGGCTAAACATAACGTGTCAACCCTGATATTTGAAACTCTGACGCCCGGTCATTGCTGTCGGATATCCTACCACCTGAGCTAATGAACTTACTACTGAGAATATATATATATATATATATATATATATATATAATAATTAACAAAGACTATGTATATATAAAGAACAGGAAAATAAAGATATGATGTATACCTTTTAAAGTAGAATCAATCATGAAAGATTGATGTTCGATATACGAGAGAGCAATTAGTCTGTCCTTTCTAATAACGGTATATATCCAAACCGATAGTGCTCGATATAAATATATTTATTAGAGCTGGCATATTTTTTTTAAGATGCAGGTTTCTGGTAAAAAATTTAATATTTATGAATTTAACTTTTTTTTTGTCATGAACGATTTTAAAAAACGATTAGATTTTTTTTTCTCATAGAGTAATATATTTGAATAAATTGCTTAATCAAATTAAAAATGTCTAATGCATATCATTTTAGGAATAAACTGGATCAATTCAGAAATGATGGTTAAAAAAAGAAATTAATTTCCATCAGCATTTGTGGGGTCTATCTGATGAGATATTTAATTTGTAGTGATTTATTCTGAGATTCTTTAAATTTGTTTTCGCATTAAAAAGTTGAAAGATTCTTGTGATTCTTTGGACACGTATCGCTGAATTGTTAAAACATTTAAAAATACTTTGCAAGTTTAGTATTTAACGAGGCGTTTTCAAAGTCTGACTATTTTTATTTTCTTGATCTTTTCATAGTTTATTCTAGAATAAATGATTGCCTATATTTGTTCCACCTCTTGGCCATCTCTTATTTGAATGATCAGAAAAATATATAACACGATAATCGTAACCCATCTCACACAAAAGGCTTTATTTCCTTTCAGATAGATTTCAAAATAAATGTGGCTTATCTGAACACTGTCTAAAACTGCCCAGGATTTTATTAAGATCAAAATTGTTGCAGCTACAATAAATAAATATATATGATTACGCTAATTAGTCGAATACAGTATTATACAGGTACATTTTTTTTTTGTAATGGGATTATTTGGACTACCGTTCTCATCTTGGATGTTATTCTCACAACGTTTCGGCTGATGTAACCTCCAAACTTTTTCAGGTGAAATCCCGAAACAATCAGTTTTCTTCAAGAAACAATTCGGAATCTTAAATCGCTGTGTCACATAAATGACAAGTTTTACAATCGTAGTTTTGTAGTATTTTGAGGCGTTAATACAAACAGTATTATTTTCTACTAGCAGGGTGACCCGATGTTGCTCGGGATTCAATGAGGATCATTGCTTTCTTTGTTTTTACTCTCCTCTTCCCATATCACCCCCTAACATAGTCGGAAGAAGATATGTTGGAAAACTCTCTGAATTAGTGTCTTATACGTATGGCTTAAATTTCATTAAAATTGGATATATGCACTTGAATTTTTAAGGGGATTCTGTCCCCATACATAAAGATTCAGAACCACTCCGATTGGCGTTACCAGAAAATTTTAGACATGATTTAAATGTCATAAAAATAGGATATATTTGAAGTTTTAAGGGGCTTATGCACTCATGTTCCCTTAGGGGTCCACTTAGAGATTCGCAAAAACTTGCATTGTCTTCTCTAGTAAATTTTACATAAGAATACACTTTTAAAGTTTATATAGATTCTCTAACCTGTTATTTCACGTATATCACGTATGCACAGACATTGGGTTTTATATATATATATATATATATATATATATCATCTTCATAAACATTTCCGGTAGGTAGTTTATGGCTGACAAAGAGTTTTTAGTAGTTAAAACTTTACCTTTTAAAATATTTCTCTGTAGCTGAAGGTTAAGGGTTCGATTCCTTTTGCAGATGATTTTTTTTTTTTTATAGCTCCCCCAAAACAATTACATTTTTCCGTAGATATTTTTCGGGGATATTTAGACAATTCTTTAATAATTTTTTTTTTTTTTTTTTTTACTTTTATGCTTTTTTGATAGTTTGTTTTTAGTTTTAAATATAATTCTGAGTTTATATTCTGTTTTTTCTTAACTATCTTTTTTTTTTCCACCCCATTTTTTTTTTTTCTTATGTAAGAAAAAGGACAAACAACTGTTTTTATCAATCTTTTCCATTTTGTTGGTAAATGTTTTAAATTTCCTTCGTGCATATATAAAAAACCTGCTTGTGTTGTCACTTGTTCCCATCAACTATTTAAACAAAACTGACAGCCCCCCCCCTTTTTTTTTAAAAATAACCCCCTTCGCACGTTAATCTCTTAACTAGAGCCACATCCAACATGTCTGCATAAACTATTATACATGAATAAAAAAGTGCATTTCTTATTGGACAAAAAAAAAAACCCTGATCCAACAAATCATTGTCGATTCCTGGCTCTCGTTGAACCCCCCTCCTCCCCTTTCCATTTCAACCTGTCCCGATCTCCAAAGGGCCATATCCTCCTCCCCTGTCCACCCGGTCTCCTCTTCTCCGTTCCATAATTTGACGACGACCACCACCACCACGATGGCCATTGTTGCTTGTACCATTTTTGTTTGATTTATGCTGTACTGCCTTTTTTCAGACCTTTCCTCCTTCGGCCAGTTCTCTGCTTCTACCTTCGGTATGTTCAGTTGGGCTGAAACAGCTGCAACTCCTTCTACCTACATACCTACCTCCCTCTTACTCGGACTTCTCCATTTTGCACTTCCGTATTTTTTTTTGTTGTTGTTGTGTACGCATATCAACATGATCTCATAGATGATGTGATTATGCTAATGATTGGTGGCGGCACCGGTGGTGATGATGTATCTACATAATATCCTCCCCACTCTCACTCTCTATGACTTCATTATAAAATGTGTTCTCCAAAGAATCTGGTTCCCCCCCCCCTCCTCATCTCCCTTTGATGTTGGTGGCATCAATGGAGCCCTGTTTGAAATCTCTCAGAACACATTGTAGTTTTTTTCTTTTCTTTTTTTTTTTTTTCTTAAAAAAATATTTCAAAAGGAAAGAAAAGAAAATATCGGATGATGATGGTGAAATTTAAGATGGAGAATTTGAAAGCCTATAATTCCACTTATGTTTGTTGCATATGAAAACAAAAAGCCTTCTTTTAATATTACTTATAAGTACACCATATAATCGCTGCTGATAAATCAAGGAAACTTGATTTAATAGTGTAAGTAGACAAACATATATTGTCCATAAAACAAGAGATTTGAGATATATCTGTACCTATTCGACTTTAGTTTTACTGTAGCCCCATTGGCCGAGTGGTAAAATGGACGCCAACTAAAGGCGCTCTGTATAAATAAGTCTCATTTCTCTCTTTATGGATTGTCTATGTTGCCAGACCCATAGAATAATTAACCTTTTATTTAATAACAGTATTAGCTTTGTAAATAAGATTTTCAACCTAAAAGCATAATAACATATATTACATTTATAGAACTCCCAGAATTAGCCTTGAAATCTCCCGCCTGATCTTCTTTCCTGGAAGATGATTTAAAGTCTGGTGGGAAACTGTTACCTTCTTCTCGGACGTACAATCCTAGAAATTGCTTTTTGTCAATTGCTTGTTTTGAAATATTAACATTGGTCGTTGTACTGGCTTATATATATATATATATGTATATATATCTATATATATCTATATATATTAGACGTAGTGTCTAATATGAAAAAAAAAATGTTGGGTTTTTATTCTTGTTAGAGGGTGAATGTCCTTTACGTTTCAGATTGTGGGGCCTAGCATTTTAGGACCCATTTTTTGTTCTAGATTGTCATTTTAAACATGAGGAACTGTATTAAGTAAGTAAGCACGAATATTACTTATAGTTGTGTCCTTTTCTAAGTGTGTAGCTCCCCCCGTTATAAAAAAAAGAAGGTAAGTTATATGTATAAAGTCCTGTAGTGAATACTTTACACAATTTTATTTTTTTAGACTTTAGTTGTTTTTTTTTTTCTTTCTTTTTTTGATGCTCTTATAGCTGACGCACCATGTTTCTGTGACTTTGCGTCGTCAACGATTGGGCAGGTCTCAGAATCGCTCGAGAGTCGACAAAACTATTAACCAAGCAGCCGATAACTTTTGGAAGAAATTAATCGCGTTCAATTAAAAAAAAAAATGAATTTCTATAATCTGTCAGCTCGTTGAATCTCCTGAAGAACTAATTGAGTTTTTTGGAAAAAAAATGTAAAAAAAAAAAAAAAAAATTTAATTAAAAACAAATCAAAAAAAAATCATCTTTAGAAACTTTTCGGTGCACAAACAAAAAAACATTTTTTTTGAAAAACATTTGCTTAAAAAAGGTTTCTTTTAACAAAAAAACAAACAAAAATAAACATCTAATTACTAATCGTTGTTAGCTATGTTTTGTTCGTTCTTTTATATATGTATTTTAGTTTGGTTTTCTTCGTCGTAATTTATCGGCTGCCAGTTTTCAATTTAGCGTTTGGCAGTTTTCGCCTCGTCAACTATCGGGCGTTTCCTTAACCTGCCCGAACGTTGACTACACAGTCACGGAAATGCGGTGCGTCATTTATAAGAGTACCGTTTTTGTTTTTTTTGTATTTCTAAAAAAAAATTTTTTCTATCTCAATTTTTTGCCTCTCTGAAGGTAAGTAATAAAATTGGAATTTAAAAGGGAAAATGAAATCTGCATTTCTCGATACCCGCAAAGAAACGATTAGTGTTCAGAATATAAAAAGTCCTCATTACTGTAAAGTCGATTCACTTATATGCAAATTTATTTTTATTTAGTGAGATATATTAGATAGTAAATAACTCTAAGAAAAAAGTTGGTTAGAGTTGCAGAAATAGTCAGTGGTCAATGCATAGAAAATGCAGAGCTGATATATATATATATATATATATATATACATATATATATATATATATATATATATATAATAATGGTAATAATCCAGGTGAAAAGTATCCACAGGGTGGTAATCCAGAGAATTTTAACCGGGTTTATAAAAAGTGCTCAATATCAAAATAGAGCTTTATATATGATAATTTTATTTACAGACATGTACAAATGTCTGTGTAAATAAAATTATCATATATATATATATATATATGTTTACTACCCAGGTTTCAGGTTTTTAACTTGCGGACTAAACATACTTAACGGGTTTACCTGATAATCCTAATTAGGTGAAATCCAGTAATAAACTTTTTTTTTAATTATACTTATATTATTATATAAGTATAATTACTGGACAGAAAAAATGTTTACCTACCGGAAAGAAGACTTGACACAGTAAGAAAGAAAAAAAGAGCCTTAGATCCACTTTGTTACATGCTCATAATATCAGGAGACAGTCGGCTATCAATGACCAATGTTATTTTTTAATTTTTTTTTTATGTATATATATATATATATATTTTTTTTTTCAGTGTTGAATGTATTTATTTTTTAATTCTTCTTCCGTATATGTTTGTTAGCTTGTGATGCAGGCTGCATAAAAAACTGCATGTTTTAAGTTTGGAGTTAATGCATGCTTTTTATTTTATGACCTCCTCCCCCCCTCCTTTTTTTTTTTTTTTTTTTTTTGTTGTATCGCTTTTGTCTTTTTCATATTATCTTTTAATGTTCCAGAGATATCCAATTGAGCGCCGTTTCATTGTTTTTTGTTTGATTTTGAAAACAGGCTCCCTCGAAAAAATAAGATGGCTTCCAAGTTTGCAAACGACTAACAAACAATTATATGCGCTTAAATGTAAAAATGCCTTTTTTTTAATTTATTTTTTTATTATTATTGTGTTTGTGTATTTGCATCTGCCTACAATTGCAACGTAAATGTTTCAGCCAGTGATATTTATAGATATGTACATAATCAACAAATCTAAATAAAATGGAAAAAATGAAATATTCAAATACTGGGTAGGTTTTTATATATATATATATATATATATATATATATATATATATAAAATTTTATACGTACATGAAAAGATTACTTTTATGTACGTATAAAATAAATTAAAAATCTATATATTAACGAAAAATACGTCCTATAAAGTTAAGGGTGACTAATAATGCAATTTTCTGCATCTTAATCACTTAGGAAGTGAGACAATCGAAATAATAGTAAGCAAAAAAACAACGAACGCTGCAATCACCAATATAAAAAAAAAAAATTTTTTAAAATTACATAAAAATACATTTTTTTATATATATATATACACATATATATATATATATATATTAGTTCTTCATCAATGCCAGGTCTATTCTGCATTTGTTTGTTTCATATTACAAACATCAAACTATTACATTTTTTTTTCTCAACTTAAATGCAAAAATCAAACTTCATTTTTATTTTATTAAAAATTAAAAAAATTATAGCTTGTTTTTATTTGATGTTTTTTCCAAAACAAAAATCAGGTAATTTTTTTTAAGCTTCAACTTGAATATTTTTCCTTTGACTCGCTATGATTCTTCTTGATTTGTTAAAAAAACAAAAACAATATTTAACCCTTGACTCATTAAGATTTTATTCTCCGCATTATCTAATGCTATTAACGAGAAATTCTGTAATGTTATAATTCTAAAATATCACAAAGCACAAATTATTGCACTGATGGAGATTTTGTTTGTTTCTAACCAACATTTTCAATATCATTTATCGTGTTAAAAAATCATTCAATTTAACCCTAACACCAGCACAAATATGATAACATGATCTTTTAAAAAAAAAAATAATATTCAGTTTGGGCTCACAAAGATGCATAACCTCCATTAGAGTTAGAATTTATTTTTTAATTAATGGTAGCCATTGCTTTTCGAGGTCTCTTACATATGTGTCAAGAACCATTGTTATAGAAGGTCACCAAGAGGGTTTCTATTTTCTCTGTCCAGTGCCCCCCTCCCTTTTTTGTGTGTGTGTGGGGGGGTTAGGGTTCCTCACATTAAATTCTATCTTGTCATGAGGTACTGGTGGGATGGGAGTGAATGCTACTAATGTTCTGGATCTTATTCAGTCTTGTTCGTTTGTCACCATGCACACTTGATGACATCACGAATGATGTAAAGAATGAATGATAGAAGTAGTGGATGGTGGTGGTGAATGGCGCAAAGAAATGAGAGGGGATAGGAAGAACAGATAAAAAAACTATTAGAAAAAATGATTATCAAGAAAGAAATATTTACGTAAAAATTGTTTTTTGTATGAGATTTTATGGATTAGTAAATTTAATATTCTAGGCCAAATTGAAGTTTTTTCTTTTCTTTTCATTTTTGCTCTTATGTGAGGTGAAAAATAAAAATAGAAATAACATTTTAAGTTTTATGTAAAATGATCCACCTGGAGTTGACGTTTTCTCAAAGACTTTAAAATATTTGTTTTAAAAAGAAAATTCTTCGGATTACTGTATCGATATTCCTGAGTTTTAATTTAATTTAATTTAATTTTTATTTTTGAGTCACTGTTCAATTTTTAGTTTACTATGCAAGTTTAACATGAAATGATTTCTGTTTAAAATTCTGGATCGGTTTTTGTAAACTGGATTTTTTTTCTTTGATTGATTTAAAAAAAAAAAAAAAAAAAAAAAAATCAAACCGGATAACCATTTCATGTTAAGCCATACATAGAAAACTGAACACCCTGCTAAAACTTAAGCGAGTAATATTTCAAGTTTTAAATTCCTCAAATTGAATAAAATTTAGAGCAGAATGTATACATAAACTAAAACATTGGTTTATCATATCGTCTTTTTGAGTAAAGGGTTAAATAAGTTTGTACTTTTTTCTTTTCTTTTTTTTTTGTATTGTTTATCCATTTTGAAGGATTTTTACGCGCACAAAAAACCTCTTTTTATGACTTTGATGCTTTACTCTGCAATTTTTTTTTTTTTTGGACTACTATTCTCATCTTGGATATTATTTCACGTTTCATTCGATGTAACCTCCAACTTGCTTCAGGTGCATCTGGTCTAATTCTCGAATCCGTATGGAATTTTGAACGGAATCCTTTATCCTACAGGAATTATTTGCTTTCGTTTCGTCGGCCATGACCGGTTAGAAGTCTCAAGTAATTTGTAATTCCTGAGGTCGACAAGCTGCACCTGTCGGAGATTACATCGGCCGAAACATGAGAATAACATCCAAGATGAGAACAGTAGTCCAAATAATCCAAATTGTTTTTCTTGGTTTTGATATTTCTTAATCGCTTCTTTGGAGTGTGATTTTTGAAAAAAAAAAAATTTTTTCTTTTTGCTACTGGCATTTATTTTTTAGATTTAAATGTTGGTCTTTTATAAGCATCCCACTATGTATAAAGCGTTTTGTTTTTTTTACCATCCAATTTTTTGGCATGGCTATTGAAAAAAAATCCTAAACTCTTAGGATATCTGTATTTTTCTAATAAATAGTTTTTATTTTGTTTACTTTTGACATGATACAATTATGAGTGTCACCATGTTTAAACTATGGCAACGTAAAATTCTTATTTTAAAGTTTGGGTTTCCTTGTGAAACTTATTTTCGCTGCATCATTCAAATAAAATATGCTGATCCTTTCTAGCCGCTAGAGGGGAAATCATTTGAAAAATAGTGTATTGGAAGTTTTTTGACTCATCACTTTTTGCTACGATTTCTTTTTACTTTTACAAGTGTAGTTGACTGTACCAAGTTCGCGCACTGTGACCGTCTGAAATTGTCACTTCCTACACTGATGAGAGCGAACGCTTGAAATGCCGGCATATGTAGGTAGAATTCTGACAGTGATCAACAAATAATATACATTGTGTATTTGTATGGTCTGTGCAGTACATAGTATTATGATGGAAAACCTGACGAGTTTGAAGCCCCAAAGGAAGTCATTTCAATAGAATTTTGTTTGACTTCTTCAGAATTCATTGTCACTCACCGACCCTAATAATCAGCAATTACGTTTTGAGGATTTGCGTGCACCATGTTTGGAAACTTTCAAATTGATATGTAGGGGGGGGGGGGCATTGAAGTTAGGGAGGTTGGGCCCTACAAATCTAGCACTAACCCTGATTTCATGCCTTATGCAATCTTCTAGCAGGAATGGGTGGCTCTCCACTCCGACAACAAATAAATCCTCGCCGTTGACGTAATTGAAAACCAGCAGATATTAAGTTTTGAGAATCACTGATTCGACAAGGATTTTTCATCTATGGATACTAATTGAATTGCATCAACCGTGAACATTTTGAATTGATGGCACAAAAAGATTTTTTTTTTTATTCCTCTCGAAAGATTGCGAGGCTCATGAAATATGCGTAACTGATAAATAAGATAACATTTGTTGTAAGTTTGCCGATGTTTTTCCCAATTTCATGAGGGGCTAACCCGAACACACGAGAAGTAATGCTTGTAAGCTTTCTGAAGGATAAAACCAGAATGTTTAGAGGCAAAAAGATTTTTTTCTTTTTTTGAATATGTTTGCGAAGATGTCTCGAGCCAAAAGAATGCACGGACAAACAAAAATTTGTGAGACACTGTTTTATAGAGCTATATATGCAAAAATAAAAAAATGGAAATATCTGATTATGAAACTGGTTTGAAGTTCATATAGTGTTTTAGTATAATTTATACCTTTGAGTTTAAAGAGAACTTTTCTAATATTGTCTCCGTTTTAATAACATTTTTTCCTTACCTTTTTCAGACCTGTAAAAATTATAAATTGTGCGTCTTTAACTAAATCTATTTAGCGTAAGATTTTCCAGCTCCTATTGAGATCACTCACACAAACCTTCTAACATAAAGTTCAGATTTTCAAAGTCAGACCCAAATAGCAATCCATCTGACATATTGATACTTGATTCAGATTAGCCTATTTTTCGTTTTTTCTTTCCATTGTTATTGGCACGAATATATTTTATTGAACTTTTTTCTTTTTTTTTTTTTCTTGAAATACTTATTCCGGCTAAAAACATTTAGAGTGAATATATTTTCCCTTATTCACTGAATATTCTTAAACATTAAATGGAAGTAATCAGGTAAGGAGTTACTGTCCTTGACTTTTGCAAAAATAAATATCTAAAAACAGTTTATATTTTTAAATGTTCAAAAATGGAAGTTTCCACATTAAGTACAAATTATTATTAATTGATTAACGTTAAATACTAAAATAAACTTTTAAAAATTCCTGTGTCACAAAATAATTTGATTACAAAATTAGTCACCAAAATTAAGTTCCATTTCTCAAAGAAATCAGTAATTTTTTTTTTTCATTTACACCGGGGCAACGTCGGGTCGGGACAGCTAGTACGATAGTTATTTATATCCAGTTATAAAACGGTTGCTCGTTCCATCAGTGACATTTGATTAGCTTGTTACTAAGTACACCTGAATAATTTATAAACCTGTAGCCTGAGGCCATCTGATTTGTGTGCACTGAAATCGCTTTAATAGGATCACATTTTTTTTTCTATTCATTTTTTGCAGAATTTAAAGCACAATTGTTACTCGACTCCTGTTATGTATTTATATATATATATATATATATATATATATATCAACCTGAAATAATCGATCTTTTGAGTGCTTGATATTTTATAGAGATCAAGTAGATACAGTAAACGGCTTTGTGGTGATTTATTGTATGACACTCGATTCTTAACCAATGTAACTTTAACCTGTCGGCAATCTAAAATCTCTCTAAAGAATTTTTTTTATTATTATAATTACATTTATAAAGGACTTTGTTTTGAATAGTAAACTGGAAAGATTAAAAATTTTCCTTGAAACGTTTCATAGGGTCATCCATTTTATTACTAGTTTAGTCCAAGGCTGTGTCATTGGGGTTTTTTTTTGTTTTTTTTTTCTTTTTTTTTTTAATAAAAGGGGAAAAAATGGAATAAAACTGACCTGTTTATGTTGGATTCTGCCTCAATAAAAGAACTATGTTGCCAGTTTTTCATAAAAGTGAATTCTAACACGAATCTGGGCTGCTCCTCCTTTACAGAGATTGATGCAGAGTCAGAGGTGCAGGTTGAGGACATTTTTTGAACAGTTTGCAGCAACAGAGAACCTATGACTGGAGTCTTTAAATGATTCTTCTCCTTCTGTGCTCATGATGATGCTCATGATGATGCTAATGATGATGCTCATGATGATTCTAATGGGGCCTGATTCTCCAACGATCTGCAAAACTTTATCGAGTCTGTCGAAGTTATTTAGGCTGAGTTTCAGCTCAATAAGTAGACGTGCTGAGAATATCTGTTTAACAAAAAAAAGGGGGGGGGTTTCAACGTTTTGGCAACGATCCTTCTTTTAAATTAGAGGCACGTGGATCACATCAGCATTTGAAGGCATCAAGAGAAATACGGGTATAAAAAGATATTCGTCGAATTGTTCACTGCGATTGGTCAGCACGGTTTCCGTTCCTGAAAAGGAAATACGTTTTAATTTATCACTTTGTTTTGTTATTTAATATTTGAAAATGATAAAAAAAATTTTTTTTAAATTTTGTTTGGAGCAGAAGTTCACGTTTCCTCAGTGATTCCTTGGAAACATTGGGGTTGCTTTCAAGGGGCTAAAGTCTATAAATAGACTGAAATGAATTTCAAGGGGGCTAAAGTCTATAAATAGACTGAAATGAATTTCAAGGGGGCTAAAGTCTATAAATAGACTGAAATGAATTTCAAGGGGGCTAAAGTCTATAAATAGACTGAAATGAATTTCAAGGGGGCTAAAGTCTATAAATAGACTGAAATGAATTTCAAGGGGGCTAAAGTCTATAAATAGACTGAAATGAATTTCAAGGGGGCTAAAGTCTATAAATAGACTGAAATGAATTTCAAGGGGGCTAAAGTCTATAAATAGACTGAAATGAATTTCAAGGGGGCTAAAGTCTATAAATAGACTGAAATGAATTTCAAGGGGGCTAAAGTCTATAAATAGACTGAAATGAATTTCAAGGGGGCTAAAGTCTATAAATAGACTGAAATGAATTTCCAGGGGGCTAAAGTCTATAAATAGACTGAAATGAATTTCCAGGGGGCTAAAGTCTATAAATAGACTGAAATGAATTTCAAGGGGGCTAAAGTCTATAAATAGACTGAAAGGAATTTCAATTATGTCACTTTACTTTCACCACTTCTCACCAATTAATGTTGACTATCCACTCCCCAAAATTGAATGTAAGAATAAAATAATAGAAAAGGTAATATTGTGTTGTGGGCGGAGTGCAAAAGAACATAGGATTCCTCAAGCAATCCTGGACAACACTGGATAGACCTGCTAGTCTATGAAATACACTAAAGTTAGGGATTCTCGGTTTGACGTACTGTTGTAATCCCAAGTTAAATGGTAGTTGCTGTGCAAGGGATGCCTCTCCCCACCACCACCAACAGTGACCAGTCCCTCCAAAAGCGTCGCGTATTTAGTTGCATAGCACATCATTTCGATGTTGAAACTGAGGCGGCTTTACTGATAGAGGCTGTACGAAGTTGAGAAAAAAAAAAAAAAAAACGAGCTATGAAGCCAACATTACTGAGAACTTACCTTAAAGCATCTTTTTATTTCGCATATAAGCTGACTTTTCCGACAAGAACAAAATTATCATTCAAAACATTTCTCTGTATCTAATTCTGTTTTCACACATTCTTCTTAATATGCCGTTTTCGACGTTTCTGTTTAGTCAAAATAATAAAACGACTGAAAAAGTCTGTTTCTCGAATGTCTGAAACGTGATAATAGAGGAAACTTTGAAAGATGTCATGAAATTGCTTGTAAAACTTGAAAATAATTTTCATTTTCTGTTAACATATTGATTCTGTAACAGCCAAACAAAATCATTTATATATATATATATATAAGTGATAAATAATAAATGATACTTAACACTTTACTGCAGTTTCATGGCATTACTGATCCTGAGAAGTGTACCAATCGATCTCTAACGTATCTAGAGAAAGAGAAAAAGAAATCCGCATTTTAATATATTAACGGCTTCCATCTTGTTTGAAACTAGGCGTTAAATTCTTGATTGATGAATTGTTTACAAACTTATGAATGACATCTATCAAAACAATTGTCAAAATAATTTACAAATAATTGTCTTAAGTTAAATGTGCTTATCTGTTTTATGATTATTTATACAAGGGGTGGCCAACCTATGGCACGTGTGCCAACAGTGTGTAATGCACAATTAAAAGTGGTGCATTGAACCCCAGAGATTATAATAGAAAAAAAAAATGCCTCCTCATACAAAAAGAAAAAAAACCTAATTACTAGGAAAAAAACCTACAAATATTTAAGTTATGGCTAAAAGAGGATTTTGCTCAGATTAATTCAAATCTAAAGCATGTGGCCAATGACGGCCTCCTCCGCCACATTTTATATTGCCGGTGGGTCTCAAACACCTTTTGAAATGTCTACTGTCTGTCTTGTTGCTGTGATGTCTACGATAATTCGAGCATGCAGCTCATTGCTCAGAGGGAGAATTAATACCTCAGTGGTGCAAGTGTATCGGCGGACAACAACCATCGAGCAGGACTTCTTGGTTGAGCTCTCAGGTCCACAGGTGGTCGGCCTTCGACGGTGGAATTGTGACCTTGCTCGGTACTGCTTGTTTGGGATGGGGTGCAGCCCAGGGAAGAATCCAGCTCAACCCGACCAGGGTGACGCTGTTTTAACAACGACGATACAAACCAATTATTTTCATTATTTTTACTGTTTTTTTGTGCATAATTTTGCACGTTTTCATCTCGCATAACAAAAAATAGAAATTTGTAAAAAAAAAAATGGCGGTAAAATAGTTTAGCTTGTCTTAATATGCAGTACTTTACTTGAACACTGCTGAATGTGTCCGTAGTCCCATATAAATATGAAATTATTTTCTTGCATGATTGAGATATATATATATATATATATAAATATATAATTACTCACACTGGTGTTCAGACAAATTTAAAAAGCCTTAGTATATATGTCCGAAACATCAAGAAGTTTGATCGGATGTCCTGCTGGCTTGGAAGGCCAAGAGTTGGCTCAACGTGTTCCCGCAAAAAATGGCAATTGAGAGGTGCTCACAGAGCAAAGTCAACCTACAATGGTCCCTGATGTGACACAACATTGATAGACCCAGACGGTTGAGGAAGTTCCTCATAGTCGGACCAATCACTGTACTCGTCTCTCGTGATCGGTTGGAATACGAAAACTGTATTTTGATTGGTTGCGGTCTTTTGTTGGTGCTGCCACATGACCACGGTTTATCGGCAATTCTGTTATTAACAATGGCACAAACATTGCGTCCCATATTAATGACCTGTCGTTTGAGAAGAGAAACACAATCTGTTTGCCACATCTTATGTCAAGGCCGACTGGTTCAAAAATCAATGGGAAGCCAGCGATGTCTAGAGCCTATCGGATGATATCGTGAGAGCATCGGCTAAACTGGATGTTGATGCATGGAGCTACCAGCACAGATACATTTTTACAGTCTGTTGTAAGTATTGAGCTGATAATATTTGTTCTCCAATAAAATTGTAGGAGGTACAACATAGTTTGCTACGATGCCCCGGACTCTGTTGCATTCTGTTTCGTAGCAACTTCTCTTATGCTTTGATTGCATCACAATTCCATCCATTTTGTCAAAAGTTCTTTGCAATTGTTCTTGATGTCGGTATTCCAAACATTGGATTTCATCTCCGGCCTCAAGTCTGCCACACCATAAGTAAAAATTTATAAATTATACATACCATTATATACAGACCATTATACAGAAAAAGACATTTTAGTTGTTAGATAGACAACTATTATTTTCTTTACTTGAAAATATGGGTTATCCCCTTGCTGATTTAAAAAAAAAAAAAAAATTTATTTAAAAATGCTTTGGATTATCAGGCAAGAGCAGACTAATTTAAAAAAAAAAAAAAATGTAGCTAAGTATGTTATAATATTGCCAATAACAGTGTACAACAATAATAAATGGAAATTGGCTAATCAGAAGCAAAGTCTAATTTGTCAGCTTAAATGCTATTTGGGTCTGATGTAGAAATTCTGACAAGATAACTTTATATGTTAGATGTATTATTTGTAGCATTTTCATTTTAGAGGTTGGTTATTGGGGTTTACAGTCTGTCAACCGTCGTTGGTTCATTTTATGTTAGAACCCTAACCCTAACCCTAACCCGATGTTTTGTAGACGATTGGTTTGTAGATTAATTTGTTTTGTAGGCGTCTATTTGAGTCTGTACACGATAATTATTATTTAAACTATAAATGAAGGTGTGGCAGGTCGTATCTCCCCCTCCCCCGAGTCGGAGTGGACCTGGGAGTAGTAACTAAATGTTGAATCTCCTGTTCACACTTGAACAGAACATTAGATCGTTGGTCCGCTAACTTGAAAAGATGGATCAGAAAAAGAAACAAACAGTTGTCACTGTTGTTTAATCAAACAGGCATCAACAAAGAACTGTTGCCCGAGTATACAAATATATATGTATATATATATATATATATATATTTATATATATATATATATTGATCAAGAAGTAAAGACTATTAAAAAGAGAAATTCACTTATCTTACCATCTATGTTATAAATAACTGGGTCTTTCTAGATTGTAATTGGAATATGCCAAGTATTTTATCTTTTCGATTTAATGTTTGTAAAGAATGGTTATCGCTAATATTTCCAGTCGCTGTCAGATCTTGTTGAGCATTTTAGATTATGTGCTACCTAATATTACAAATGTTTGTCAGCTTAAATGCTATTTGGGTCTGACTTAGGAATTCCAACCAAATAAATTTATATGTTAGATGTATTATTCATAGCATTTTCTTTTTAGAGATTGGTTATTGGGTTTTACAAATGTTGGGTCACTTCGGGTTCTAAAAGGAAGTCTAATTTGACTAAAAAGGAGTGACCCGAGTTTGCCAATTGTACAAATTGTAAGGTGTTTAAGGGAGTTTCTGTTATCATGCAAGAAAGGTTCAGCTAATTTCTTGCCTGATCCAGCAAAAGCTGTAATGAGTATCGCTCATGTCGTATGTTTATTTTCTTGTCTGACCTGGAGACCCTCCACCCAGTCACAATTCAGATGAAGACCAAGGATCTGACACTCGGTGATTGCCTTCGGGTCAGCTTTCATTGCTGTCGGACACATTTTGATCCGTCATCCACAATTAAGGTGGATCTGTTGCCATGGATTGGATGGAAATTTTGTCTGCAGAACTAAAAAGTACATCGCACAACCGACGCAGACATTGGACAGCAAATCGCTCTCGTGACGGGTCTGGAAACACCCCATTCTCGTGATGGGTCTGGAAACACCCCATTCTCGTGATGGGTCTGGAAACACCCCATTCTCGTGATGGGTCTGGAAACACCCCATTCTCGTGATGGGTCTGGAAACACCCCATTCTCGTGATGGGTCTGGAAACGGCGCATTCTCGTGATGGGTCTGGAAACGGCGCATTCTCGTGATGGGTCTGGAAACGGCACATTCTCGTGATGGGGGCTGGAAACGGCACATTCTCGTGATGGGGGCTGGAAACGGCACATTCTCGTGATGGGGGCTGGAAACGGCACATTCTCGTGATGGGTCTGGAAACGGTACATTCTCGTGATGGGTCTGGAAACGGCGCATTCTCGTGATGGGTCTGGAAACGGCACATTCTCGTGATGGGGTCTGGAAACGGCCCATTCTCGTGATGGGTCTGGAAACGGCGCATTCTCGTGATGGGTCTGGAAACGGCGCATTCTCGTGATGGGTCTGGAAACGGCACATTCTCGTGATGGGGGCTGGAAACGGCGCATTCTTGTGATGGGTCTGGAAACGGCGCATTCTCGTGATGGGTCTGGAAACGGCGCATTCTCGTGATGGGTCTGGAAACGGCGCATTCTCGTGATGGGTCTGGAAACGGCGCATTCTCGTGATGGGTCTGGAAACGGCACATTCTCGTGATGGGGGCTGGAAACGGCACATTCTCGTGATGGGGGCTGGAAACGGCACATTCTCGTGGGGACGAAAGCAGTTGCTGCTAATCTTGTCAACTCTATAAATGTCTTTGTCCATAAGTCATGAGTTTAATTTTGTTTATTTTCGTTTTCATGGGGTCAAAATAGAAACTGGACATAGTCAGAATATCTTTAAATAGTTGAGGGCATACATTCACTTTTTTCATTCAATTTTTTACTCGCGCACAATCTCTTACACTCTTACAATTTCTATCTCTCTCTCTCTCTTTCGGCTTCTCTCTCTCTTTCTCTCTCTGTCGGCCTGTCTTTCTCTTTCTCTCTCTCATATAACATTCAAAATAGTGATAGATGACCATAATAGGTTGAGATTGCTCAATATCAAGGATAGAGCATAAACAAATCCAAATCTAATCTATGTAAACTTTCAAATGATCGTCTCATCGCGTACCAATTCAAATAGAAAGTTCACGCCGACACTGATTTCCTTTATTGTTATTACAAATAAATGCGTTTGTTTGTTTGTTTTCCACCTCAGCTTTCGCCGCGCAACTTTGTGACGTTGGAGGTAAATATAGAATTGCTGAGCCAAAGAAATCATAACAAAATATTTAAATTTCTTTTGACACGACTCGTCAACTTGGCGTTGTTTTAAAACAATTTTTGTCAGCTGATTTCACTCCACCCCTTCCAGAGAATTTTTCTTTTTTCACTCTGCTCGAACACTGACAAAGGCGGCCGTTTTCTCTCTCTCGCTGCCTTTTTTTCACCGTTTTAAGCGTGACTGGTATTTATAATTATGACTACAGAAAAGAAAGGTAAAAAAATTTATTTTAATTTTTTTTTCATCTTTTTCAACTTAAAAACTTATTTGATCTCCTTCATTTCTTCAGTTTTATTTTGGTTTTTAAACAGAAAAAATCTCTTTGGAAAAGAAATTTTATTCTTAAAAATAATTAATTAACCGTTTTATTTTTACTATTCTGAATATCCAATAGATTTTAGGTAGTAAAAACAAAAACAAAAAAAAACAATTTTAAGAATTTAAAAAATGTATTTAATTTAAATTTTTAAATTTCAAATATATTTTACTAAAACTTTATTTGGTAGGTAGTAAAAAAAAAAAAAAAAAAAAAAAAAAAAAAAAACAGAAAACAATTTTAAAAATTTTAAAAATGTATTTAATTTAAATTTTATTTAAATTTCAAAGGTATTTTACTCAAATTTTATTTTGTAAAAATATTTTTTTATTGGAATTATTCTGAGAGCCAAATATTCAATATTTTTCTATTTAGACTCAATTTTATACATCAAGCGTATTTTAAAGGATCTGATTGTTTTAAAATTCTACTAACTGTACTTACTCAACATTGTCTGATGGCTTTTTTCTTTCTTTTATTTTAATAAAAAAATTTTAATTAGTTTTTGTTTTCTCATATTTGATTTCAGTAAATATTTCAATTAATAGCAACAAATAAAAAAGAATGAATAATTCAATGTGTATTAATTAAATTTGCATCTAAGCAAGAAGCATAAAATCTTGTTTTATTAATACAAATGTGTTTTATCTGATTAAAATAAATCTCTATTCTAACTTAAAATACTTTTAAAATTTAAAATGTGATTTTTTTTTTTTTATATAGGAGGGGTGTGTTGCTTTTTTTTCTGCATACCTAAGTTTAATTTTTATTTATATATATATATTTATGTAAATAAATAGATAAATATATAATTGAAATAATAAAACTATAAAAAATGTCTCTTAGTAACGATAGGGCACAACCTTCTGAAGATGGTCGAGAGACTGAAAGCGCTCGAGGAATGATCCACGACACAACGCTGGTGCCATACTCCACCGGTTAACACATGAGAACCGCAGAATTGCTCGCCGCGTCGAGAGATTGACATGAAAGATTGTGAAAAGAGAGATCTCCGTGGTCTTCAATGAAGCCTGCATATATAATTATATGCAGGCTTCATTGAAGACAAAATATTCTCTTTTTTTTATTTTCTTTGTTAGCTTCTCGAAGCGGCGAGCGAGTTTTCTGATTTCAGATGTTAGTTTAAACATTATGGCTATGAGTGTTAATTTAAAATAGGAAAAAGAAAAAACTATAAAAAGGCTAACAGCACAAAGGCAAAAAAATAAGACACAACTACTGATGACGATCGCGAGATGACCGATGCAACAACACTCGGAGCCAACTGAAATCTTACTCGAACTTTCTATTGTCTAAGTTATTAATAGAAAAAAGAGCAGAATGTTAGATTCTTTGAAAACCATTTACAAATATTAAAACAGAAATGGAAAATATTTTTAGACAGAAATAAAATTATTATATTTATATATATATATATATATATATATATATATATATATATATTTATATATACAATTTGGTAAAAATGTATTTATTTTGTATTGGAATTATTATAAGAGTAAAAAGAATCTGAAATTTTAAATATTGATTGAAAATTTCAGTAATTTTCACTCTTATATGTTGAAGTCAATTTGTAAAAGCTGTCCAACACATGCCAGCATATAAAATGGACGCTAAACCGAATATTGTGATGCGATAATTCAATACATATACTAACAATACTTATAATAGGTATATATTTTATACACACTCGCACAAATGAAATTTGCCGTGTCCCTTTTTGGTTCCAAATGGCCCATATTGGCAAGAACTGATTTAAGCGGAGCTATAAGCTTTTAATAAAAGATTGTAAAAAAAATTGAAAGGAATTTTTTTCACACAATGTATTTTCTTAATTACTTCTTATAGAAAATTCGTTTGTATCTACAATAATATTTAGTAATTTTTTTTGTTTTTTGTTAAAATGTATAATTTTTATTTCTATTGATAAAATTATAAGACAACTTTACGTGCATACTTCTCGCTTCTGTGATTTACACATTTTTAAAAAAATTATTTATTGATTATTTATGGAAATCAAAAATGCAATCGCGTAAACAACTTAAATGAACTTTAAAAAATCCAATTCTAAAAAAATGTTGAAATTAATATCGTCACAATACATTTTTTGTAAAACACTTAATAGTTGGAAAAAAAGAATGAATTATTTTGTGACCCTTAAAAGTTTGAAAGAAATTTGGAAAATTGTCGACTAGAAAGACATTTCTGCTTTTAAAAATTCTTAGCAAATCTAAAACCTTTAGAAGCTGTTTACATCCAATAAGTTTATAGATTTAAAACATTATCTTAACGAAATTTAAAACATTATCTTAACGAAATTTAAAACATTATCTTAACAAAATTTAAAACATTATCTTAACGAAATTTAAAACATTATCTTAACAAAATTAGTTATACTTTGCTAACAGTTTGGTTCAATTCAAATGATATTGTAGCAATTAAATTTAACTTGCAAAATCCTATTTACAACATAATTTGTTTTAGCTTTTTTTAAAAAAGTGGGAAACGCTCATGAAAGTAAGATTGCCAGGTAGGTAAGCTAATTTCGAATAAAGATTGAATAGTTTCCTTATATATAACAAGAAGAATACCAGTCCCAGGATGGGTAAAAATTGATTCCCTAAACAAGTTTTGCATCACTTTTATGTCCCCTTAAGAAGATTAAAATCAAGATACGATACTAAACCTTATGTCTAGAATCCTTATTCCAATTTTGATCAAAATTCATTACATGATTTTGATTCTATGGATCAAATTCAATGTTAATCTGAAATATTTGAATTGTCAAATGGAAGGTGATGCCTATATCATGTCCTAAGAACTCTTTAAAATGCTTGAAATAAGCTGCGATTTTGGGGATATTTATTTATATCTAATATATACCTATTGTTAAAACTTTATTAAATCGGAGGTATCTGAATTTTCACGGAGGGTTTCCACCCCTTTTTTGCTCCCTTTGTATAAAACTTAAAAAAATATAGCACATATTACAACCCCTTACATCTAGAAGCTGTTTTCCAAAATTCATGATGATAGGTTAATTAGTTTAGGAGTGAATTCTGTGCATACAAATATATAAATATATACACATACCTAACTTTTTATATATATATATATAAAATAAAAATATTATTTTATTTTATTCTTGCTCTGTTTATTACATTGAGCTCTCATACTCGGATTTCCTTCTGGAATTTATTTCACTATATATATATATATATATATATATATATATAATAATTTTATTTTTGTCTAGAAGTATTTTCCATTTCTGTTTTAATATTTGTAAATGGTTTTCAAAGAATGTGGTAACATTCTACTCTTCTTTTTTCTATTAATAACTTAGACAATAGAAAGTTCGAGTAAGATTTCAGTTGATAAGTTTCAAATGCGTGTATTGTGTTGGCTTATCAGATACTGCCACATCATCATCGTCAGATAGTTCAAGAATCTCCTGGTCGTATTTGTGTCAGCCGACACCAACCTTGTTTGAAATCCTTATCATTTTCTTAAAAACAAAGTAAAGTATTACCAATACGGATTTGTTTATTTTTAATTTGTTTATTTTAAGATAGTAACATTCGAATAAGAATTTGGACTCTTCATTTTGATCGATGTTTTATGTTACCGTATCGATTTTACGGTTTCGCACCAAATGTTCCCTTTTGCCATTCAAACCAAAAATACGGCGATAGTTTAAGTATTTCAGATTAGTTACTATAATATATCAATCCGACTAAAAATTAAACAGTTAAAAAAAAAATTTTTTTTAAATATGTGCGAAATGCTTTTCTAATTAAAAAGCAACACCAAATAACGGTGAGTGTAGGAGATTTATTAATAAAATTGTGTGACTGTATTTCTCGCCTCTACTTGACTTGCACATTTATCTCCCTCCCACAGCGGTAAGATGTGACACAAGGTCGGAAAGTGGGATTGATAGCCAGCACACTAGAGGTTGAGCACTCTGGCCTACAAAAAATACCTGAGCAGCCCCGTCTGTATTCCCCAGTAGGGGCACCTTAGGCGATTAGCAATAAACTAACCTCTTCTTAAAGGGGTGAGAAGGCAAAGCATGGGAGGGTGCACCTAGAATTGCACAGGACAATTCCTAAGACCGGCAGAATCAAGGCCCGAAGGCCAAGATGGTACCGGTCTACGGGGTGTACCATCCATCGGAACAGATACTACACTTTGATCTTAACCAAAAGGCCGAGAAATATTTATTTTTTTATTTACAATAAATCAATTATTTATTGAAATCCAAAATGCAACAGCATAAATAAAAATTAAAATTGTAAAATCCAATTTTAAAATAGAATTCAATTACAAAATTAAATCCACCATAATGCATATTTTTTCTTCGCAAACCAGTCAGCTATTTTAATGTATGTAAATAGTGAAAAAAAAAAAAAAATTAGTGTATAACCCTTCGGAATTGAAAGCATTTAAACTGTTGTATAAAAAGTCATTTCTGGTTTTTAAATTCTTAGCAAATCCTCATATTAAAAGATTGAAAGTTTTGGAAGCTATTTTTACATCCAATTTTCTAGAGATTTAAAACATTACCATAACAAAATTAGTTATAGTTTCGTAACAATTTTGTTCGGTTAATAATTTAATGACTAAATGATGCCATAAGAATTAAATTTAACTTTCAAAATTCTATTTTAAAAAAAAGTTTTTGTTTTTTTAAAAGTTGCAAACAAAAAACGAACATTATAGTTAAATGTTTGGAGGGAGGTGCTGCAATCTTTTGAATGAACCTGACCGTCAAAATGTGTTTAAAGTGACCTTGTATCACATCTTGTTCGGTATGTGTTGGATGAGAAATACCAATAAACATTACTTTACTGCCCTAAGGCTTTATGAAATTTATGACCCCCCTCCACCTTTTTTCTCCTGCCAAAAAATTCTTTTATTTAAGAAATTTTTTTTTTTTAATCAGGGGGTGGGGCACTGGGGAATTTTGAAGAAGTTTACATTTAGGGGGAAAAAGCATTTTTAATCAGGGGATGGGGCACTGGGGAATTTTCAAGAAGTTTACATTTAGGAAAAAAAAACACCCCTTTCTCTTGAGTATCGCCACCATTTTTGAAGTTATTAATAAACTTATGTAAGTTACAAAATATAAGTAAGCCATTGGCCAGTTTAATTAGAATAGTTTATCTTGTTTTTGGATTCTGAATTTGGTGGGGGTGGGGGGGATTTGTTGCTTATTCGTGCCGTTAATTTTGATCTGTTTACTAGTACCGTGATGTACCGTGAAAAATGCGTACTGTTACACGTTTCCAACAAACCAATCAACCATTGAAAAGTAGGCAAAAAAAATCACAATGAAATTAATTTATATTCAGACAATGAATTATTTGCATCACTTGTTCTCAGCTCTTGTTTTAGTAAAATTTATTTTTAGATGTGATAAAAAGTATACTACTATCGCTAGGGATTGAACTTGTAGCCTTCAGATTGAGACTTTTGTGCTTCATACATGCTCTTTCGCTCACCTTTTTGTAATTGAAACTTTTTCATTGTGTAATAAGAAGTAACGGATAATTCAAAAGTTACAGATTGAGATATATATATATATATATAAAGAAATATGTATATATGTATATATATATAAAATGAAGTATAATAACACGAAATTACATAATCAATGCAATAATTTATTTCAACCTTGTGTTTTTTTCAAGCATCTGATCAAGACGATTACATTTTTGAAACTGAAAAAAATAATTAAATTCACGCTCGACAATTCAAATATAATTGGAGAGAGAGGTGGTAACAATCCATCCAATACATATTTAGAGAGAGGGGGAAATTGAATCATATCTAATCCTTAAGTCTAACTTGGGAGGGGGAATTACATAATTCACTCTCATACCCGTATCTCCTCCTGGAATTATTTCATTATAACACAAATATATATATATATACTAACGAGACCTGTGTCCTGGTATTGCCCGGGGAAAGTATATTTAATCAAGAATTTTCAAGCCCCAACATTAAACTAAGACTATTGTTAATGTCTATATATAAAACTCAATGCCTGTGTGTGTTCCCTATAGAAAGAAAGGTTAGAGAATCTACATCGAGCCTCATCCAATCCCGAGCAACGTCGGGTCTTTTTGCTAGTATTTATATATTTGTTTTCTGGAATACTTTGTAAATAAATAAAAAATGAAAATGAAAAAAAAAAAGAAAACAGCAACATGTTACATTAAAGGTTATATGCAAAACTAACCCTAACCCACTGTAAATTCTAAAAAATAAGTGTTTTTTGCGGGGAATGATTCTATAATAATTTTTGTTGGTTATGTAGAATAAGCGCTGATTTGTATTTTTGTTTATTCAAGAAATTCCGAGCCCAGCATTAATTCCAGCTAAGATATACGACGACAGTGTTATTTCCTAGTTTAGGCACACCAAAAATATTATTGTATTCGTTTGTTGATAGAATTAGTCACTGATTTTATTTATTTATTTTTAAGAATATGATCATGGAGCGGAATAATGTACATATTTATTTATTCTGGAATACTTTGTAAATGAATAAAGAAAGGGACCAGTCATTATTTTGCTTGAAAATGTATAGTAGATAACAAAAAAAACAGTAGTGTGAAAAGGTAAACAATGTTCATGGTATTATTATGCCATGAACAATTACGCTCCCGGTGTTACTGGTGGCGGTAGGAGTAGATATTAAGAGGCAAGTAAAAATGTCAGCCACCTTCTTTTTGGAAGGTTTATTTGGGAGAAACAGTTAAGCCGGAGAAAATATAAGAAAGTTTGAAAAAAAGACTACATGAATGGGGGGGGGGGACAGATTAGCATATGAAGGTTTTGGTTATTAAGCTATAATGTTTGAATGTATAGGTGGAAAATCGACTTTACTTTATTATATAAATATGTTATTTGTAATTCCGACTATTCCAAACTGTTCCAAAATATTTGTTTATTCACTTCTTACAAATGATTCATCTTTGGAAAGAACTGTACAGACAGAATCAAACAGTTTATAACGTCACAACAACACAAAAAGAAATACACGAATAGGTTTATGATAAGCCGGCAGCCATCTAAAATCTTATATGGGATTTTTAAAGTTAATTCTTTAAGATGGCTGCCAGTTTGTCGTAAACCCATGTGCAATGCCGAGTAGGGATATCTAGTTGGAAGTCTTGTTTGCTAAAGGGAGGGGGGGGGGCTCGCAGAATAACGTAATGTGTGCTGGTGTTTACTTTGGGTTGGACTGAACACGGTTTACATTTGGTCAGATCCGTCGCATTCACTTACAACTTGTGTTCAATGAATTATTTTACTATAAGTATCGTGTTTCGACATTAAATAACCCCAAAGGGATTGATATCTTGTAAAATGGACAAATCAAACTCTTATTTTGGGTATGAAATATTAATTCTGAGGATTCCTTTGTATGTGAAGGTATTTGTCGTTTGCTTTTTCTTTGCTTTTTCTTTTCTTTTTTTTTCTTTTCTTTCCTTTTTCTTTTTTCTTTTTTTTTATTTTCTTTTTTCTTTATTTTTTTTCTTTTTTTTTTTTTTTACCTGTTTTCCTTTCTGCTTGTTAGGTGTAATGAAACAACTGAAACTCCCATGATTGAATGTCTGATTAATTATTGCTTCTTGGCAAGTAATATTTATTTGGGTCTTGATACTTCCCCCCCCCCTCCCCCCTCTTACATTGATTTGATGGAAATCACCTTGAAAGATAAAAAGATATGAAAAGATAAAAGGGGGGGGGGTAGTGATTTGTTGAAAACAACTAATTACTTGACTGGACCTTTTTTATCTGATATATAACAAGTACTTTCATACATTTTAATTACGTTTGTAACTGCGTAGATATGCTTTATAAGTCCATTCAATAACTCTTGTATAGCTTCTTTGCTTTTTTTTTTTTTTTACATTGCGAACAGAACCCGATTCTATCTCTGACCCACCTCCTCTTCTCCCCCAGGGGACTGGAAGGGATGATTTCAGTAGTATTCTGGATTTCTTTTATTTTTTTTTTGTCCCCATACTTAAAATGTTGGCAAAAAAAATTATATAGTTGCTTTTAAGGATTAACATCATATTTTTTTTTTAAATTAATAAATAAAAATAATAATAAATAAAAAAAAAAGAAAAAAGGTTACGTCCATTAATCTGGCTCAAACTTAAATCTTCAATTTGAATCTTTTGAAAAAAATGAAGATATTAACTTTTTTGTCTTGAGTCATTCATCAATTGATGGTGAAACATGAATTTTATTGTTTTTTTTAATGGTTGATTGTATATGCGGCACGCCAAACCTTCATACAGTCCATGATACTCGACTAACTGGAGCAGTTATGCCGTCCCATTGTCAAATATCTGCGAAGCCGGAATTAGATCTTCAGTTTGCCGATGAGTGCAACTGGAACTTCTGCTACCCGTGGAATAGCAGAATTTGTGGTGAAGGTTTACTCCTCTAGATCTGCCGTGTTCTGACTATGCCCATGCATAGCAACAGGGTAACCTCGAGAAGGAGGTGGCTCTCCTCACAACGCATGGAAAGGTCGTTCAGTTTGAAGAAGCTATGTTTTGAATACCACGTTGTGCTGGAAGGCGTGGAGACCAGTTGAGGATGCCCCTGGAAGCCAATTCAGAAAGCTATTACCCCTCTACAAACCTTTTACCCCATAATTTATTTTGAAAACTTTCGTTGCTCATAAAATAGATAATTTTCAAGAAAGTTTTCAATAAATTTTCTTGAAAACTTTTCTTTTTTTTTTTTTTTTTTTTTTTTTTTTAACAAAAAAAAACGAACAAATATTGGTTCGTTTACAAAGAGTATTCTCTTAGTGAGGCCCAATATAATGAGGGTGGGGGTGGGGGGTAACACTAGAGGATATTGTATCTTTGTTCATTTTTATTGTTTTCCTTCCTTATGATTGTGTAACACCATTCTAAATGTTATTTAAGGACTAGAAGGGCTACCTAAACTTTCACCCTAATTCTCAGTAGCTCCTTATGTCTACAGTGGCAACTTGCCTTGTTTGGGGGAGTGAACTCGGTTTAAAAAAAAAAAAAGTCGCTGTTGAAATTTATTTAATTCTTTAAAATTATTTTAAGAACCATATGCGGAGATGGGAAATGGGCTGAAAAGGATTAAACGCTAGAATAATAAAAAAAAAAATAATAAAAAAAATTCAACATGATTCCTGCAAAAATTGCTGACTTTGACGCAAAAGAAAACCCTCACTCTGACTCTTTGTTGGTTTTTTTTTGTTTTGTTTTAAAACTCCTTATTCACCACCAGTGAATATATGTACATGATTTGATCATGTACATGATTTGATTACTGGATATTTATTACACGCGAGTGTTATAAACAAATTACCTTCCTAGCATGTTTTGCCAAGGTAAATGGCTTCACCAGAGTGATAACATTCTATTTCAAACCATTGAAGTTATTTAAATCCAATAATCACCCACACAAGCATATATATGTGCACTAATCCAATCTCTATGGTGACTGACATTTTCACACTAAGAGCAATCATCAAGCCATTACATTATGTGTCCACATTAATTATATTGATGCATGTTTTAACTCCAGTATTGAGTAATCTCGGCCCATAAGTCACCCTATTAACTTAATAGCTATCACAATTATTATTTTAAGTACTTGATGCTAATTTTACAACTAACACTCTCTCTCTCTCTCTCTCTCTCTCTTTCTCTCTCTCTCTTTCTCTCTCTCTCTTTCTCTTTCTCTCTTTCTCTTTCTTTCTCTTTCTCTCTCTCATATAAGACTTATTTGTAACGGCAGATGTGTACATTCTTCAACTTGTAACTTTATATTCAGGTCGTACATTGAATTAACCTTAATTTATTCTTAATCAATTCTTATTTAAATCAAATCATTGGAAAATTAAGATTAGTTTGTTTTCTCTCTAAATTATTTTTCAGATGATTGAGACTATTTACAATCTAGGTTAATCAATATAGAAAAGATAATTGTTGTGTATTAAAAAAATGGATTCTTTTTAAAGAATTCTTTCTTGGACATTAAAAACAGGATTGAAATTAGAAGACTTACAATAGGTATCACAAACCAGCCTAGAGTTTAGTGTGCAAAAATGGGTAAATATAGAGCAATTCCCTTCGATTTCAACTTGCGATATCTTTATTTTTTGGTTGTTTTTTTTTTTTGTTTTTTTTTGGGGGTAAAATTTGGATGTCAACAAAATTTAACTTTTTATAAAAGTATAATTTTTTTTTTTTTTTTTTCTAAGTTACTCAAGTTATTTATACCTCCCACAGCAGTAAGATGTGACACAAGGTCGGAAAGTGAGATTTGATAAGTCAGCACCCTAGAGGAAGACCACTTTGACCTTTAAAAATTGCCTGGGCAGCCCCGTCGGCATTCCCCGGTAGGGGTGTCTCAGGCGATTTGCAATAAACTAACCCCTTCTCAAGGGGTGAGAAGGCAAAGCCTGGGAGGGTGGACCTCCTAAAACTGCACAGGACAAACCCAGAGACCGGCGGAAATCAAGGTCCGAAGGCCAAGACGACACTGGTGGTGTAGTATCCATCGGAACAGATACTACACTTTCTTCTTAGCCAAAAGGCCAAGACTTAAAGTTAGATTACTGTTTTCGGTGAAGGGCGACTTTTTTTTGTTTTCTTTTACGTGAAAATATGTTGGTTTCTCAAATTTGGTGTGTGCAATATTGTGTATATCTATACATATAAAGATAGTCCCATCTTAAAGAAAAAAAGGGCCACTCGTCAATATGGTGGGGGTTAAGTTTTCTTTCGCACAAAAAAAAAAAAAATATCCAAGTTAAAAACTTTTGTGTATGAAATAATAAAAGTTTTTTACCCTATTATCAAACCTTTCTTTTTTTCTCTGCCATTCACTTAACATACCATTTCGAAGGGAAGCAACTTTTCCCAACACATAATCGCCTCCCATATCTAGAAGGGGGGGGGGGACTGACTGCTTAACTTTTACTTACTACCCAGAGAAGAAAGTAACAATCTTAGCTCTCATGTCTCGGCTTCTACCCCCCCCCCCCTTTCAGTTGTTCTTTAATACGTGCACAGTTATATCCCTTAGATTTTAGCAGAACTTTTTTTCTTTTTTTTTTCAGTACATCTTAATGATTCAAATTATTATATTTATTAATTACTAGCGGGACCCGTGTAAATTACACGAAATGATGTTTTCAATACTAATCATCTTGTTCCTAACCTATACATGTTTGAATAAAATATAAGATTTGACTTGTTGATTTTTTAAAAAATAAATATACAATACATGAAACAATTTACAAAACTTCTTTATATACAATATTTCTAGTGACGGTAATATTTCAACGACTAAACCTTACTTTGTAAATGTTTTAGATTAAATTAAATTTGGCTCCAATTCATGAGTAGCATACAAAGATTCGGAAGGTCGTTGCTTTTGATGTAAGCGTGACACACAAAATAACACGTGCTAATATGTCGTCCCCTCCCTACCTCCCTTCGATGTAGAAAAAAAAATCTTAGAGGTTGGTTGGGATCAAACTATAAACCAGTCGGGCCGATGTCAAAATCCTACGTTGCTAACCGTTGCGCCAAAGGGAAATACATGAAATATTACGAAAATTAGGTGACTTGAATGCTTTTCCAAATCTAGGTGCGGCACGCATGCGCAGAGCTTTTGATGTAAGCGTGACACACGAACACACACGCTATCGTATTAATATATATAGATAAAAATGGCATTTCATGTAATTAAATAATTTTTCAGATACAAACTGATGTAATTAATTTATTTTCTTATTAACGAGTCGGTATTTATTAAGGCCAAAATCTATTCAAGGATAAGAGTTAATGAGATTGAATGATGAAGAATATTATGAGAGGATTGATGAATGGAATGAACAAAACTGATGAAGACAGTTTATGACAAGTGTTTGTTGATATTGGATTTGATGATGACCATGTTGCAGTCTGCAGGGACCCAGTCCTCTGGTAATGTTCCATAAAATGTTTAGGATAAATCAGATTAATTCAGAAATAATGGTAAAAGAATGACTTGCAAGGGCATTTTTGGGGGCTATCTGATGAAATATTTAAGAATTTGATCTCTATCTTTGTATGTGGTAAAAAAAATTGGGTTAAAAAGCATTTCTTCTCCAACCTCCGTTTCTTCGAGGACTCCATTAGCGAATATTTACACATTTCAAGCGTGTTCTTAAGCTCACATGCGTAAAACTAATTCGATTTTGACTGGAATAACTTCAGAATTATTTTCTGTTTCAAGAAACCTGTCAAAAATGGTTGGAGGGGGGGGGGTATGCTTTGCTAGTGTTTGCACTAATATTCATATAAAATAACTTTCTAATCGGTGAAGTCATGAAAGAAATAAGAAAAATCTTCTCAAACTACAATAGGAAAAATACTGTGTGTGTGTATGATATATATATATATATATATATATATATATATATGAGAGAGAGCAGACTGCGTTGGTTGGGGCACGTTGAGCACAGCAATGGCTGGGTTGCTAAAGTCCAACCGTTGAATGTGCCAGCAGGGAAGACCACCACTGGCAGACCGTGATAGGAAAGCTATGGGTATGGATTCTGTCAGGCCTCACCAAAGACAAGAATGGAGGGGAAGACTTAGATTGAGATTAGACAATCAGGCCCCACCAAAGTGGACCATGGGTTTTCTTTCGGCAGTCTCGTATCTCTCGCTTCCCTTATTTTGTCCTTTAGTCCTCACATTCCATGAGCATTGTTTCTGACAAAGGGTGAAGAATTGCCGTTTTCTTGGTCGGAATCTATCCCAACACTTACCGTTTTTTTTTTTTGTTTTTTTTTGTTTTTTTTAGCTCCTTACATCAAGCGGCTTCATGCCTTGTCTGGAGCGATTTCCATAAAAAAAAATTGTGGCCTGATTCAACAAATAAACTGAATGATGATGATAAATAAATAAATATATATATATATATATATATATATATATATATATAATGTTACTACCTGTATCTACTCATCATTGCCCCAAAACCAATTTATTCTTGGTCTTTTGGCTAAGATCAAAGTGTAGTATCTGTTCCGATGGATACTGCACCCCATAGACTGGTATTGTCTTGGCCTTCGAGGCTTGATTTACGTCGGTCTATGGGTCTGTCCTTTGCAGTTCTAGGAGGTCCACCCTCCCAGGCTTTGCCTCCCCTCTTTGGGGAGGAGTAAGTTTATTGCTTACTGCCTGAGGCGCCCCTACCGGGGAATGCCGACGGGGCTGCCCAGGCAATTTTTAAACCCCACTTTCCCAACACGACCTTGGGTCACATCTTACTTGTGGGAGTAAGATAAAAACTGGCCTTGTGCTTAACTCCTGGAGAGGAGTAAATCAATACTCATCATTGCCCCAGGATGCAGTGAAGTTATTTTAGTTTTAATTTTTTTTATTTGTTTGCACATTTTAAAAGTAGACGACCCCTATTATATTTTTCAATTTAAAATGAGTTATCCCCTTTGCTGATTTTTATTTTTAGGTTATTATTTAAAAATGTTTCATATTACATCTGAGCCGGACTAAGTAGTTTAAAAAAAAATTAATTAAAGCTGAGTACGTTATATTGCCAATAATGGGGTACAATAAAAACAAATGAAAATTGGCTAGTCAGAAGAAAAGTTTAATTTGTCAGCTTAAATGCTATTTGGGTCTGACTTTGAAAAGTTTCTGAGAGCTAAATTTTTTAAATTCTATATTTCCACAAACTTTTTAGCCATGGCCAATTCTATCGAAGATGGAACGCATGATACGTTGGATAAATGATGAAATCCTCTTTTGGAGATACAAATTAAGGTAGTCGCACAATATCCGAGATCGGAACATACACAAGTATATACAGTATTTGTGGTCTAACCATTCAGTACACTCTGCCTTCTCAGATATTTGTATTTCTTTCCAGCTTTCAGTGAAATATCCAGTTGACAGCTATGGAAGGAACTGTCTGACTGGTTGACGTGATCTCAACTTAAAAAGTGAGACAATGTTCAAAATCCACTGCGACCATCAGTCCGTGAAGATATGGAATGATTTGGATTTTGTGTCCGTCTTGCGATGATTCCTTTTATGAACTCTATTCTTTTTCAAAGTTTTTTTTTTTTTTTTGTTAATTAAAATAAAACAAATCGTTTTTTATGAAGTTTGAATCTTGGTCACACATACACATTTGATAAGAATATGCTAAAAAGAAAGTACATACCTATTAATATCACTGAAGAAATCTCTTGTATTCAATAATAAAATAAGATTATGAAAATTGAATGGCTGCATAAATACAATCATTTTTATACTTTCACTCCAGTTTCTCAATTCTAACCTATCGTGTATATACAAGGCCTGTCTAAAACGTACTCGAGCTTCGGCCAGAAAAAATATTTCAAATACGTGACGGGGTTGGGACCCTAATCCCTTTCAAAGTAGACCCCCTTCTGCTTGCACACTGTTAGCCCACCGATCCATCCACTGCCGGAAATACCTCTGGAAGTCTTCTTTTGGAATGGTGTTCATCTCCGCTGTTGCGTTCCGCATTATCTCTTTTTTTCGCACCATCTCAACAACAGCTGCACTCCGAGCAGTTTGGGGCCTACCAGAACGCTGGTCACTCCCCACTGATGTGCGGCCATTTTTGAATCGGTTGAACGACTTCTTAATTTGTGTTACACTCATCTTATCTTCTCCAAACAAAATCTGAATCTAATGCAACAGCGGAGATGAACACCATTCCAAAAGACTTCCAGAGGTGTTTCCGGCAGTGGATGGATCGGTGGGCTAAGTGTGTTTAAGCACAAGGGGCCTACTTTGAAGGGGATTAGGGTCCCAACCCCATCACGTATTTGAAATATTTTTTATGGCCGAAGGTCAGATACTTTTTAGACAGGCCTTGTATATATATCATATATATATACATACACACATTTGTCGTCATTCAATTTCCATTTTTATAATCTTATTTTATTAAATATCATAAATTGTATTGAGCATGATTTGATTAAATGCTAATAGATATAAAATTTTTATTGTTTATAAATTCGTTTTTCAGATTAAAAAGTTTTGAATTGCGGCTGTGGAGTCATTGGAGCAAATTCATTGGCGTTTGAGTCGGTGAAAATTATCTTACTCCGACTAAAAGAAGGAAAAAAAAAATGGTGCTAGATGAATATTCAAAACTTTGTCATTAAGTGGTGGGAATTTATTTATTTATTTATTTATTTATTTTTAAGAAAACCAGCACTTCATGATAAAAGTTTTGATAGTTTTGTTTTCTACATTTTTCATGTATCACTTGTTTCTTTTTTTAAATTGATTTTTTTTTTTTATTAAATTTTTTTATTAATTAAAAAAAAAAGATAAAAACAAACTTTGAATTCAGAGCTTGAAAAAAAAATAAAAATGCTATAAATAATGATATAGCAGATATAAATTATCGCGAGAAAATAGTTTCTTTGGGTCGTACTCTGACTTTTTAGAATATTGAGTCAGAGTAGAACATTTTGGCTTCCAATTCCACGGCTGCAAATGAAAACCAATCTAATCCGAAATTGATCTTTGTTTTCGCAGTTCCTGTCCGGCTTTTTGATTGCGGGTGATATCATTTTAAAAAATTTCATTTCTATTTTTTCCTCTTTTCAACGTAATATTACATCTGAAGCAACTAATTTGATTCCTTTTCCAGCAAGGCAACTTTGCGTGACTTTTATTCCATTTCATCATATAAATAACCTTTGCTTGTATTTAAGTAGTCGGTATGGATTCCCCCCCCCCCCCCCCCCCCCCACTATAAGAAAACCAAACTTCATTGTAAAAGATAGACTGCCGTTACTGTATGTAAAATGGTATTTCTGTTCAGATTTGCCCATTTTCTGCAACGTATGTTGGAATTTAAATGTTTGTTAGAAAATTCCTTGTTTTGCGTCATTGTTTGCATTACTTTGGTGTCCTCGGATCTTTCATCTCTTTCTATATGCACTCTGCGAGCGGGGGTAACTGATTTAAAACGGTCAGATGTAACTTTGTTTATCTGTTAATTAAAAGTTGACTTCTTCAATTTTCTTATCTTCATCATTTTTTTTTTTATATAATATTGAAACGTGTATAATACGTGATTTAGTACCATTTATAATAAATCCTTATTAAATAATCACTCACAAAACGGAAACTTGAGTTTTCGGTCTGGACCATGGAAGAAAAGAATTTAGAAATATAATATAAATGATGAGAAATATTTAGTTTAAATGCAAAATGCAATAAATTCATTTTTAGACTTAACATTTCAAAGCAAGAATTCTGCTGTGAAAGTTTATTTTAATTGAAAGCAAGAACATTATCCGATCACATTATGTATGCATTATATGTAAAAAAAAAAAAAAAAAAATTTTTAAAGGGTGGGGGCTAACATAATATTTTTAATTGCCTTCATTATTTTTTGTATTCAAAACCTGTTATGTCATAAACTCTGAATAAATAATAAAGCTAAAAATATTACTGATAATGTATTTGATAATAAAGATAATAAAATGTTAGAAACCAAAAGAATCCTTTCAATGAAAACAGGTAAACAGAAAAAAAACACTTCTAACAGAACGAAAAGGGGTGTTAATCTACAATAGCTTCTTTTTTAAAAAAAAATTTTTTTTTTTCATACTAAGTGTTGACTGATAATTTTTAAAGGAGACAAGAAGACATTCATTGATGAAACGAAAGTCTTCTACCTCCGTGAATCGTTTGAAGTATGGCAAAAGTAACATTTTCAGAGAGAAGGGAAACAAAGCAGGGCAAAGATAAAACGTGATAGAGGGAGGAAGAGAGAGGAAACAAGAAAATAGATAAAGGGAGGAAGAAGAAAGAAAAAAAATGAAATCTAGCCAGATGGGGAAAAATAAAGACGTAAAGCTATCGCAATTCAGCCTTTTTTTATTTTTTTTTAGTTTCATTTTTATTTTTTTAAATTATTTTATAGAATCTCTATATTTCTTTTTTAAATCTTATCTCCTGTTTTATAAAATATCGCTGAATAATTAATGTTAATATAAAAGCAGACACTGTTTGACCTTTACTCTCAAATTAGCTTCTTTTTTTTTTTCTTTTTTTTTTTAAGACAGTTTGTATTGGTCCAATCAAAAATTCACTTGGTCAACATATCACCTCATTGGTTACTTTTATAGATTAAATAAAACCGTGTTTTTTTTTTTTGTTTTTTTTTTGTTTTTTTTTTTTTTTTTGAAGTTGATAAAAACTTTGCAACTCTTTTGGAAGTCATCTGAATCTTCCAATTTCACCTTCTAAAATGCACACCCTATGTATTTCCTTTCCATCTTTTCTTGATTGTAAATGGTGATTGTATAGGATGATTGTATAGGGTGATACACTTAGAGATGTCTCTGCACTAGCTGTGTACTTAGTAGAAACAACATATTTGTTGTTTAATGAATGTTGTATTTGTGTTAATGTTGGTAAGTAGACCAGAACGTAGAATTAGAAAATTTGATTGCATTTTTTTTTTTTTCTTTTTTAAATTTTCTTTTTTTTATGATTAATGCTTTGATGTCTTCGACAATTCCTTGACTTGTTTAAACGGTTCTAAATGTCATTTCCATCACAAAAATAGTTGCCAAGAAATGTGAAAATAAATTTTAAAGAAATATTATCTGTTACAAAAAAAAACCCATATTACATGTCTAGTTAGTTGAATGAATAATCGTTTGTATATAAGTAAAATATTAAGTTAAACCCAATACTTCATTGAGAAAATTTATTTAATTCATTAAAGCAATGAAGCGGATATGTAACGTGCGTCTTCCCTAATTTAAACAAAATTAAAAGCAACGTGAAATGGAATTGACGGACAAAGCCACTTACAGAGAAGTGATGTCCGCATCTCCAAAATAATAAATAAAATGCCACGTCAGTATTTACTTTTTTTTTTTTTTTTTTTTTTTGCTGCCTATTTACTTGCCTCCCCACGAGGACAGTTAAATACAAGGTCAGTTTTTAATGTGCGGAAAATCACGCTCCCCCAAAAAGAGGCACTCTGGATTGGGACAAAAGTTAAAATTGCCTCAGTCTAGAAGGATTTCTCCTTCAGTTAGCGAGGAAAGAAAAGATGAAGTGCAATATCAGAACAGATACCACACCCTGCTCCTCGCCAAAAGAGTATCTTGTTCAAAAATTGAGAAAAAATAGCCATGACAAGCTTTGTGGGAATCTATATGATACTGGAACTTATTTTTTTGCTGAGTTGTTTGCACATTGAATGTATTGGATAGAAAGGGCGAATGAGATCGGAAGTGGTGAGGTAAAAGGGTGGATTGGACATACATCTCATAATCTGAAATTCAATCCTGTAGAGACAGTACATTTTCATTTTATCATAAGAATCTAGACAGTGTAGGGAGATGTGTGCAGAACAGGAGACTTTGATGGTATGGCCACATTGAAAGAATGGATGAGCGTTCTTGGGTTAGTAGATGTAGAACAGTTAATGTAGCAGGTCCAGTTCACAGGGGAAAGCCAAAGAAAACATTGGAAGTGATATAAATAAACTTTATATAGAGAGGGATAAAATAAAGACCTGGTCAGAGATAGGGTACTTTGGAAGTTAATTTCTTAAAGCCGTCCAACACATGCCAGCATGGACGTTAAATTTTTTTTTTCACCCTAAACAGGACATATTGCCACTGAACGGATGGCTTATTTACGTTGAGAGTATACAAGTGAAGTACGTTCGTCGGAGCACAATCCGTGGAAGTACTTGTACAACAAGCACAAGGAAGCAACATTGCGGCAATGGTATAGGGTTAGGGTTCTTGGTGGATAGTGAGGGACCTATTCAATTAGTAACTCTTTTTTGGACCCTGTCCAAGAGGGAGAGACTAGTGGTTGGTGCACCAGCCCAGATGTGACAACAATACTCCATGCATTGGCGACTGATGGCTTTATAGAGATATAGGATAATGTCAGGTGTGAGAAGTTTTCTAGCACGGTAAAGGGAGCCTACCTTCTTTGCAGCGGACTTGGCAGTATCTATGTATTCCAATTCATGTTGTCTGTGAATGTTAGGCCGAGGAGTTTAAACGTTTGAGCCTCGGGAAGGGTGCTATCAGCCATGACAATCGGTGATGTGAAAGGTTTCTTATAATTGTTAAAGGAAATTAGCTTTGTCTTGGTAGCATTGAATGTTACCCTCCATTTTGGGTCCCATTCCGTTACAGATCATTTTCTAAAGCTTCAGCTATTGCCGTGTGTCTTCGTGTTGCCCACGTGTTGAGAACAGTGGGATGTTATCAACAAATATACCAATCTTGGAGACGCATGCATCAGGGAGGTCGTTCATGAAGATCAGGAATAATGACAGTTCAAGTATCGACCCCCCCCTGTGGCACACCCGCATTAATGAGATGGTGTTCGGATGAATTATACCAATTGAGTCAAATGACATGATGGATATATGTGAGTCTTAAAATCACTTAGATCTGATGACCTCGGATGAAAATTAAACGTGAACAGTATATAGGGAGTTGTATGCAGAACAGGGAACTTTGTTGGATGAGAGTGCTGAGGTTAGTTGATGTAGAAGAATTGAAGTAACAGGGCCAGTTGGCAGGAAAAGGCCAAGGAAGATATAAGGGTAGATTTGAAAGAAAGGGGAATAAAGCTCTGGCCAGATAGGTTAGCTTGGAAGTCAATTTCTAAAAGTGGTCCAACACATGCCAGCATGTAAAATAGATGTTCAATCGAATATGAGGATGATGAGTCGAGGCCAAAGACAGCAAATTGTTAAAAAAAAAAAAGTAATGAAACATGTAAAAAAAAAATATATAAATGTTTCACAAATAGTTCTGCAATTTCTTAAAATCTAATACATGTTCCATAAACTCACAATAAATCTAGATATTTTTTAGATACCTATTTATTCAATTCAATTAATTTGGCTAAAAATAAAACTTACATGTTTCAGTTGCCATGTAAGGAAAGGGTTGTAGAAATTTCCGCAGAAGAGGATACAGTAGCCTAGCACCTGTCCAAATTCACTTTGAATTGCTGCGTTGTTGGCGCATTTATTAGCTCTCTTGGGAGACTATTCAAAGGTCCAGGCATCCTGATTGAGAAGACGGCCTTCCTCCGATTTAATCGAAATCGGCGGTGAAATAGTTTCTTGTGGTTTCCGCGTAAACCTGGTGCACGAGTGAATAATATGTCCCGAAATATATCGTAATGACCATTGAGGAGATTGTAGACCAATATTTACACAATCAGTTATGGGTTGAGGGCACAAAATGAATACACTAATGTACAATGTACCAACGTGTCAAGGGCCGTCGAGTAATTAAAAAAAATAATTAAGAAAATCAAGTTCACAAGTAATTACAAACTAGAAATTCTATATTATTTGAAAATAAATTTGACTTTGCTTTTCTTGAAGAAATAGACATCGCTATATTATTGTTATCCCTGTCTGAAGAGACACCGGTCGCTGACCACTGGATGGTGTCAAAGTCGGCTGTGACTGTGCAGGCGGCTGATGCGCATGTGACAGTTTGTTGCAGCATTAACAGATGCAGCAAGTGGTTCAGGTTCCGAGAACTGCAGCACATCTCTTGCCTCCTCAACCCAACTACCATCAAGTTGGCAGACAAAATGAAACAAAATGTCGGATGGCTTTCCTTTAATTGTTCAAAATCTCAAAAACAAAAAAAAAACAAAAAAAGTGCATTTATGTTCTCAGTCTGGGGGTGAAAAATTTGCATAATTTCTTCCTAAACTCGATGGTCTGTCACTCTCGTAAACAGGCATTCCCGTCTTTACTTCGGCTTCTTCCCTCTCTCACATAGGCAACACACCATACATTGTCTCTTTGATACTTCGTCCTGTCTTTCGTTTCTGCTACATAACTTGTCTGAGAAAAAGAGTTATATTTTAAACCTTCACAGGGTACTTTCTGAACATAACTTTTTTTTTTTAATCTATAAATTCATAGTTGCAAAAAAGAAATCCTCGTAACATTCTGTAATTTTACGTGGCTTTTGTTGAAGATGTAGACATGACTGCAAAATTGAAAAATAATTAAATGAAACAGTAATACCATCAAAACACATTAAAAAATCGCTTATTTTAATCAATAATATCGTTTTAACTTTTGATAAAAAAAAAATCTAATAAAATAAGATTGAGTTCATTCTTTTGTTTAGTCATGTGCTTTTTTTTATTTTTATTTTTTTTTTTTTTTACTCGTTAAACAAAATAAAATTTGTTTTTGATTCTAATCCTTAATTTTTAAATTTAGGATAATTTTACAACCTAATAGGGGTATGGGGGCGAATTATTTTAAGCTTAATTTTTTAACATAGCTTTCATCGCTGCACAGCTCCCAATTTAGAATGACCCCCCCCCCCTAAAAAAAACAAACTTTCACCCTAATTCTCAGTATCCCCTTACGTCTACAGTGGCAACTTGCTTTGTTTGGGGGGAACTAAGTAAAAAAAATCATAGCAATGTTTTTGCTTTCACTGAAATATTTTGAGGATTGATTGCTTGCAGATTTAAAAAAAAATTTTTTACGGGGTATGTTTTTTTTTTATCTCTGATTTTAATGGGATTAAAACCGAAAGTAATGGACATAAATTATATCGCTTCTAAAAAAAATTCTGTTCTAAGCCCTCCAAATTGAATTAAACTTCACAAACAAAACATTTTCTAATCCCATAACTTCAGTTGTGTAATTTATGTTCCCACTTATCATATCGATATGTTTGATTGATCTGAAGTACTTTGTTCTTTGATTTCTTTGACTTCTTACAGATTTCGAACTGGTCGCATTATGAACGAAAATCACGGAAGCGATGAAAGAATCCCGTTTTATCAAACGATTGTAATGCTTCAAAATCGTCTTATTTTTGCTTCATGAAAATAACGTCTTCCTTGCAATTTTAACAATATTTATAATCTGTTCGTCTTATTTTTTTTAGGACCCTGGTTGAAAAACATCGATCCAAAAGGTGAGTTACGCCATTCTTATTCATTCTCTAAAAATTTAATCCATTTTTTTTTCCAGAATTTTAATTGCGTTTTATTTTTCCACAGATTTCCCACAAACAGAAGCCATAAAAGAGATCACCAAATAATAGCGACCGGAATAATTATTGATTCTGGAAAATCACTTTCAACTAAGCTTTTAAGTATTTTAGTGGGGTTCTTGTAGCCACTTCTTTTCAACCACACAACGCCATGAAAATATTATTTCAATGTAAATGTCGACAAAAATGCTGTCAACAGAAAAATAAAAATCGATACCCTGGAAATAATTTTAAATGATCACCCATTTCTTGACCATAACAGAACCAGTTGTATTTCCCAAATGACCACCATTTTTAACTTTTTTTTTTTTTGCACAAAATAAAATAAAATCTGTTAGTTTATTTAAAAAAAATTTGTTTATTATTATTAGTTTTGCCATCTTGCATTTATCTCCGAGACTACGGTAACACAAAACGTTCACTATTTTGACGTTTGCGTGTCTGAAACATGGATGGATTTTTGAGGCGTTTGAACGTCAAAAATAGTGAGCGTTTTATGCTACGGTAGTACAAGAGACAAACAACATAACTGATTCGAATAGAAAGTAAAGCAAACAAATTATGCGTAATCGAAATAAAACGCTAACATTGTTATTGGAGTATCCCTCCGACCCCCAAAATGGCCTTTTTCATTTTCATGGCTGTGTGATTGGCAAAGAAGTGCAAAACATCAGTTTTTATTTTTATAGCATCCATCTTGGGGGAGGGGGGGGGGGGAGGGCACCAGCAAACTTAAACTATAAATCAAAACTTTGAATTAAAATATATTAGGTTGGTCGGAAAGTTATGAACGGATTTAGCTCCTATTGTCCATAACTTTCCGAACGACCCAATAGTAGCTAAGTCCGTTCAGAACTGTACGATGGGCCCAATAGTAGCTAAGTTTGTTCAGAACTTTCCGAACGACCCAATAGTAGCTGAGTCCGTTCAGAACTTTCCGAACGACCCAATAGTAGCTGAGTCGGTTCAGAACTTTCCGAACGACCCAATAGTAGCTGAGTCGGTTCAGAACTTTCCGAACGACCCAATAGTAGCTGAGTCCGTTCAGAACTTTCCGAATGACCCAATAGTAGCTGAGTCGGTTCAGAACTTTCCGAACGACCCAATAGTAGCTGAGTCGGTTCAGAACTTTCCGAACGACCCAATAGTAGCTGAGTCGGTTCAGAACTTTCCGAACGACCCAATAGTAGCTGAGTCCGTTCAGAACTTTCCGAACGGCCCAATACTTACCTAGTTTTATAAAACTTTTGATAAATGATTACAACGTGTCTTAGTATAACGTCCAATTGTGCTGTGCAGACCTAGAATGTTTAAATTATAGCCGGCTGGCATACTAACCTTAGATTATGACACATGTTTCAAATCTTCAGTTTTCGGTTAAAAATGATTTTGTTTCAATTTTAAAAAAAAAGAGTAGCCTCATGGAAAATATAAAAACTACAAATTGTAGTTGTTAGTGTGATTTTAATATTCGTCTGTCTTTTTTCAAGAAATGTATTTTTTTATTTAAAAAAAATGAAAATGGAACTTTTATGAATGACTGAATATCAGATACATTTTTTTTCTTCGTTTTTTTTTTTTTAGTTTAACTATGAAAAACTGCCCTTTTATAACGCTCTCGTGTTTACATGTTTCTGGCAGCTTTATGCAAAATTTTTTGAATTTCTATTTCCTTATTAAGTCAATGTACACGCGTCTTATATTCGTATATAAGTACAAGTAACGTGTTCATAGTTAAAATGAGATCTTTCTCTATCTGTAAAACTGTATACATATTAAACACCCTCCCACATATATATGTCAGGTTCATTTTATATTCCAATAACCATGTTTTTATTTATTTATTTTTTTTTCACATTTACAAAAAGACATAACATTTCTGAGAGATGTATTTTTTACGGTCTGTTTCATTTGTCGTGAGCTAAACAACATTTTTATGTCAGTACTACAAAATCATCAGAAAAATTCACAAAGAGTAAAAAGTTCTTGGATTAAAATGTCTTGAAAAAAACTTACACTATACAGTGGGTCATTTTTGGATGAAAACAATTAAAAATAAAAGAGCACTCGCATGCGGGGAAACTCGCTAGTACACCATTTTGAATTTTTCAGAGCTAAAAGTTGTGGACATTTATAAATTTTAATTCAGTAATATTTCTGAACATAGTTAATAAATTCTATCATTTATTTATAAAAATTCGAATTCACTTAAGGGTAATCTTTTACTTTCCTAAAGTTACATCAATTAGCCTTCAAATATGTTGTTAGTGATTGACAATCATCGAGCTGAATCTTTTAAAGAGACTGCTAATTAAAAGACACTGATAGTATATGCTAATACATATATTGTCACAATTAATATATATTTTTTATATATGCAAGCGTCATTTAAGACCATGGAGTTCTCTCTCTTCACGATCTTTCTTGTCAATTTCTCGACGCGGCGGGTGATTCTGCGGTTCTCAGGTGTTAACCGGTGGAGTATGGCACCTAGCGTTATATCGTGGGCCATTCTTCTAGCGCTTTCGGTCTTTCGACCGTCTTCAGGAGGTTGTGTCTTATTGTTACTAAGAGCCGTATTTATTATTTTATTATTAGTTATATATCTGTTAATTTTTATATGTATATATATATATATATATATATATATATATATATATTTATTTTTTTCTTTTATTAATTGTTAAAGACTGATAGGGTGTAAAAAATGACTTGCTGCCGAACTAATATATATATATATATATATATATATATATATATATATTAGAAGGCAACTTCTAAAACTACTGCACTAATTATTCTGAAATTTTAGAAATCGATTCTCTGCATGTCTAATTAGCATAGAGGTGTGAAGTTTATAAAAATTTTAATATTTGGAAATGAAAATCTGCAATTATTTGCATCATTTAACATTTTTATGTGAGATAATGCAAATGATTACATATTAAAAGTCGGTCGGACTTTAAACACCAGACCTAAATAGCATTGCATCTGCCAAATCAATATTTGATTTTGCTTAGCCAGTGAAATACAGATTTTAAAAAATTTGTTATTCACATAATGTAAACGGAATTTCAATCGATTTCATTGGTTACATACTACATTCAGCCAGATATATCGTTCGGTACGAGAAACTGCACGATAAACACGGCTATTTTCAATTACATAATCAAGTGTCCATTAGCCTATTACATCGATGTGTTTTGTTACTAATAAGAATAAACTTCCTATACAGATGGAGGGAGAGATTTTTTCAAATAGAAGACTGATTCATAGACTTTACACAATAAAAAAATTCTAAATTATTTTATATATAAGTAAGAAAGATTATATATATATAAAGTTAGTAAAATTCTTGACATCATACCTAAATAGCATTGCATCTGCCAAATCGATATTTGATTCTAACTAGCCAGTGAATTAAGGAATTTTTCCATCCTTGTTTTTCACATAATGAAAACAGAATTCCAATCGATTTCATCAGTTACATACTATATCCGGCCAGGTATATCCTTTAGTAAGTATACTTCATGATAAATGCTGTCTTTTTCTATGTTCATTAGCCAATTGCATTGCTGTAACAGACACAGCAATGTGATATATATATATATATATATATATATATATAAAATGTGTGTGTGTTATTTTGGTCCACAGAAAGTTTTCTTTGGGATACAGTTTCTTTAGACAAGATCCTTTCAGAGACTTATTATTTATAAATTATAAAATTATTACTTACACAATAAAAGCAAATTCTACAATAATTAGACCATTTAGTTTTAAGCAAATAAAATAAGTTTTAGTAAAAAAAATTCTTCTATAAATATAAGCTTGCTTTGAATAATAGACACAGAGATACAGATAGTACCCGGGCGATACCGGGTAGGAACATCCAGTAAAAATATTTTTATTAAAATTTTTTTTTTTTTTTTTTTTTTTTAGTAAGATTTTTTTTAACCTTTAGATCATGAGACAAATTTCTTATTTAAATTTGACAATGGAAAAATCCAAATTATTTTGGAAGTTGACAGACTTCCCTGAAATATCATTAGGTTCAACATCAATGTTTGAAGCAAAGAAATGCCCCCGTTTATTGATTAACAGTAAAATGCATCATTTTAGACTTACTTCCACAAATTAAGCGAGTTTAATCCGTTGAAAGGATTAGCCATTTAAGCATTATTTTATTTCAAAGGATTTTTACGACGGATATTTAATCTATTCATGAAAATTCAATAATGCTATTAAAAAAATTTTTTTAAATTCTTTTCACCAGGTGACAACCAGTAAACAAGACTTGTAAATCCTTGATTGTTCACTCTGGTATTCTGTGTTTATATTCAGCCCTGTGGACTAAATAAATCGTTTGTTTAGTAATATTACCTGCACAAGCAATAGCATCAACAAAAAAAGCAGCTGAATACATAACATACTGTCGGAAATAAATTTCCAAACACATTTTAATTCTTAAATGTAAATAATTGTATTTAATGCGATATAATTTCTTCTACTTCAAACAGCGGATTTGGTAAATCTGTTGGTAGAACATCGGATGCCAACCACTGGCGTCCTGGTTTCGAATCTTGCTGCATCTAGCCACACTGAGCCATGAAAAGGTGAAACGGCTGTCTGTGGATCTCACACACACACATATATATATATATATATATATAAATAATATTTTTTAAGTAAATGTTAATTATTATTTACAGACATCGATGTTTCATGCTTATGCAATCTTCAGTGTAGGGATGTTAATTCATGTCGGTCGGAGGACTCGAACCCGGTTTCCAAGTCGCCACTGACTTGTAGCCCGGTGTCTTTCCGCACGGCCGCCACCAATTAACATAGAAATTAGGAGAAATTAACTCTATAAACGCCAAATCAGCGGGCGATACAGTGAACAGAAGAAACAGAATTCAACAACAACACCAAAGAGGTTAGAATATCGCATTCATAAATATTTTTTATTATTTACATACGTATACGTTTCATTCTTACAGAATCATCAGTTTAGAGCCATTTAAACCAATCGCACAATTCGAACCCCGGAACAAGAGTCGTATTTAACTCCAATACACAAATGAATGCACGATGAAAATATTTTTTGTCAGCTCACAACTTTAAGGCTATTAGATCTACTGACTATATATTTTTAGAGGTATGATCCCCTATCGGGAAGGGCATCTTATTTTATTTAAAAAAAAATTTTTTTTATGTCGGCCCCTTCTAAATGAAAGTTTAAATCTCTTTAAAGTCATGTATAACCACTTAAAAGACACGCAAAGAAGACGAAGAATGCACAGTATCAAATAGATGATCCAAATTTTGATAATGGTTGGTTTCACTACAGAAAATGAAAAGCATAAAAGTCTGTCATTTTTTACTATGTCTAATATCGGTTCACGCGACTTGGACTTCAGTGGTGCAGTTTTGTTGATTGTCGGTCCAGTAGCCCGTCTGATCACGTCATACAGGGTTTTCATATTGCATATATATATATATATATATATATATACTAGTGGGACCCGCCCACGGGCGTTGCCCGAGAAAATCAAACAACCCAAATAGGCCATCTTCCGACCTCTGAATCCCATAAAAATATTTTTATTCAGGTATTTACTTAGTTATAAATATTAATCGCAGTGTTGTGTGTGTGTAAAATTTATAAACAATTAGAACTGAAAAAAATGGATTAACTGACTGAAAGTGGGCCACGTGTAACGAAAATACATTCTATTTTAGGCACGTAAGATAAATATATATTGTGTAAAGTTTAAAAAAAAAAAAATTATATTGTTTTTAAGTAGTAAGGAAGAAAAATATGTTCCGTTTTCACTTTTCACCAGAATAATCTTAAAACGGCTTTCAAGGATTTTGCCCTTTCCAACTGTTTAAATGTATCTCATTATAAACTTATATTATGACATATATTCTAACAAGTCTCCTATAAGCAAATATTTACCTACTATAGTTTTAAAGATAATCCCAAAAATCACCATACTTAAATCGGTATTTGTTGGGTAAAATTAAAGAATACATTTTTTTATAGTTTTTTAAAATTTTTTTTATAGTTTTAAAGATAATCTCAAAAATCACCATACTTAAATCGGTATTTGTTGGGTAAAATTAAAAAATATATTTTTTTATAGTTTTAAAGATAATCCCAAAAATCACCATACTTAAATCGGTATTTGTTGGGAAAAATTAAAGAATACATTTTTTTATAGTTTTAAAGATAATCCCAAAAATCACCATACTTAAATCGGTATTTGTTGGGAAAAATTAAAGAATACATTTTTTTATAGTTTTAAAGATAATCCCAAAAATCACCATACTTAAATCGGTATTTGTTGGGAAAAATTAAAGAATACATTTTTTTTTTTATATTTGCCCTTCAGATTGCCATCATGATCTTCTAAAAGTTCTCGCTTTTTTTTTTTTACTCTGTACAAAAAAACTTACTTCCGCCTACTGTTTTGCATAGCAATGTATATTTGTGTCGATCAGGAATTTTGGATTGTAATGTGAGAAAGTTTCTAAACATAAGATTTTTGCCTGCTGAGTTAGAAAAGCAATAACGGCAAAAACTTTTCCTTGTAGTCACGCTTCTCTCTACCTATTCCAACGAAAGCTTGTTACACTGGCGCTTTGGTTCTTGAAGGATTGCGTGCAAGAAAAGGTCAAACTAAACCTTGTAGATGGACAGACATTTAAAACTTTAATTTTATGGGTGTTTCGAAGAAATGCGAAACGGGTGTTCAGTCTTGAAGTATTTTCGTTTGAAACAGAACAGATGCTGATTTAGCCAATGAGTGAAGTTGATACATACAAGATGTGGCTTCGGACAATGATAGTGAGATGCACGAGACATGACTAGCAGACACACACCCACACACACACCCACACACCCACATATATCTACTATATATATATATATATTTATTTATTCTGGTACAGAAAAATTAGTACAACATTCGTACCGTCGGTTTCAAGCACGGAAGGTCTTACCCATCCGGCTCTCTTCAGGTAAATACAACAAAAGATATAAGAGGCAACTAATATCTTCAATTAGTGGACATCCGAATAAGAATAAAGCTCAATATACTGGATAGAGCATTAATAGCAATAGATAAAGTGAAAGAATAAAATTAGGTACGAATCAAATTTTATTACAATTCAAAGTTCAGGCAAAATGTAATAAAATAATTCTTTCACTTTATCTATTGCTTTATATATATATATATATATATATATATATGGTTACAGAGCGCTTGCTTACAGAGTCTAGGTTGATTCTGTTGTAGGGGTTCGAACTGTGCGACCGTCCGAGATTATCATTCATCCCTGCACTGATGAGATCGAAAGCTTGAAACGCTAGCGTATGTAGGTAAAAAATAATTTAATATTTATTTGTTCCTTACAACTTGCATTTTACCCGGAATTTGCATTGCCCACAGCCTTTAAAAAAATACTATATATATATATATATACAAAGTTGTATCTACCCAGCTCTGACTGAGCAAAGTCATTTTAGTTTTAAGAATAAATTGTTATCTTTGTTAAAAGAAATCTAAAGAAAAATCTTAATAAACTTGCGATAGATTTAAAAAAAAAAAAAAATTTTTTTTTAATTTTTAGCTGATTATCTAAAGATGTTTGATAATCTGGTAAAAAGTCTACATTAGTGAATACAACACTTCTGACAGGCTTTGACTTGCTGATTCTACACGCTAGCACAAATGATTTTTTATGCTACTTGTACCTCCAACAAGCGAGGGAGGGTGCATCATTTGTCTAATGGATATCGTTGCTAACTATGCAATTCAAATTCTATCGACGACCACTTGTGATCATTACTCACTGATACTGTTGGGGAAAAATACGAATCTGCAATCCCTTTTCTCCTCAGAGCTACAATTAAAAACGACAACTTATATAAAGATTCATTGTATAATTAAATGAACACAATCGGTTATTTAATGCCTGTCTTCTGGTTTAACATCTTTACTTGTCCCAATTTTGATGACTTGAACATTTTGGTAGCGTCTTTCAAAGCATTTTGCTGGGGTGTTCGTTCCGGAGATAGATTTAAAAAAATTTTTTTTTATCCAGGATCCATGCTTCTAGATTGTCACTGGATTAAATTACAGATCACTTGAATTTGCCAAATCCCAAAGAATAAAAGGTTCCACATTTGAAAATGTAAAATCAATGGATTATCAATCAATCGGTCGAAGGTCATTGACGGATTATGTCCTTCAATGACTTTTAAACCGTTTAATAGATTTTCCACATTTGCATAATGAATGAGGCTTGTGTAGCTGTTGGCTGAGGAGGGGGCAAATCAGGGTATGATCAACTCTAGTACGGCCCTTCAGATGAGGAAGATTTGATATTGAAACGCCTGAAACTCTCTGAGTCTGGCTTATGCACATCGGACAACTTTTCAAAACTCGCTACAGTGTATTGTTGTATTGTTGGATGCAATTTATTTATTTATTTTTTTGTTTTTTTATTCTTGTTCATCCCAAGCCAGACATATTGCCACTTGGATGTAAGGGGTTACTGTTAGGGGCCATGCCTACAGGGGCACTCTAAGTAGGGAGTTGAGCCGTGAGATGTCTGTTCGCATTACATTTAAATTTCTGCATGTTAGTACAGTCAAAGAAACAGTAAACAGGGAGGGAATTCCAAAGTCTAGCTGTTTGAGGGAATATTACAAAAATATTATTTTGGACAAATTAAGTGTGATAAAATTAATTCAGCATTAGATTTAAAGTTTCAAACTGTTTGAAATGTAATTTGTTTTTAACTACTAAAATAGAAATTTAACATTTTGATAATTCTAAAAAAAAAAAAGATGATTAATAAAGTTATACAAATGATTTTAACAAAAAGCATAAATAATGGCTGTCCTAAAAATAAACGATCATTCTGAATGGGTGTATCTGTGATGTTCTGATGTTACGCTTGGCTATTTGCCGTGGATATATTTGTCTGGCAACCCGCTCACCCGCGCCAGTCTGCCATGTATTATGGCATCAGTGAGTCAACCCACTGAACGAGCCGAACAATGCAACCATCAAATAGAAAATACTGTCAAACTGGTTTTCGCTTTGTTCCCCATTAATTCCACTTCGTTTCCTCTTCGTCCCTTTGATGCTCTCTATCAATTTAGTTTTTCACTTTTTCACTTATTCTTATACAGTTGAAATCTTTTTTTTTTCTTTTTCTTTTTTTTCTGGGATGGGGCATCCTACCGGGTGCCAGACATTCACCCACTCCAGCCAAGAGATCTTTTTAAGATTCTAACCGTCCCTTTAAGTGCAATTGTTTGTATTTCTCTTGCACTTGGTTCACCAGGTATAATCGCCAGATAGCTTTTGAAATTATTTTTCATTAGTCCTGTTGCTCCTATAATTACTGGTATGATGGAGATCTTCCTAAGATTCCAATTTCTTTTCATGTCGTACATAAGACCTTGGTATTTCGTAATTTTTTCCCTTTCAACTCTGTTTAATCTTGCATCATTAGGGACTTCAACTAGGGTTGCTACTTTTTCCCCATTTTTTTCATATCACTCTGTCAGGTTTAACAGCTCCATTTTCCAGATATGTAGCTGAAGGAATTGCATAGTTATAGTGGATGATGTATACCTCATTTCCAACTGTTCTTTCTGGTATATGCTCCCAGGACTTGCTGCTACACTGGATATTCAAATTTTACAGATGGTCCAGTGAAGATATTTGCACACTCCGTTGTGTCGCATTGTATAGTAGCCATCCCCCATCAGAATCTTACAACTGGATGTAAGGTGGCTCACACTCCACTTCTGTGTGGCAGAACCTGCACTTGTTGCTAAGATCACTCATCTTTTTAAATCTCTCTATCTATCTATCTATCTATCTGATAAATAGGTAGGTAATAACATCCATATTCATATATAGACTAGCTGGAACTGTTCTATTCGGTGTTGTCCAGGATAAAAAAAATTGTAAGATTACAGTATTACTTTTAATAACTGGTATATATTAACTCCCTTCGGACTGTTGACTTCATTAACATTATATACCATCTTAATAATTGGGGAGAGGGAGAAATTGAGCATTAAAATAAGAGAAAGGAGAGGGTTGGGGAGAATGATGGAAAAATGGGGGAGAAAGAAAGATAAATAGACGACTAAAGAGAGAGCGATAGAAGTTTTGTTATAAAGATTTACACACACTACTTAATTTATTTTATTTTGTTTTATATGACCCTGGGCGACGCCGGGTAGCCCTGCTAGTATTCATATATAAACTAGCTGGAACTGTGTAAACTTCACAATTTTATTTCCCTTTCATCTGCATCGGAGTTGTCTTTTTTTACATAGTCATTTTATTAAACTTTACCACCTATTCATCGCCACCCCGTGAGGTCAATTTGATAGGGGAGGGGTAACCAGCTACCCCAGAAAGAGGCTCTCTGGATGGGGCAAAAATTGTCCAACTCAAAGGATTTCTTCTCCTAACTGAGCCATGAACAACTTTATAGTATCTTTTCTGTCCTCGAAGGCCAGGAAGTAACGGTCTCGTTGTCTATCATGAATGGAGTTATATTTCACAACTTCGACATTTTTCTGCTAATATTTATTTTTCCGAGACAGATTTAACATACTATGTTCTAATGTAACAATTAAGACACTGAAATATTAAGTTTTAAAATCAAATTTAAAAAAAAAAAAGAACTTTATTGATATCCGACGTAAATTTTTATTTTAAGGGGGGGGGGGGGGGGGAACAGGTGATAACATTCGTGGGAACAAGGTTATAATGTATGTAGACTAGTTCACCTGTACCGTAAAAAATGATGACATACTTTTTTTTGTTGCTTACCAACTTACCTACAACTAAAATTAAAGTCACTTGGAAAAAACAGTCATCTTGTTCACAAATAATATTAATACTTCAAGTTAGATGATGTTGATGCTTAGCATGGTATTGCTTGGTGAACTGATATAGACACTTTTCAATATGAACATTTTATCATTACAAATACCTATTTAAATAGTGAGAATTGACTTTATTTGCACGAAACAGTCTTCATAAGTTTTTTTTTTTTTTTTTTTTTTTTTTTTAATGGAAATCGCTCCAGACAAGGCATGAAGCCACTTGATGAAAATAGCTAACAATATAATCAATAATAAATAATCGATAATATGTGAAATTATTTCATTTTTTTTTCATCTTATTTTCCCACAAATTTTATTAAAATAGAAAATATTAAGAAATAAAGTAGAAGACAGCTTCATTCACGTTTTATTTGCTATCGAATATGTATTGAAATTTAAAAAATGCAATGACATAAAATAAAACTAATTTAAAAAAATCTTATTTAAAAAAAAAAATTAATTTAAATTATGAAATTAAATACACCATAATTCATGTTTGTTTCTTTGTGAACAAGTCAGCCATTTTAATGTTTTGCTAATAGTTAAAAAAAAAAAACGAATGAATTGCTTTATAATTCTTTGAAATTAAAAAAAAAAAAAAAAGTATTTAATCTGTCCCTATTTACTTGCCTCCCCAGGAGGACATAATCAGATAAAAGGTTGTTTATTTATGTAGATATCCAGCTCCCTCCAAAAAAGGGCACTCTGGGTAGGACAAAAATAAAAATTGCCACAATCAAGAAGGATTTCTCCTCTGCAAAGACATAACAACTACTACACTTTGATCCTAGCCGCAAGGCCAGGGGAACTGCTTTAAAATTCTTAGCAAATCCTCATGTATCGACAGTTTCGGAAACTTATATACATCCAATGATTTTATAAATAAAGATTAAAACATTACCTTAACAAAATTATAGTTTTATGACAATTTAGTTCAAGTAATAATTTAATAACCGAATGATACCGTAATTATTAAAGTTAACTTTCAAAATCCTATTTAAAGAATAATAATAATTTGGTTTTAAAGAAGAAAAAAAATTAGAAAAAAAAAACCTGCATAGTTAAAAAAAAAAAAAAAAAAAATTTAAAAAAATTAATAATGAGAAAAAATAACCCTGCATAGTTAAAAAGCAAGATGAAAGTATAGATTGAGATTCCCGGACAACACCGAGTAGATACAGCTAGTTCATAATGAAAGTAAATTCATTTATTGCCGTAGACTCCTTCCCGCAACTGAGGAGGACCCCAAACAAGCCATGCCGGTAATAGCTGTTGCTTTTCAGTAGCAAATAGGTTTGATGGGGGTGGTGTTGCTAGCCCCCCCCCCCCCCTACACACAGACGCACAGAGACCTATAGCAAGTATGCACTTACATATATTAAGCTTCCCCCACTTATCAATCAGTTAAACAAATGTTACAGGTTGGCTAGCTTTTTGGCAGAACCCCCACAAAAAAAAAAAAAAAAAAAAAAATGGGCGCTGGTGGTGGAATGCTCATACGCCAAACGTTGTATTTGCCAACATAACAGATTTTTTTATTGGCTCGTCTCAAATATCGCATCGCGTAAGCCACGCTTTTATTGGTGGCTGCCTCGTGACTCTTGCTGAAATGCAACCGGCTTTATGTTTTCACCTGCGTTCGAAATTTCCAGCACAACTCTACCATTTGCCAGTCGGGCTCTGGTAGCAGAACACAGCACGTAACTGCAGTTCTCGAATCTGCTGTTTGTCGACTGGCCAGCTGAACGAGTAAAATGGAAGATGCCAGTCAAGCAGACTCTCGCGTGCCTTACAGTGTAAGGAAGGAGAGACTTCGGCAAGCCAAACTAGCAGAAGAGGCCAACAAAGAAGGGGGGCAAATCGCAGAGAAAAGCGAAGATACCAAGGCTTACGTGGTGGAGGTTCAGATACCCGTGACACCAGAGCCGATAGTGTTGCAGAGCAAGTCTCCCTTTGAAGAATGTGCAGTGCTGAGCTTCAGCCAACCTGCTGTACCAGAGCCTGTCATAGATAATCGACCAGCACAGGCGGTAAGCTCAGTTGAGACAGTCTTAGCTGAAGCGATACAAGCCAATGAGCCAGAGCCTGTTGTCGTGAAGGAAGCCCCACCTGCAGAACCTGAACCTGTTGAGGAAAAACTGGTTACAGAGGTGAACACTACCGTAGTGGAGGCCACACCATCTGCCCAACCAGAAACTGTGACCGCGACGACAGTATCATCCGTCCAGATTGAAACTGTGGCTGTGGAGGAACCATCACCCGTTGTCCAGCCTGAAATTGTAGCCGTCGAGGCCGCCCCACGTGTCGAGGCAGAACCCGTCATGGCAGCTCCGCCCGCCCAGGCAGTGATGGATATCCCACCTGCTGAACCAGAAGTTGCTTTTGAGCAAGTCGAAAGCCCTGTCCAAGCTGAAATTATTCAATCAACCGTTGAGGATGAAGTTCTTGCTACTCCTATCATAAAGGAACAAGTGATTTCTGCCCCACCTGTTGTCGTCGAGCAAGAGTCGGCACCTTCTCCAAAGGTAGAAGAAGCCCCTCCCGCACCTGTTGAGGAAGAAAATATTGAAATTATACCTGCGTCAGTTCGGCAGAAAGGTATTGGCTTGACTCTTCTTGCTGTGTTGATTTTCCTTTTCGTAACTTCTGATCATTGAACAAAACCTTTTGTAGCTCTTGTTATAGAACCTCTTTTTTGAAAATTCTTTTATAGTAACCCATTTAAAAAAATTTTTTTTTTTTTTTTTTTTTTTAATGCTATGCCATTCTAGTATATAATATAGAACCTCTTTAACTTTTATTTTTATTTAATAAGTAAACTTAACTTTTTAAATCCTATTTTATACAATTCTATTATATAATAGTGAACCTCTTTTTTTTTTTAAAGTTTGGTTTTTATTTTATACCATTCTTTTGATACGGGTGAAAATATTACATATTTTATTTAAATTCAACTTACTGTGCTTTTATATTCGAGGAAAACAATTATTTTTTTGCTGTTCATATTTTTCACAGATTTACTTTTACAATTTATACATTTTACGCATTCATATAATTTACGCATTCATGTTATCTTTTATAATTTGAATTGTCTCCGTAATCGAGGACGTCATATTTGAACCCTTTTGTTTCAAGACTTTCTACAGTTATTTTTCATACACCCTGCAAGCATTTGACTTAGTTTTGAAAGTACTTTATAACATAATCTTACACCTTTCTCCAGCTCTCCTAAAAACTACCCCAGTCTAATAACACTAAACCAGAACTGACAATGACATAAACTATCAATGTCATATCCAAGTATTTTTCACTTCTTTTCACACTGTTTTTCTTCTCTTCGTGCCATTTTAAAGAAAATATTTTTTTAGAATCGATGTTATGACCGTATTCTGGCTTTCAATATAAACATGTTGTTGAGGCGAACTGCGTGATGAATTATAGACGTTGGCTAAACTAGAAATTTTCTACTCCAATTTTTGGGTCGTAAAAATTGGTTTTGCATAAACAAACAAAACAAAACTTTTTTCACAATTTTTTTTTTAGATGAGGATTGAAAATTGGTATTTGTATATTCTACCAAGATAAAAATAATCGTCCAAATATTTAAAAAAAAAAAAAAAAACTTTATTCCACATCAGATAAATATTTGGCATCCATTTTTTTTTATTTTTTTTTTTTTTACGGCAAACCAATCTGTTTTAAAGTTATTTATTCATGAAATTCAATACCTATTATAAACCATTGACTCTATGCAATTAATTTGACATACGTTGCTATTTAACCAATATCATGGGGAGGAGGGGGGGGGGTCATGCTTTAAGGCATAAATGACACAATAGATCCGATAGGATTTGAAATCGGCATAGCCGATTCCATAGGCTGCTTCACTATCCATTAGCCTAAACATGCTCACACCCCTTTTAGTAACAAGATGTTTTATGTAAAACACCCTTTCATCTCGGATAGTTTGCTTTATTCATGATGTCTTGTACACTTGTCTTTCACGTTTTTACATTCAAAATTCAAAAAACTATCATCTAACATATAAAGTTATCTTGTTGGATTTTCCAAATCAGATCCAAATATCTGACGAATCAAACTTTGCTTCTGACTAGCCAATTTTCATTTGTTACTGTTGTACCATGTTATTAGCAATATGATAACGTATTTTGCTACAATTTTTTTTTTTTCATTAGTCCAGCCCATACGACTGCTAATATAAAAACATTTTTTAATAATCAGCTAAAAATAAAAATCAGCAAGGGGATAACTCATTTTTACTTGTAGAATATAATAGGAGTTGTCTACCTTAGATTTAAAAATGTATAAACAAATAAAAAATTGATAAAAAAGAAAAGATTACTTCACTGCATGCCCAAAATACTGGCGATAAACTTTGGGTTTCTCACCAAGGAGAGATGAAAATGTTCTCCAAATTAAAAAAAAATTGCAATTTTTCATAAATACATATTTTTAAAAAAAAGTCCGTTCATTGTGCCCCAAATTAACCAAAATTGTGATCCATATTTGTGATTATTATCAGTTGGGACATTATGTTAAGTGGCAATATCATTTATCAAATCCGCAATAAATAAAGATATATATATATATATACATATATATATATTACTATTTCATGTATATACATATATAATATATGTTGATATAATATATTGTGTATATATATTTTCAGTATTTGCTTCAACCATGTTCGCTACATGAGTAGAACTTAGTAGTATAAAAATATATCTATGGCAAGTAAGTTCCGCAGAGGCGTCCATGTTTCACTCCTGCAGGAAAACATCAGGTTAAATGCCTGATGATTTTCTACGGAAATGAAACTTGGAAGCCTCTGTGTAGCTTACTTGCTATAGATATATTTTCATGCTACTATATATATATATATATATATATAATTAAATGCATTAATCGAATTTATGCTTTTGTATGAAACCAGACAGTCTCTGGCTTTGTCCAATATAGCAATAACATAATGGTATGTATATTAAAACGTTTATTCAATATTATTTTTCTACATTTGTTTTCCTGTCAAAATGTTTTCTTTAATGCTAAATAAAGTGTAAAAATATATTTTGATATCTTTCTTGTAAAAGTTACACAAAACTATTTATTTTTATATATATATATATATATGTATTAATTAGTTTTTTAATCATCTGGACAACACACAAATAGCCGACACCACACTTGTTATGTAAGATTTAAAGAAAAATAAATAGTAAGTCTCTCCACTTCGATTTATTATTTTTGTTCCTTCCAGCTTACAACCTACCCAGCACTCTGCATTACCCCCAGCTTTCTTAACATATTACTAATATATATATATATATATATATATATATATATGATAAATGAAAGGACAAAATAATCCAACAGTACGAATTAAAAAGGAACAGCAGAAGATCTAAGACTCAACGTTTCACCCAACTGTTGCGTGGGCTTTTTCAAGAGCAAAAAATGTTCTTTGCCACTTTTAGCATTTTTTTGCTCTTGAAAAAGCCCACATAACAGTTGGGCAAAATGTTGAGTCTTAGGTCTTCCGCTAATTTACAGGGGGCATAACTTAGTACGGACTGATTAACTTCCTTGGTCTTATTGGCTAGGAGTAAAGTGTAGTATCTGTTCTGATACTACACTTCATGTTTTCTGTCCTCATTCATTGGAAGAGAAATCCTTCCAGACTACGGCAATTTTAATTTTTGTCCCAATCCAGACTGCCTCTTTTTAAGGAGCTGGATTTTCCTCATATTAAAAACCTATCTTGTGTCTAACTCTGCCCACGTGGGGAGTAAGTAAATAGGAACTAATGTATGTCTTTTTAAAAAAAAATTTTTTTTTTATCAAACAGAAGAGTCGCATAGAAAGACCCCCTTCCTCAAAAACGTACCCATAATACGGTTCCCAATAGCCGAGTCGGTACAGGACCAATTGCATTTTCATCATACAAAAGTTTCTGCTGAACTCATTTTTCCAATATGTGTGTTCAAGATGGATGCAGAGATTTTGAAGCGTGATAAATTAGCAGGAAGACACTGCGTTGCCCGGGATTGCATGGGAAATCCTATGTCCTTAATTTTTTTATCAAGTTTATGATTTTCAATTCTCGTGGTAACGCCCCAAGGACGTATTCAGCATAAATTGGGTGGGAGGGGTTGTAGGTAAAGTGACCTCAATTAAAATGAATTTTTGTAAATTTGTAGTGTTTAACCCCTCCAGGCACACCCGGCATTTCTTTGGAATCCATGAGTACCCCTGTATACTCTGAGCTCTTTATTAACATTTGTAACATTTATTTCTATAATTTTCAAGTTATAAATAATAAAACGCTTTTTAATTTTATTATTTCTTTGAATGTCAAGCACAAACAAGGACCCCCACAATGTTGTAACCCGTTTAATCAAAATAAAATATAGTTATTCACTTACCTTGGGTAATGTAGTTTTAGGATATGTGGATGTTGTATTATTGATCGGCCTTTGTTCCGATGGGATACTACACCCCATAAACTGGTATCGTCTTGGCCTTCGGGGCTTGATTTACGCCGGTCTATGGGTCTGTCCTGTGCAGTTCTAGGAGGTCCACCCTCCCAGGCTTTGCCTCCTCTTTTTTGGGAGGAGTAAGTTTATTGCTTACTGCCTGAGGCGCCACTACCGGGGAATGCCGACGGGGCTGCCCAGGCATTTTTTAATGGCCAGAGTGCTCACCTTCTCGGGCGCTGGCTTTTCAAGTCTCGCTTTCCCGACCCGACCTTGAGTCACATCTTGTGGGATTAAGATAAAACTGGCCTTGTGCCTAACCTCCTGGGGAGGTAAATAAAATGTCGTTATGGGATCTGTCTCCAAAACTGAGTTTGTCCACAAACTGACAGGAACTACAACTTTAAATAGAGATGTGCGTTCAAATGTTGTTCTTATTACGCGATTAAATTTCTTGATAGTTCTAATTCTTCAATAAAATGTTTTAGATCAAATGTTGACTTTATTTTAAAAAAGAAAAACAAATATGTTGAATGATCTTTAAAAGCGAGTAGACATTTGTAAAACAATGTTTAATGACCTTGAGAATATGGTTAGAGGTAAATATACAATTAGTCATCAATGTCAAAGAAATGCGTAAAAATATCACCGTTGCTATTTATTTTTTGACTGATGTGCCCTCCTGTCTTCTCGGGTGTATTGTTCAGCTAATTATGTTTCTTTGTTTTTTTTGTATTCAATGTTGCTTACTTGTGCATTGTGTAGGGTGGTATTTATTACTTACATAATGTATGTAGGTGTCATCAGTGTAGATAATGAATAGTATTTTTTTTTTTATGGAAGCCACTTGATGTAAAGAGCTAACAAGAACGAAATATGATTATCGCAAAGACAGGAGATGCCTACTGGCCTTAGTCTTGAAAAGACGATGGTTATAAGTAGGAGGAAAACAGCCATCAGGAAGAGAGTTCCACAAGCCTGCGGTTCTTGGAAAGAAGCTACTGGAATAGGAAGCTGTATTACAAAGCAGCGAATTGATGGCGACCACTAGACCAACGAGTCAAACTAGCTAGAACAAAAGAAGCGGGGAATAGATCACATAATTCTGAAGAACACGTGGCATAATAGTATTTATAGAAAAGACTGAGACTAGCAACATCACGTCTGCGAGATAGAGGGTGCAGAGAAGGGTAGGGCTAATTAAATTACAGACACGTTTCTGCACCTTATCAAGAATCCTCAAATGGGACAGATATTCATCAGCCACAATATGACAACAGTCCTCCATACGTGCTCTGATTTATAGATTTTATATTTGAATACAGGAAACGAACCTGTTGCTGAACAACTCACTTGAAGAAGGCCATAGGACATATCAGCCAAAACCTGGTTGGACAATAAATAGCAATAGTTGAAAAGAAAATGGTAAAAATAAATCCTCATCGTCAAAATTCAAATAAATAAGATTCTGATTCCTTCATTTGTTTAACGAGGTTTGAATATTACAATTTATTATATTTTATTATATTTTATTATATTACAATTTATTATATTTTATTATATTTTATTATATTACAATTTATTATATTTTATTATATTACAATTTATTATATTTTATTATATTACAATTTATTATATTTTATTATATTACAATTTATTTTATTTTATTATATTACAATTTATTATATTTTATTATATTTTATTATATTACAATTTATTATATTTTATTATATTTTATTATATTACAATTTACTATATTTTATTATATTACAATTTATTATATTTTATTATATTACAATTTATTATATTTTATTATATTACAATTTATTATATTTTATTATATTACAATTTATTATATTTTATTATATTACAATTTATTATATTTTATTATATTACAATTTATTATATTTTATTATATTACAATTTATTATATTTTATTATATTACAATTTATTTTATTTTATTATATTACAATTTATTATATTTTATTATATTTTATTATATTACAATTTATTATATTTTATTATATTTTATTATATTACAATTTACTATATTTTATTATATTACAATTTATTATATTTTATTATATTACAATTTATTATATTTTATTATATTACAATTTATTATATTTTATTATATTACAATTTATTATATTTTATTATATTACAATTTATTATATTTTATTATATTACAATTTATTTTATTTTATTATATTACAATTTATTATATTTTATTATATTTTATTATATTACAATTTATTATATTTTATTATATTACAATTTACTATATTTTATTATATTACAATTTATTATATTTTATTATATTACAATTTATTATATTTTATTATATTACAATTTATTATATTTTATTATATTACAATTTATTATATTTTATTATATTACAATTTATTATATTTTATTATATTACAATTTATTATATTTTATTATATTACAATTTATTTTATTTTATTATATTACAATTTATTATATTTTATTATATTACAATTTATTTTATTATATTACAATTTATTTTATTATATTACAATTTATTTTATTATATTACAATTTATTATATTACAATTTATTATATTTTATTATATTACAATTTATTATATTTTATTATATTACAATTTATTTTATTTTATTATATTACAATTTATTTTATTATATTACAATTTATTTTATTATATTTTATTATATTATATTTTATTATATTACAATTTATTTTATTATATTACAATTTATTACAATTTATTATATTTAATTATATTATATTTTATTATATTACAATTTGTTTGAAATTTGTCACTTTTTAACAATTAAGCAAATTTCTTAATCCATCATGGTTTTCTTACGGATTGAATTAGTCTGAAGCAGGAAATTGCCTTTCTATAATGTTAAAACAATTATTAAGTAACTATTTCTTTGTGCCATAGTCGTCTTTTTAACCGGCTGGTGCTAGTGTGATTATCAGAGTTAAGAGTGGATGGAGTAAGTACAGGGAACTTTTGCTATTACTAACCATGGGAAGAATCTATCAGACATCTGCGTCCAATGTGATAATGTATGGCAGTGGGTGAGGGCGTGTTGCATGGAGAGATAGTATGAGAAAGATACGATGGATGTGTCATGTGAGTGTTAAAGGCAGACAAGATAGTAGACGGAGATGTGTGCGGACAGGAGACTTTGTTGGTTTGGTCACATTGGAATAATAGATGGGGGCTAGGCTTAGATGTAGAACAATTGAAGTAACAGGGTCAGTTGGAAGAGGAAGGTAAAGGAAAACATGGGAGGAAATGATGAGGACTTGAAAGAAAGAGGGATAAATAAAGACCTAGGTTAGTTTGGAAGTCAGTTTCTAAAAGCCATCCAACACATGCCACCATGTAAAACAAATGTTAAACCAAATATGATGATTTTATTTATTCTTTCCTAGATTATTTTTGGGACTAATCTTTCTGATTATTGTATTTACAAAAAAGGTGTTTGACTTCATTTGTTGTTCGTTTTTCTTTTTTTTAGATTTGAAATAGCATTTTCTTTGGTATGTTAAATTTGAGTTTGAAAAAACATTTTTGTCTGTATGTAAAGTTTAAGTTTGTAATGGTATTCTGTCTGTCACACTTAGGTTTGTAATAATATTTGGCTTGTCAAACTTAGTTTTGTAATAATATTTGGTCTGTCACGCTTAGGTTTGTAATAATATTTGGTCTGTCACGCTTAGGTTTGTAATAATATTTGGTCTGTCACGCTTAGGTTTGTAATAATATTTGGTCTGTCACGCTTAGGTTTGTAATAGTATTTGGTTTGTCACGCTTAGGTTTGAAATAGTATTTCAAAATGTTCAGATTGAATGATCACATTTTATGAACAGATTTAAAATGCTTTTCATAAGTTGTTTTTCTTTTGAATGCATTCGCTAAATATGAGCATTGTCATCTTTATTCTTACTGGCTGCACGTCCGTCTTGGAGAAAGTTGCGTGTCTATTTTAAGAACGTCAGCACAGCTTGATAATAGAACTAAGCTTTTCATAGCCGTGCTCTTCTCAAGGCCATAATACTGCCATACTTCAGAAAGTGACCTACATAAACAAATAGGGGGGGGGGGCACACTTTTCTTTCTTTCTTTCTTCCTCTTTGCGTACGCACGATTTTCTTTTTCCTTTTTTTTAATTTAAAATTTTTTTTCTCTTCCTACCTGTCAGCCTTGTCTTTTAGCTTTCTAAGATTATATTTCTCCGTCCGCGTTCAGGTAGACGTTTAACATTCAAGCTATTCACTTAGCATAAATACAATATCAGATGTCGTCAGTTGACATCTTTCATTTCTCTTCGGTTACGTGTGCCTACAGTGCGATGGTTATCGTTTGTTACCAGCCATCTTGTATTCGTGGTATTGTCTGTTGTTCGGAATTTCAGAAGAGCGATGCCTACTTAGGCAGCAAATGATGAACCGCGCTGTAGCGGGAAGAACGGTGGGTGAAGAACTCGAGGAAGTTCATCTTTTTGGCAAGGAAAAAAATAGCGTTGATATAAATCTAGTTTACGTACGTGAGATTAAGGAAGAAGAAAGTAAAAAGCAAAAATACATTCTCTTTGAAATCAGGAATTGCGGAATCGCATTTCCGGAATGGCGAGGGGGGGGGGGTATTTACTTTGAGGTGATAAAAACTTTTGACGTCCAGTTCAAAGGGAAACTTGTAGTTGATAAATTTGTGTACTAGCTGAGATACCCATACCATGCCAGACTCATAATAATTAGACACTTGGAATCTTTAGTAAGTCACAAATTTATGTATTCTATTGTTTTTAATTTTCTCGTAGGCCGATTTTGCACACGCATACACATATGATGGCGTATTCTAAAGTACTGTTATCGCTTTCAAATAACTTCTGCTCATGAAGATGTGTTGCTATCTTTTTCAACTTACCTATCCTATCACTTCTACAGCGTTAAAAATATCTTAATCAAATCGGTAGGGGGCGATAGTTACTAACTTTTCTTTTCTTTCTTTTTACATGGAATTCTAAATCTATCTGCTCTGCGACTAGAGAAACTGAATATCTGTTTCGGTTTTAGGGATGATAGCGAAACGGCAGTATCCGCAGTTGTTGACTTGCGTTCTAATTATTATGAATTCAATTTACTTTATTAAAGAAATGAAAAAATACATATGGTAGCAAAATTGGTCAATTATTTAAAAAAAAAAAAAAAAAAAACGGAGTTTAACTTAAGAATTCTTCAGGCGCCAATTTCTCTCCTGCTCCTGAAAGACTAACGGTTATCATCTGAAGAAGAGACCTGTTTGTTTTACGGCATATCGACCCTTTGCAGGTTGTTTGATGCCAAAACTCAGTACGTTTTGACACCGGTTTATTGTATACAATTATTTGAACACAAGTTAGGGAATCATCAGTTCATGCCTTTCCTATTGGTTTTAGTGCATAATTAAACGCAATAGATCCGAAAGGGTTTTAACTCGTTAAAGCTGATTCCATAGTCTGTGACAGTATCCATTGCACCAATCATGCTACCTCAAGATCTACAGATCAAACACAATTTCCATGAACAATTTCTTTCCAAGAACTTCCCATCTGTGTTAGCACAAGATTTTTTACCTGAGAGTTACAACATGGTCCTCTTCAAATCCAAACACTTGTCAAAAACTGTTCTCATACGTTATTAACCATTATTCTCAAATTGCTGACTTAACAGTAAAATATTTTTTTAAAAAATTAAAAAAAAAATTTAAATAAATTTAAAAAAAAAAAAATTTTTTAAAGTAAAAAAAAAAATTAAAAAAACATTCATACAATTACTATGGCCTGGTAAAAGCAAAAGAAATTGGTATCCCAAAAGAATGGACTTTGTACAAGCTAATAATTTTGGTACTCTTATAGAGAATGCACCGCGTTTCTGTGACTTCGCATCATCAAAGTTCGGGCAGGTCTCGGAAGCGCCCGAGAGTTGACGAGGCGAAAAATGCCAAATGCTAAATTGAAGACTGGCAGACGATAAATTCAAATGAAGAAAACCAAACTAAAAATACATATATAAAAATAAAGAATAAACGAATCATAGCTAAACAACTGTTATTAATTAGATGTTTATTTATTTATTTTTTTCAAAGGAACCATTGTTAATCAAATGTTTTTAGTTTTTTCTTTTTTAAATGTGAGGACAAAATAAGAGAAGCGATAGTTACGCGGCTGACGAGACATCTTCAGCTGTGTGCAAGTGTATTTCTAGCATCAACCGAATTTTGATGATTACAAATTGAATTTTTTTTTTTTTTTTTTATCGACTGTTAGTCCAATATTTATTAAAATGCGAATTGCACTAAATTTAGTATGAAGAGTTCTTTGAGCAACTCGCTGGTATGCCATATGGGGTCACAATAAACAAACTACAGGTAATAAGTTCTAAAACTATTGGTTAGAATTGTACCAAGTTTGGTATGAAGAGCACACGGGATGCTGGATGTCATAACATTAAGAACAACTAATTCTGACGCTTTGATAAAGATCCAAAAATCTCTGTAGGAGCCACCATTTAGGCAGAGTTTTCACTGGTGACCATAAAAATGTTCGGTTCAACAAAATGATCACCAAAATCCAAATCTCGTGTTCTGCTTTTTACGTGAATCTTTAAAGTACCTCGTCGTATCGATAGTCGACTAACTCAAGTGTTAGATGGATAGATTCCGACCCAGAAAACAGCAATTCTTCCCCCTTTGTCAGAAACATTGTTCACGAAATGTGAGGACTAAAGGACAAAATTGAGGGAAACAAGAGTTACGAGGTTGCCGAAAGTAAACCGAAAGTTAGTCACTTTCTACTCTCCTACTCGCCAAAAGTCTGTCTGAATGGAGTGTTTTTTGGGTCTTTACTTAAGCGTCATAATTAATAATTCTTAATTTATTTTATTCAGTATCCTAGATGCTCTTCATACCAAATTTGGTACAATTCTATCCAATAGTTTTAGAACCGTTTGTAAAGTATAAAATGTACTACGGTTATAATGAAAAATCAAGCCAAAAAGAAGCTGTTTGTATTGGGAGTTGTTGCCAGCCTTGTAGCAGTCTTTATGAAAGCCAATTTTATAGATTAAATGGAGTTGCGCATAAAAAACCTAATTGTATCCGTGGAATGTATTGATTTATTGACACAATTCTGCCTCCTGTCGAAGGATTAGAATCGACTTTTTCTTTTTCTTTCCTGTTCAATCTCCCTCTTATTTAACAAAGATCAGATTATGACGTGAAAATCCTTAACCAATTAACTGTGAAAGCTTTTTATAGTTTGTCGAGTGAAAGTTTAAAGGGAAATAGTTAAAAGAATCGCTTTATTAGGATTTTCACTGTTGCTATCACTCCCCCCCCCCCCCACCTCTCATCAGAATTAATATGAAGGTAAACGGGGGGGGGGGGGGTACTTATTCTGCTGTTCCTTACCCAGATGAGTTGTTGCCTAACACAAAATAAAGGTTCACTTTGAGTTGGTATCTTAACCCAAAACTGTAAAGGAATATATTATCTAACATATATAGTTATCTTGTCGGATTTTAAAAGTTGGACCAAAATCAAATTTTGCTTCTGACTAGCAAATTTTCATTTCTTATTGTTATACCATGTTACTTTGTAACAATTTATTTCAAATGACAGCTGGTAATATGAAACATTTTTAGATAATCACCTAAAAATAAAAATTAGCTCATCTCCGTAATAAAATAAAAAAAGAAAAAAAAAAACTTTCGATCAATTAAAGATTTTTCTTCATATTACTTTATCAAAAGATAAGAATTTCGTTTTCTTTAACATGGCGCTACAAATCCGGAAATGTACTTAGGAAGAAATAATATCTCAAGACTTTTATATTTTCATGGCAAAAAAGGTCATGTGACACATCCTTCATAAATGGTGTTTTCAATCTTAAGCATTATAACTCGAATAATGTAAAGTGGTATAACTCTTATTTTAATTTGAAGGATATAATAGGAGTTGTCTCCCTTACCACTAAGATTCTATTGCTTTTTCTGGTGCTTGCTCAGATTAGGACTCATGCTAAATATTCCTCGGTGTCGGTACTTTCCGGATGTTTACGTAAAACGCTGAACAGCGCCGAATAAAAAGTCCGCTGATTTACCTGCGGCTAAAAAATCACAAACTAGGCTGGATTTACAAGCGGAGGGGGAAAAAAAACAAGCAAAAAAAAAATCCAATAAATTTTGTCAAATTGTATTAAAGAAATATTTATTTTTTTTAACGGAAAAATAAATGATTCAAATAAGAAGTGTTTAAATTAAAAATGAATCAAGTGTTTGTTTTTTGTTTTTTTACTGAAATGGCGTCGTTAGGGTTTAGTGTACGAAAATGTGTAAATATAGTAAAAATTCCCTTCAATTTCAACTTGTGATAACTCAGTTATTTTTGGGGTTATTTTGATAAAATTTGGATGTCAACAAAATGTAATCTTTTCTCTTTCTAAATGTATAATTCTTTTATCTTGTGTCATTAATAGTTTTTTTTTTCCCCAAGTTACTTAAAGTAGGTTACTATTTTCAGTCACAGGAGATTTATTTTTTACGGTTGATGTTTTTTAACTGAATGCACGTGATATTTTGTGTCTCTATGTATATAAACACAGTCTAATCTAAAAGAAAAAGGGCCACTCATCAATATGGTGGCCTAAATATAGGGGTTTAAGTTTTTTTAACAAAAACAAATTTAAGTAGAAAACTTCAGTGAATTAGATTTTTCCCCTATTATCAAATTGTTTCCCTCTGTTTTTACATGGTCCAAACAGTTACAAAGCCAAAGTGCATAATACTTGAATCCGGGGTTTGAGTTGTACAGCCAGCGGTACCGTTACGTAATTCCATACCGACGAGTGTAAAAACACAAAACATGTCTATAGATATTAAATATATAGAGATATTAAATAGATATTAAATATCTACACACACACACACACACACACACACACACACATATATATATATACTAGTAATCCAGGTAAAGTAAACATCCACAAGATAAAAATCTGAAGAATTTCAACTGGTCTTTCCGCTTGATGAGATCTCAGTTTCTAACAGCTGTTGATCGATAACATTGACATGCCAGTGTCGCAGATTATGTACATGTCTGTATAAATAAAAAATAAAAATAAAAAAATATATATATATATATATGGCTAACTGAAACAAAAAGAATTTAAAGATAAATATCAATCTTATATTTAATATAGATATGTAAAACCTTTCTTGTGCCTGCAGAAGGAATTCGTTGAAACATTGAATCTCTTTGAGGAACTTCACCCCCCCCCATATATATATATATATATATATATATATATATATAGTTATGAAAATATATTTATGGCAATTTTCATAACTTACTACCTAGCTCTACTCACATATCGAGCACTGTTGAAGTAAATACTGAAAATTGATACATAAAAAATTATATCTCCTTTCAACATTTTATGTGGATACATGAAATAATAATATATATATATATATATATATATATCACACACACACACACTGGACAAACTGTCTAGACAGCCTCTGGGTTTAGTTTTATCTAAAACTTGTACCGACTTAGGTTATTAATATTATTTATAATTCAAATTTCAAACCAGCTACAACTTTGATCAATTTTAATGTTCAAACAAAAACCAAAAGCACAATTGGCTGTCCCTTCCCCAACCGCACGCCGTGAATGGTATCACACGACATACGCAGATTGATTGTTTTGCTTTTCATGTTGGCTCCATGCAAAAAAGCTGAGACTATCAGTTTTGTCTCCATTTTTCCTGGCTCTGTAATTTCACTCGCAATCAAGTGTTATGAAAACGAATACCGATCGCCATAAATTCATCTGTCAGATGTGAAGAAAGATAACATCTGTTTCGCGTCTGTTAAGATCAGAACTTTCTGTTCAACTAAGATTAATTGGTTAAAGTTTCTTTTAGCATCAATCATCTGCCATTAAGTGTGCCCTTCAACGAACGAACTAGATTGTGTCGGTACCTCATAAATCTTCCATCTACTCAATTCTGTGGTTCTTCATTCGTTTCAGACCCTATACCACCGAGCCTACATAAAATAACATGTTGTGGTCAATAGCATTTTTAAGTATTGGAGTACTGTTGTCATATTTGGGCTGGTGAATCTCTGTCCCATTTGAGGGTTGTTGATAAGGTGCAGAAACGCGTCTGTAATTAGATTGGCCACACCCTTTCTTCTTCTCTGCACCCTCTCTCTCACAGACGTGATGTTGCTAGTCTCAGTCTTTTCTATAAATACTATTATGGCATGTGTTCTTCAGAATTGTGTGATCTATTCCCTGCTTCTTTTGTTCCAGCTCGTTTGACTCGTTGGTCTAGTGTTCTTCATCATTTCACTGTTTTCATACCTCATCGTAATACATCTTCCTAATCCAGTAGCTTCTTTCCAAGAACCACAGGATTGTGGAACTCTTCCTGTTGACTGTTTTCCTCCTACCTATAACCTTGGTCTTTTCAAGACTACGGCCAATAGGCATCTCCTGTCTTTGCAATAATCATATTTGTTCTAGTTAACTCCTTACATTAAGTGGATTCATGCCTTGTCTGGAGCGATTTCCATAATAATAAAAAGTCAGGATAAATTAAGGATGCACTGCAGATATTTTGAATTAAAAAAAAAAAAAAAAAAAAAAACAAACACAGGATTTTGACAAATGATTTAAAATGTCCAACTAATATTCTGATCCTAAATTATATTTCTTATAACCATAATGTTGTTGCAACGACATTGACCTTGGTCAAGGTGAGCTGGCTTCTTCCTTGGCCTGTGCCACGTCCTGAACCATGGTGGCCCATGCACGGCCGTCCTGAACAAGATCGCATATTTGAATTGCATGAATACTTATCAATTATGGTACTGTTTAATATAAAATGTAAAACAAAAACATTTTTTTTTTTTTAAACTCATTCAATAAAATAAAGTTAATAAAACGCATGAAACGAAAAGTCTCATAATCCAAAGAATGTGAGTTCAATCCCAGTACGGGCAGTACGTTTTCATTTTATCTTCGATCACATCCACAAATAAATTTGAATATAGAGTTAAGACCAGCGGCAGAAAAATATAAAGTTTTTGATAATAATAAGAAACTATTTCAAACTATGCACGAATATCCATTTTGTTATCAGTCAACATCGTCTGGTCTGTCGAGCAGCAGTTGGGAACCGCTTTGTTTTTAGGGGAATTTTTTAATCTGTGTTAACTACTTTCTTAATTTAGAAGTTTGCCGAGTTTGCCGACATTCTTTGTCTCCGTTCATTCTTGTATATCTGTCCGTTGAATTATGTTAATTGATGTTTGCTCTATGCAATTTCTGGAGTCTGTCCAATTCAGATGCTAATTTAAGCTCTTTGTCCTCTCACTTAGTTTATCGGTGGCCAAAGTCAGTGGTAGCATGTCCCTCGGTTACTGATTGCCATAGATGATACATAAAAACAAGTGACTCCTTGCCGTGCGTACATATCAGACAAACACATTTTCACGCTTGCCAAGTAATGGGTTCTTTCCGTTGACTTCTGAAAAAAGATCTCAAAACCAGAATAGATAGGGTTCTTCAGCCAAGTCTATGGCAACCCATCTAAGAGAATGAAACTGATGTAAAACCTGTGGCCAAAGTGATTACCAGTCATCTTGCCTTGGCATGTCACCAGGTTATAATTATGACGACTTTGAGAGTGATACTCGTGTTGTACAAGCGTTTATCACTAGAATCCAATGATGTATAGATTTATCTGCGATGCCATCTGTCATCCAAATATATTCAAAGTCCTATCGTGACGGATAAGTGACAAAGTGTCTAGATATAACCAGGACCGGCGGGACAGTTATAAAAGTGGGGGGGGGGGCTCTGCTAAAAAGTGGGGGGGGCCGGTTAAACACATGCATATATAACTTCATTATTGATGACCGTAAAGTGTGTTGGGGGGGGGGGGGCCGTCCACGTAACCTGGTAGAGGCACAAAGTCTCAATTCTGCATATCAAACGATACCGATCTGCAACTGATCTAAAAAGTCTCAATTCTGCATATCAAACGATACCGATCTGCAACTGATCTAAAAAGTCTCAATTCTACATATCAAACTATACCGATCTGCAACTGATCTAAAAAGTCTCAATTCTGCATATCAAACGATACCGATCTGCAACTGATCTAAAAAGTCTCAATTCTACATATCAAACGATACCGATCTGCAACTGATCTAAAAAGTCTCAATTCTACATATCAAACTATACCGATCTGCAACTGATCTAAAAAGTCTCAATTCTGCATATCAAACGATACCGATCTGCAACTGATCTAAAAAGTCTCAATTCTGCATATCAAACGATACCGATCTGCAACTGATCTAAAAAGTCTCAATTCTACATATCAAACGATACCGATCTGCAACTGATCTAAAAAGTCTCAATTCTGCATATCAAACTATACCGATCTGCAACTGATCTAAAAAGTCTCAATTCTACATATCAAACTATACCGATCTGCAACTGATCTAAAAAGTCTCAATTCTGCATATCAAACGATACCGATCTGCAACTGATCTAAAAAGTCTCAATTCTGCATATCAAACGATACCGATCTGCAACTGATCTAAAAAGTCTCAATTCTGCATATCAAACGATACCGATCTGCAACTGATCTAAAAAGTCTCAATTCTACATATCAAACGATACCGATCTGCAACTGATCTAAAAAGTCTCAATTCTGCATATCAAACTATACCGATCTGCAACTGATCTAAAAAGTCTCAATTCTACATATCAAACTATACCGATCTGCAACTGATCTAAAAAGTCTCAATTCTGCATATCAAACGATACCGATCTGCAACTGATCTAAAAAGTCACCTATGAAATCCCGGACGAGGAAGAGATGATGATGATGGAGAAACGTGAGGAGACGGCAATCATCTGTGAAGATGCAGCAAATCTTGCGTATTAATTGCTAAAATGTGCAATTGTTAGGATAGATGATGTATTTGTGCATGAGAATACACAAAGGCTGAGAATACAAATACGTCCTAGATGAAACCGCCTTTATAATCTGATATTTCAAGATATTCGGTCTTAGAAATGGTTTCAATTTGTTCGATAAGTTATTTGAAGTGTCTGCAGTTAAATGACACCTCCTCGTCCCCATAAAGACACCATGTGAGTTGTGACATAACGGCTTGTTTAATGTAAGCATCCTGTAGCTTTGACGATGCATAGAACAGGATTCAAAAGATGTTGAAGTTCTATTGACCTCCCCTGTCACTTGTGAGGGGGTTACATCGATCATATTGACCCTGACCTTATCATCTAATTGGTGTAATTGGGGTCGATGATGTGAAGAGCTACCACCTGCTAGTTGATAGTTTTGAGATTCTTGGTGTAATTGGGTTTTTTTTTTTTTTAGATTCTTTTTTTAAAAACAGTAAAAAAAATTGAACTCTCTCTCTCTCTCGCTCTTTCTCTCTCTCTTTCTCTCTCTTTCTCTCTCTCTCTTTCTCTCTCTCGCTCTCTCTCTCTCTCTCGCTCTCTTTCTCTCTCGCTCTCTCTCTCTCTCTTTTTCTCTCTCGCTCTCTTTCTCTCTCGCTCTCTTTCTCTCTCGCTCTCTCTCTCTCTGTCTCTCTCTGCACATACGCACATAGTAAAACAAAAGTTATGAATAAAAAAAAAATCAAAAGGTTTTTAATTTTCCATATGATGGAGGGGGGGGGGGATTTCACATTTCTCTTGAACTTCCTGTCTTTAATTTTAGATAAATTATTTTAATCCCATTTCTAGAAACAGAACTTTTTTAATTGCAGGTTTTCAGGTATATTTTAGACCAACAGTAGCCCCTCTTCTTCACCCCCCCCCCCCTGTACGTTTTGCCCCCATCCCTGAACGTCATATTACAATTTATTTTTAATTTCAGTAATTTCTAAGTAGTAAAGTAAAACGTCTTTTATGTCTGCAAACATTCAGCCACGATATCGTAAAAAAAAAAACTTCTAATACAAAATTGTAAAATTTTAATCAAAGTTGTTTGATTTTAGTATAGAGCTTTAATTTTAATTACATCCTTGGACAAACGCATTACAATCATAGGTGCTTTTGCAGTTTCACAATGACATGTTAGGCCTCTCTTTAAAAAATATTTAAAGAAATGTATAAACTTTATGTACTTATGTGGTAGCTGAAAAGAAGACTGTACACCAAAAATTTATCCAGTATTTATTAAATCACAAATTTTAAAAACGCCATTTTTCTTATATTTTGACTTTTTCGAAAGTTATCTCCCTTGCCTACTTATTAAGCTGAAATGTCTACCGATACATAAGATCGTTTTTTTTTCTTTCTTTTTCTTATAATTTAATAAATACTGGATGAATTTGCGTAATTTTTTCTGTACAATCTTGTTTTTCAGCTCACATGTAAGTACATAACAAAGTTTATACATTTTAAAAAAATATTTTAATGTCATTGTGAAACTGCAGAAGCATGCAATTATAATATAGATTGAAACCATTCTGTTAGATTCATTTTTTTCATATTTTCAAATCCTATTAATGTTGGTAATGTCTTAATTTATTCTTGTTCCTGCAAAATCAATTAATTTCTAGAACATTTCTGCGGGAATATAATTAACGCGTCTTTCATTTTTGGCAATTTTTAGGGTGGGGTTAAATATTTAATGTTTGTTGTTTGCTGCTGCTGCTGTGACTGTTGTTGTTAAAACATTAGCCATATCTACGAAGATATAACGGCAGGTGTGGGGTGTAAAATCGTTTGAACTGAAACCTAACTTGGCAGGTAAGGCTGATTCTCTTATTTAGGCCTGATTCAGTCGGAGAAAATCAATTGCCCTAGTTACGTCAGTTTAGTGCGTTGCAACCACCCACACACATGCACGCATTTGTTGAACCGATCCAGTTCGATGAGGATTTTCTTTTGCTGCTACTTGAGACAGCAGCATCATAGACAACGTATGCGCATATGCATACACGTTTGTTGCACGCATTATATGCACACGCTAACATATGATAGATGCGCACATACACCTGCGCGCACCCTCACCAGAATAATACTTTATGGTATTACATAAGAGAAATGTTTTTACCTTTTCTACATAACTTGTTTCCTCGACAAAAGAGAAGATAAATTGTCCTCAATTATCGTATGATTCATATAGCGCTCTTTTTTTATGACCTTGTATCTTGAGACGACTGCAATATCATATCTGTAGCTGTAAATATTCCACCATCGAGATATTACAGATAACGCGGTTGGTGGTAGTATTTATGCTATTGCTGGATAGATGGTTGTTTGGGGGGGGGGGGGTCTCACAAAGATTGATGACTCTGCCCTCCCCCCACCCCACCCCACCCCAACTGAAAACAAAATCTTTCTTCTGCAAAAATAATTTCTACCTACCGATTCCAACTCCCCACTTGGTTAGAGTGCGTTATTGACCCAATGGATCGCTTCATGACTATGGAATTGGCTATGCAGAGTTAAGATCCTTTTTTCTTTTTTTTTTGGTCCCCCGATTTATAAAATCAGGACTTATGTTTTGAGGCATGTCCGTCCGGATTTTTCTCCGCAACCATCCATTGAATTTCTCTGAAATTTGGCATGAAGTTGTAACTTTGGTCAGGTTAGAAAGTGACATTCTCCGATTTTAGAAAAAAAATCTGGTTAGCCCCCCCAGGAGATCAAAAGGCCCCGAAATGGCAAAAAATGACATTTTTTGCCCCATAACTTTTCATCCATCCATTCAATTTCTCTGAAACTTGGCTAAAATGTAGAGGCAATTGTTCCTAATAGAAAATAAGTATTGCTGACCTTGGAAAAAATCTGGTTCGCGCCCCCCGGTGGGTCAAAAGCCCCCAAAATGGCAAAAAATGGCCCTTTTCTCCCATAACATTTGATCCATCCATTCAATTTTTCTGAAACTTGGCCAAAATGTAGAGAAAATTGTTCTGGATATAAAATGAGCATCCTTGACCTCAGAAAAATTCTGGTTTGCGCCCCCAGGGGGTCAAAAATGCCTCAAATTGGACAAATTTATTGCATTTTACACTCGCCACATCGAGTCACATACAGAGGGGGACCACGCACGTGCAGCTTGTTTTTTTTTCCAACTGCATACTAATACCTTTTGGAAAGGTATGAATCTGTGCCTGACCCCCTCGGCACTCTTCTGATTCACTGTATTGAGGGTTTGGTGGTATTGCTTTGGCGCTGACTGCACAATTACAGCAGACATTTATTGTCAGCAATTAGAAAGTTTATACTCTAATTCGAGGAAGAAAAGAAGCGAGATTTGGTGAATCAAAAGGAATACTTGTGCTTGCTATGCCGTTCACGCTGGTTGGGTATTACGGTGTAAGTGACCACGATAGATTCGATAGGATTCAGACTTGGCCGAGCTAATTCCGTAGGCCGCAGCAATATCAATAATATGCATCTGATATTGTTTCGATTCTAAGTAAAAGCTGTAAGATATTGTTGAAGGGGGTTTGTTCGTGTTTTGCGGGTTATTATTCTGTTTTGAGTCTGCAGGATAACGAAGTGTCTGCCTTCCAGGAATGGTGAATTCTTATGCATCAACTCGATGCGTAACATTTTTATTTTGTCTTAACGTTTTTTTACAACTTAGCTAGATGGTGTAATCGTATCGCCTGTAATTGAAGCAGATCCGTCTCATAAAAGCAAACATAATATCAAAGCATATCATTTTACACTGCCTCATCCTTATCTCTCCACCCCCTCCTCATCCTTATCTCCCCCCCCCTCCTCTTCTTCTCTCGAAGCTTCAACTTTTCTTGTCCATCTCTTTTTGCTGTAGGCGAGTTGACGAGCATTCTCGCAAAAATGTCATCTTGTTCTAAATAGATGAATGCCTTTCTGTCACGTCCTTATGCTTGTGTACTATATATTCCAGAGTTTTCTTTCTTTTTTTTCAGTATTCGACTGGATTCGAACTTGGCACACCCAGGACTGACGACCTGGGTGTGCCAAGTTCGAATCCAGTCGATTCCGTAATACCACTTTCACTTAGGGATGTTGGCAACCTTTACGTGGTCCCTCCTGCAAGAAAGCCGACAACAGAATCAAACCGTTCAACAAAGTTGTGATTCATACTAAATGTACTTTACTAGTATTCTACTCATCGGGAGGAGGGATCCGATTATAAATTACGGACTGTACCTACTGCTAAGATCAAAGTGTAGTATCTGTTCCAATGGATACTGCACCCCATAGACTGGTATTGTCTTGGCCTTCGGGGTTTGATTTACGTCGGTTTATGGGTCTGTCCTGTGCAGTTCTAGGAGGTCCACCCTCCCAGGCTTTGCCTCCTCTCTTTGGGGAGGAGTAAGTTTATTGCTTACTGCCTGAGGTGCCCCTACCGGGGAATGCCGACGGGGCTGCCCAGGCAATTTTTTAACCCCACTTTCCCAACCCAACCTTGGGTCACATCTTACTTGTGGGAGTAAGATAAAAACTGGCCCTGTGCCTAACTCTTGGAGAGGAGTAAATCAATACTCAGCGTTGCCCAGGATGCAGTGAAGTCATTCATTTTTTATGCATGTCTTTTTTTCTTCTTTTAAATAGAAAAAGAAATAAAAAGTTCAGTTATTCTTCATTTAAAAATGAGTTATTCCCCTTGCTGGTTTAGATTTTTAGGTTATAGTTTAAAAAAAGAATTTTTTACATAAACTATAGTGAAGTACATAATGCTGTATTGCTGCTGTGCTTAAAAATATAGTGACGAACACTAGTGTCTAAAAATATAATGGTAAATCTTTATTGACGGTGAACGAGTGGGGTTAGTGAGGAAGGAGGACGGGGTGGTTTTCCCAGACTTGGTTGCAAGTCGACTAATGATCTCAATGTCGGTTTAGTTTATATAATTATTTGTGATGTCAACACATCCACCTGCAAACATTTCGTCTCCGCTGTCAATGTACACACACCTTTAGGGCATTTGTTTAGCGACAGTGTTTCTGTCTGCAGCTAACCGTTGCAGGGGGTCTTGCATCAATCAACAATTATTTTATTTACGACAATCGACCGTGTTTTCTTTCTTCCAACCATGTGCGTGTCTGTGTCGAGTACCTTTTATTCCTACCAGGTGACATTTCCGGTACACCCGGCCCAGATATTCAACAATTATAGTACCAATAACATGTTACAACAATAACAGATGAAAAATTGGCTAGTTAATATTAATGTTTGATGTCGGCTTTAATGTTACTTGGGCCCAACTTTTAAAATAAGCTAACTTTATATGCTAGATAGTAAAAGTAGTACCTGTTTTATTTTTTGTTTTAAATTATTTAATTACGTGTCATTATCAGTGATTGCTCACTGGCAATAACAAGTATTGTTCTCTGGAGTCTGGGTGACAAGTCTCTCTAGAATTCCAGCACGCTATGCCTTTTTCAGTAGCTGTTGCTAATCACATTGTGTTATCACAACAGCCGTTTATCATTGATTTCACGCTAAAAATGTCTGTTGGCTTTCTCTGGAATTTGAGTAGCAATAAGCCTCCGTCAAGATTATGGGATTTCTGATAGCTTCAGTTCCCTTGCATTATTACTGTTGAGTTCTTTCTATATATTTTATTCTTTCTGTTTACACTTAACTGTGGTTGTTGTTCGCTGATTATATGGGTTGGTTTCTGCACTTAAGGAATTTCTTTAATATTTGAGTTATTTTCATCCGTGCCATGTGTTATATGATGCCAATCATCCCTTGGATTCCAATTTCTCTTAGTCTTTTTTATTTTATTTATTGGAACTGTTCCTAGTGCTCCTAGTATTACAGTAATGTTCTATTATACGATGCATTGCTGAGTAATAGGTCATAGCTATTAACATAGCGATGACCTATTACTCAAGAGGGGATCTTAAGATGCATCCGTTCAAATTACATGTTTAGCAATAAAAATGCTATCATCTAAAGCAGGGGTTCTCAACCGTTTTCCCGTTAAGTACCCACTTGAGTTATAAAACCATCTTCCCGAACCCCCAATAATGTGACAATGAACATAATGATAATTTATTGACTAACTCATTATACTACAATAATTCTGCAAAGGATATATATATATATATATATATATATATATATATATATATATATGGGGTGGTGGTAGTAGTAGTGCTCCCTAGGTTTGACGCTTCTCCCCAGTGTTATAGCGTTTAACAAAATGGATAACTGCAAGCATTCCCCATGAAAGGATGCTAGTCTGTCGTCAGTTAAACGTCCCAGCAAGGCTGGTATCCAGCTGGGTGTAGTGCTGGCTTACAGCACCTCTTATTCGCAAATGGATTGTGCTCTGATGAGCTTGCTGCTCTGGTGCCCCCACGACGTAAATTTACTAGACCAACCCGACAATGTGCCAAATCCCATCCATACACTGTGGATGCCCCCAGATGCCGTAGAGCTTTCTACTCCAAAAGCTTCTTTCCTCGTGCTGCTGGACTCTGGAACTCCCTCCCTGCTTCCTGCTTTCCTGACATACCGAAATTTAAAATCAACGTAAACAGACATCTTGCTGCGCGGCTTCTAATTTAAGTTGAATCCCCCCTTTTTCTTTCTCAGTAGCCCCTTACGCCTACAGTGGCGGCCTGCCTTGTTTGGGGTGAACTATGATAAAAAAATTTTAAAAAATTTTAAATGGTCACTCAGCTAAGTATTGATCAGGATCAATGTTGGTGATCGGACAGAAACTGCTGTGTCAACCTGATTCCATGAGAGTGGAAGTACCTGTCCAATCAAAAAGAGTCATGAGTATGAAATTAAACTGTTTTGTGCGATATACACATCATGACTCATTAAAGCAAACATCAAGAATAATTATTTGAAGATTTTAAGAATTTGAAGAATAAAAACTTTTACCAAAATGACTGGATTCGCCATTAAATGACCTGATATGATGTAAAAGCAACCCCACAAAACCGAGTTTTTTTTTGTTTTTTTTGCTATTTTGAAAACCATTCTTCAAGAATATGTTAATTTCTAATAACAATAATAATAATAATCCCAATAATATTCATTGTTTTTTGTGTAAATAACAATGGTTAGCAAATTAGTCGAAAGCGCATGAAGAAATGGAGATGTAGCTGAGAAATATTTAATTCACAATCTTAAAAATTTCATTATTTTATTGCTAAAATAGGAACGTGCTGTAATATTGTAAATTTTCCCGAAATACCCTCAACAGATTTGTATTCCGATGTGACAAGTGTCGGAGCACTGCAGTAAATTCTGTTGTCTTTAGACTCTGCATTGAAAGGTGGGGGGGGGGGGGTGAACCGCATCGCTGTTGCTGCTGCGTTACGGCTGCTGCTGCTGCTTCTGTTGAATTTTCCAGCTGTCTGGCGGAGCAAAGACGGCATCACTCGTGCTACGTTAACAGTGACCATGGCAACTTGGATGCTGCTACTGTTGCTGCTAACACAGCTCTCAAATGCAGTTCCCCACTCTCTCTCTCTCAGCCAACTAGGTCAGGCCACAAGAAGATGAAGATGATAGGTTGCGCACACACCCCTCCCTTGCTCTCTATCTATATCTATCTGTACCTATACTTACCTGTCTCTCTCACTATCTCTTCCCCTCTCTCTATCTCACTCTCTCTATCTCACTCTCTCTATCTCACTCTCTCTCTCTATCTCACTCTCTCTATCTCACTCTCTCTATCTCGCTCTCTCTATCTCGCTCTCTCTATCTCGCTCTCTCTATCTCGCTCTCTCGCTCTCTCTCTATCTCGCTCTCTCTATCTCGCTCTCTCTATCTCGCTCTCTCTATCTCGCTCTCTCTATCTCGCTCTCTCTATCTCGCTCTCTCTATCTCGCTCTCTCTATCTCGCTCTCTCTATCTCGCTCTCTCTATCTCGCTCTCTCTATCTCGCTCTCTCTATCTCGCTCTCTCTATCTCGCTCTCTCTATCTCGCTCTCTCTATCTCGCTCTCTCTATCTCGCTCTCTCTATCTCGCTCTCTCTATCTCGCTCTCTCTATCTCGCTCTCTCTATCTCGCTCTCTCTATCTCGCTCTCTCTATCTCGCTCTCTCTATCTCGCTCTCTCTATCTCGCTCTCTCTATCTCACTCTCTCTATCTATCTCTCTCTATCTATCTCTCTCTATCTATCTCTCTCTATCTATCTCTCTCTATCTATCTCTCTCTATCTATCTCTCTCTATCTATCTCTCTCTCTATCTATCTATCTCTCTCTCACTATCTCTCTCTCACTATCTCTCTCTCACTATCTCTCTCTCACTATATCTCTCTCACTATATCTCTCTCACTATATCTCTCTCTCTATATATATATATATATATGTGTATATATATATATATATATCTCCCTCTCTATATCTATCTATCTCTCTCCCTCTCTGTCACTATCTCTATATATATCTCATATCTCTCTCACTATATATATATATATATATATATATATATATATATCTATCTCTTTCTCTCTAATCGGTTGGATGACGTGCATAATTCATTCCATATACATTTTCTTATTGATTATTGTTCCTCTCTGAAGACATTGAATTAACATTGCCTTCATTCTACGGAGTTGCAGTTAGATTAAAAAATCTATTATTGAAGAATCACGTTGTCGATTAATTATGAATAGAAAAAAGAAACCTTTTTGATCGAAAATAATGTGTTATCAATAGCATAAAAGATGGTTAAAAACGAAAAAGAAACCAACTTTGAAATATTTGACAATCATTTCACAGGAATGAAACTTTTTAAAATTACAAAGTAAAATCCGTAGATTTTTCTTTCCGTCTTGAGACATCCATACTTTCATTTATTCTATTCTCTCGTAGATTTTTCTTATTACCAAATTAGCATCATCCATGTGACGAACTTACTTTGACACAAACATTTAATGTATATAACTAAGTTATTGCTTTTTCTATGTAGAGTCATCTACAGACAGCTGTCTTACCGTATCATGGCTCTCCAGTGTGGCTAGACTAGATTTGATACAAACTACTTGGTCAGCAGTCGAGATATCTTACCTCTACCCTATTAGGCTTCTCACAAAATTAAGAGAATTTATTTGTTTACATTATCGCCCACCTAGAGAGCTCTCTTTTACGCAGAGCAATATATCTTGTGTACTTAGGTAGCATTCATTCTTTCAAACATATTCTGTTGAATTTCATATTCAGTGTCTATCAGATATGCTGGTCTTTCTTGACAATATTTTAACAAACTTTTACAAGTCAGAACAAAAAAAAAAAAAAAAAACTTTTTTCCAAAAGTCAGGTTTATGATTATTCTGTATTTTTGTATAAATATTTTAAACTCCTTTTTTTTTTTTCTTTTTTCTTTTTTCATTTTACGATCAGTCGAAGTTCTCAGAAATCAATGGGGCCCCTTCCTGGCGCTAACACTTGATCTCTATATGAGATACATAGATATTCGAATATTCCATGTTTTACACTCCTTCCTGAATACGATTAAAAAAAGTCAAAAGTTTGAGAAATAAAGTTTGTTAGTATTTTGGAATAGTTATAATATTTACAATATTCAACAAAATATATGTATAAAACATCTCAGTGTCATGGAGATGAGGATGCTGTGTTGGATATCGGGTATTACTCTACTCGACAACATCACCAATGACATCATTCATCTGTGGTATGAAGTGGCACTAACTGCCGACAAGTTCTGTGAATCTCTACCGAGATTGTATGGTCATGTCCGATGAGTCAACGACAGCCTTGCAAAGGTGGCGTACAAGCTGACAGTTGGGGTCCGGTGGTCAGGACGACGGTCAAAACAGCGTTGGCTTGACACACTTGACCTGGACTTGAAAATCGCCGGTGTGCACCTTGATCAGGCACACGACTGAAAGAAATGGAGGAACAAAATAATATCTGTGGACCCTGTGAAATGATGTAGGACCACGCTAGGAAGACGATATGTAAAAAAAATATATCTGTTTATATTTTTTTTACATATCGTCCTAACCCTAACCCGACCGCGCTAGAAAGACGATATGTAAAAAAAATATATCTGTTTATATTTTTTTTACATATCGTCCTAACCCTAACCCGACCACGCTAGGAAGACGATATGTAAAAAAAATATATCTGTTTATATTTTTTTTACATATCGTCCTAACCCTAACCCGACCGCGCTAGAAAGACGATATGTAAAAAAAATATATCTGTTTATATTTTTTTTATTTATTTATTTCTTATTCGTTGACGTCTAGAAATACAAATGCAGATTAAAAAAAAAAATTTTTAACAGAATTTTTAGTTGCTTCCTGCAACCTTAAGTTGAAGTTCAGTTTCAGGTTCAATCCTAATGGAAATCTTAATTCAATATCAAATTATATTGATATAAATATGTTAAATGGCAGATTTGCGAATGGAGAGCTCAGTGTACAGAGCAAATATTTATGGATACAGGAAAACAAACTCTGATTATTCCAGATTTGAGAAGACCAAAGAATGCTGCATCTACATATATATATATATATTTTTTTTTTTTTAATTGAATATTACAAATATATATATGTAAATATTTTTAATTGAATATTACAAATATATATATGTAAATATTTTTAATTGAATATTACAAATATATATATGTAAATATTTTTAATTGAATATTACAAATATATATATGTAAATATTTTTAATTGAATATTACAAATATATATATGTAAATATTTTTAATTGAATATTACAAATATATATATGTAAATATTTTTAATTGAATATTACAAATATATATATGTAAATAAATATTTTTAATTGAATATTACAAATATACAAATATATATATGTAAATAAATATTTTTAATTGAATATTACAAATATATATATGTAAATAAATATTTTTAATTGAATATTACAAATATATATATGTAAATAAATATTTTTAATTGAATATTACAAATATATATATGTAAATAAATATTTTTAATTGAATATTACAAATATATATATGTAAATATTTTTAATTAAATATTACAAATATATATATGTAAATATTTTTAATTAAATATTACAAATATATATATGTAAATATTTTTAATTAAATATTACAAATATATATATGTAAATATTTTTAATTAAATATTAAAGTGTTTTATACCTACAGACGACGTTGTTTCGGGTTTCTACCCTCATCAGTGCAGGAGTGGTGGTTGCAAGCGGTCATATGGGCTTGACCACAGTTCATAGATTCAGCCTGGAATTACGAGCCTGACATCAAAACGGACGCGGTACTTGAACTGATATATATATATATATAGGATCAAATATAAACCAAAGTAAAACTTTTAGTAGATGGAACCTATTGTGAAGAGGATTAGCTCAATATACGAGATAGAGCAATTGTATAGATAGGAGAAAAAAGTGATAAAATGCGGAACTTCTCTTTTCATCCACTGCGTTTTTTTAATAATAATTTTTTTTTTTTTAAATAATTTTCATATTTTTCAAATATTTGAACTTTAGTTTTTTCGAAAGCCAACTTATCTATCTGTATTTTTCCTCTGATGATAAGATCTCGATCTTTGAAAAGCCTTGGCTTAAGGAAAGAATAATAAACACTAGTTTATTACTGAATACACCTTGCATTGAACAATTGAAATTTGAAATAAATTTGGACAATCGTCGCATTTTATCACTCTTTTTTCTCCTCTCTCTCTCTCTCTCCCCCCCCCCCCTCTCTCTCTCTCCCCCTCTCTCTCTCTCTCCCCCCCTCTCTCTCTCTCTCTCTCTATATATATATATATATATATATATATATATAATCAGCTGAAGTACCCACTACACCGTATTTTTCCAGTTATCCCATCAGTTTTCACATCAACTCAGCCGCAAATAATTCTCTTTAAATTGTAACAGACACAATTACAATTATCTTTTCTAACTCTGTCCATTAATAAGCGGTTAATTTCTGTTACAGAATTCAATTTTGTAACAGAAAATCCCAGTGAATATCATTTTATGATAAAGCTAATTATTTCATTCAAATTGACTCAAAGTTATTTGTGGAACAAGAGTCTATGAAGGTGTGTGCACGTGTATATAAATATGTGTGTGTGTGATTATTTGTAAGACATTTGAATTTCCACAGTTTGATTGGTTGATCAGCTACCGATCTTGTTCTTCTCAACCTGAATCCTTCTGTCAACCAAATGTGGGTCACTTGAAAGCTGAGCGTTTTATTTGATTCAAGAAACCCGTTCTATTGTACTTGTGTATAAAGCCTCTTGTCTACATCATCGTAAATCCTACTTTCTTTTTATTGACTAATAAATCATTCAATTGTTTCAATCAATGTATCGTGAATTAAACTTTCTTTTTTTTCTTTCTTTTTTTAAGATTATTCTTTGGTGAAGGAGGAAGATGTCTATCACTTCATAAGACAATCAAATTTTATTAGTATCTACAATTATGAAAGTATTAGTGACTCTTATTGTGCAAGCTTCTAAAGTCTTTGAAAAAATAATTTTTTAATCACTGATTTGATTTAGGGTTAGACATACAGAGGTCAGTCGGTCTTTTTCTTTTCTTTTTTTTTTCTCTTTTTTTAACAAATCCTTGAGTCGGATTTTTTTCTTTTCCTAGCAACAAAATTTCATCCCTCTGTTTCAGGGAGTTAGAAATCGACTTTTTCAGAAGTCAGATATTTTAGAACCGACTCCAGGGGTCATCATCAGGTTTTTGTTTTGCAAGCGACTCTCCGCCCCTGAAACATTGAACCTATTTAACTTTAGGAATCTGACCCCGACATGCCATCGTATACATATCAGATCTATGAACAACCATATAGAGCATAAAATTGGTTTTGATTATCGAAAACTTTCTCATTTGTATGCTTCCCATTTTATTTGCATCCAAAATCAGTTGGTTGACTTGCATACGATCCTCAGATAAATTCATCTCGCATATAAGGTCATCTTGCCAGATTTTCAAACCCAAATAACAATCCGTCTGATATATCGATATTTGATTCGGTCTAGCCTTTTTTTTTTTTTCTTCACTGTTATTGGCATTCACATTCTGTCTGCATCTAAATTCAGTTGGGGGACGTACATACAATCATCCATTGTATATAATTATTGGTTATTGCTCCTCTCTGAAGACATCAAATTAGCAGTGCTTTCATTCTATGGAGTCGTGAGTTTTCTACTCATAATTCAACACCTTTTAGCCAAGATCAAAGTGTAGTATCTGTTCCAATGGATACTACACCCCATAGACTGGTATTGTCTTGGCCTTCGGGGCTTGATTTCCGCCGGTCTATGGGACGGTTCTGTGCCGTTCTAGGAGGTCCACCCTCCCAGGCTTTGCCTCCTCTCTTTATGGAGGAGTAAGTTTATTGCTTACTGCCTGAGGCGCCCCTACTGGGGAATGCCAGAGTGCTCACCTTCTCGGGCGCTGGCTTTTCAAGTCCCACTTTCCCGACCCGATCTTGGGTCACATCTTACCTTGTGGGAGTAAGATAAAACTGGCCTTGTGCCTAACCTCCTGGAGAGGAGGTAAATAAATACTCATAATTCAACACCGTGATTTAAGATACAAATACATATTAATTTATTTCTGCTATAAGTAAATGTTCAGCTTTATATCTACAAATGATATACAACATTCATGTATATAACTTTGTAAAATTAATTTATGGGAATAATAGAGAGTAGAAAGTGACTAACTTGGCTTTACTTTTGGTAGCCTCGTAACTCTCGCTTTCCTTATTTTGTCCTTTAATCCTCACATTCCATGAGATGTTTCTGACAAAGGGGGAAGAATTGATGTTTTCTGGGTCGGAATCTATCCATCTAACACTCATCATTGGCTAGTTTTTGACCATGAAGTTTTTTTGTTGTAGCTCCTTGCATCAAGTGGCTTAATGCCTTGTCTGGAGTGATTTCTATTAAAAAAAAAAAAAAAAATACAAAAAAAAAAATACAAATCTGTATACCAATAAGTTTAAAATTGAGTTTGAAAGCATTTAAATTTAAAAGCTGTTGACTTAAAATTATCAGTGTCATGTTTACGTACATTAATGGCTTCTTGGAATTCGAAAAAGAAAAATCTTTTTCATGGGAAACAATTTATATGGTTGTGTGCCTCTTTCCTCTGCCATCTTCATCTTTTTCGCTATTTCCCATGCAACCAAATGGTAAATAATGGAACTATTTACTTAGGAGATGGAGACACTATTTCTGACTGATAAAGATACGTATGGATATAAGAATAGGCATATTATTATATTGGATGACTCATAATTGCTACATCCACATGCAATTTCAAAGCTTATAGCATAATGATAATCTTTAAAAAAAAATAGTATATATATATATATATATATAAGTGTTTTAAGGTTCATATTTTTTTTAAAAAGCATCTATTTGAAATTTAATAAGGAATAGGTAAAATAAATACCTTTTGAAGCATTAAAGATGCGATATCAATTTTTTAAAAAATAAATCGAAACCAATTTTTTTTTCTTCTTTTTATAAACTCTCTTATATATATATATATATATATATTTATATATATATATATATATAACTTCTTTGTAATATAGCAGGAAAACTCCCAGCAGAGTGTTCGATTAATTAAGAATTAAAGTTAAAAATTAAGACCGTAATATTTATTTATTTTGGTACAGAAAAATTAATACAACATTCGTACCATCGGTTTCAAGCACAGAAGGACTTAGCCATCCGGCTCTCTTCAGCTTCTGTTGTCATCTGTTTCGGAAATGTGAAGTCTCGTGTCACTCTCGTCTGGACGCGTTATTTCCAAAACAGATAACAGAAGCTGAAGAGAGACGGATGGCTAAGTCCTTCTGTGCTTGAAACCGACGGTACGAATGTTGTACTAATTTTTCTGTACCAAATTAAATAAACATATATATATAAGAGGCCCTCCCTCCGCAAACAGAAGGAGTGTCTCTTGGGGTTGAGTGTGATTAGTCTCTAAGACACAACCTCCATTCCATATAACATCACGCTTATTTTATTCTAAATTCAAACTTTTTTTTTTTTTCCCCTTCATAACATAACGCTAATTTCATTTTAAATATAAAAAGTTTTAATTCTATCCTACGTTCTCACCCATATTTAAAATCCCACGATATCAGTCTTGTAAAGTGTGGGCGAAACTAGTTGACTGGCAATTTTTTTTTTCATCCCCTAAATCTTTTAATTATGAAAAATTCAACACGTCTTCCCTTCATTATTGCACTAATAAAGTTTTGTACCCCCCAAAAAATAATGATATATATATATATATATAATCTATATATAAGTATATATGAAGTAAATGATAAAAGATTGTGCCTGTGTGGTTGAAGACTTTCTCAGTTCAGAACTTTAATGTTTATTTTCTTTAAAAAAGAAGTTATCTTTTATTTTTGATAAAACAAAGTTCAAATCGAGGTGCAACCGAAAAAGCCACAAAAAAGTCTTACCATAGGTTGTAGGTAACATTATCGACAAAAAAGTCTTACCATAGGTTGTAGGTAACATTATCGACAAAAAAGTCTTACCATAGGTTGTAGGTAACATTATCGACAAAAAAGTCTTACCATAGGTTGTAGGTAACATTATCGACAAAAAAGTCTTACCATAGGTTGTAGGTAACATTATCGACAAAAAAGTCTTACCATAGGTTGTAGGTAACATTATCGACAAAAAAGTCTTACCATAGGTTGTAGGTAACATTATCGACAAAAAAGTCTTACATAGGTTGTAGGTAACATTATCGACAAAAAAAGTCTTACCATAGGTTGTAGGTAACATTATCGACAAAAAAGTCTTACCATAGGTTGTAGGTAACATTATCGACAAAAAAGTCTTACCATAGGTTGTAGGTAACATTATCGACAAAAAAGTCTTACCATAGGTTGTAGGTAACATTATCGACAAAAAGTCTTACCATAGGTTGTAGGTAACATTATCGACAAAAAAGTCTTACCATAGGTTGTAGGTAACATTATCGACAAAAAAGTCTTACCATAGGTTGTAGGTAACATTATCGACAAAAAAGTCTTACCATAGGTTGTAGGTAACATTATCGACAAAAAAGTCTTACCATAGGTTGTAGGTAACATTATCGACAAAAAAGTCTTACCATAGGTTGTAGGTAACATTATCGACAAAAAAGTCTTACCATAGGTTGTAGGTAACATTATCGACAAAAAAGTCTTACCATAGGTTGTAGGTAACATTATCGACAAAAAAGTCTTACCATAGGTTGTAGGTAACATTATCGACAAAAAAGTCTTACCATAGATTGTAGGTAACATTATCGACAAAAAAGTCTTACCATAGGTTGTAGGTAACATTATCGACAAAAAAGTCTTACCATAGGTTGTAGGTAACAATTATTAAACACTTGTTTTTATTCTTCCCTTTTTTTATTTTCATTTATTGTTTCTTCCTCATTTTCTTTTTCTAAATGGAATTATGACAGAGCAAGACACGGGCAGATGGTAGCGTAACTTAATGACACACGCTTACCTGTTTGCTATTAGATTACCAAATACATACATTCATCGCAAAGTGTGCGTCTTGACTTTATAGATCATCTTTCCTTTTTCTTTGGATTGAATATCTATCGTGAGATCTTTTCTCACTTGCTGTCGCCTGTCTTCTATCCAATGAGAGCACCCAAATCTAAAGGATGATTACTTTGCACCCATTCGTAATCGTCTGCCCCGATACATGCATCACACGGTGGTGTCTCAGTTTGCCACTTAGCTACACACCGTCCGCTATCCTGCCTGTTGTTCTCGTATTCTTCATGGTTGCGAGAAATTTCACTTGGCATGAGAGTTCTTTGGAGTAGTTGGAATATTATCCAAAGGTATTAAGTCTAATGCCACCACTTGGATCTTGTCCTTCTAACATCTGAATCATCGGAGGAAACCGGAGTATTGATTAAGACCTGAAAGCTTTTGGCCAGACCAGTGTCACGTTGACTAATGGAATGACTGTTCGTACGTTGTGCTATGTCAAGCTTCAGTTCTTTCACCCGGATTATTACACAGTCTGGGGTTCACTGACTTTTAAAAACGAAATTTGTCTGTATTATTTCTTCGTCTTTTTTGCCTCAAATTTAGTGTTTGTTGAGGTATAAAGAGAAGACCCATTGTATATATATATACGCATATATATACACACATATATATACACATATATATACACATATATATACACATATATATATATAGATAAACTTGTGTATTGTCAGACAAAGATGGCTTCTTCAGAAACGTCGGAACTTTTTAAAACCGAAGTTCTTAT
>OY744518.1:218032945-218035445 GCA_963556195.1 Sepiola atlantica
GGTTTAGGTTTAGGGTGTATGGCAAAGAAGGAAAACTGGGATGGCACATATGGACCAGTTACACTCCAGGTGAGATGTTAAGCGTATCAGCTGTTGCCAACTTCTTTGAAAGAAAATCCACTGAAGATTTAGGGACCGGAATATCAGTAGGGTCTCAAGAGTCAAAGATAATTTAAGTGAATCAATGAACATACCTTGATGGACTTTTCTTTTTTTTTCTTTTTTTCTTTTACATAGTTAACCCAAGCAAGGCAAGTTGCCACTGTAGACGTAAGGAGGCTACTGAGAATTAGGGTGAAAGTATTGGGAGTCATCCTAAATTGGGAGCTGTGCAGCGAAATGCTTGTTTACATTAGTTTAAGATTTCTTCATGTTGGTACGGTCGGGGAAAGCCGGCAGCTCGAGGAAAGTAGCTATTGGACTAGAAGGCTCTCCAGCATTTGGGAACCTCTACAGTGAATGGATGGGATCTAGCTGATTGTCGGGTTGGTCGAGTGTATTTACGTCGAGGGAGCACCAGTTCATCGGAGCAAATTTCATTGAAGAACTTGTAAAACAAGCACAAGGATGCAACATTGCGGCGATGGGACAGGGGCTGAAGCTTGGTGGATAATGAGGGACCTATTTATTTGGCAACTCTTTTTTGGACCTTGTCTAAGAAGGAGAGACTAGTGGATGATGCACCAGCCCAGATGTGGCAAGAATACTCTATGCATGGCGGATGGTTGCTTTGTAGAGATATAAGATAATTTCAGGTGTGAGAAGTTTTCTAGCAAGGTAGAGGGAGACCACCTTCTTTGCAGCAGCCTTGGCAACGTCTTCAATGTATTTATTTCAATTCATGCTACCTGTGAATGTTAGGCCGAGGAGTTTGAACGTTGGACTCTCAGGTAGGATGTTATTTGCCATGGCAAGAAGAGGTTTCTTGTAGTTGTTGAAGGAAGGACAAGGAGTAAAAATTTCTTGTGTAATTTGAGACACACAATTCGGCAACAGCGGAGGGGGGAGGGGGGGGTCATAAAGTTATTAGCTCACATTAATGTCATTGCACCTCAAGCAACATTTGTTTCAGTATGTGGTTACCGCACAGTGATGCTTCTGTCATGTCATGGTGGAGTTCAAACATAAATTTTCGAATTAGACTACAGTGTATGTTCGAGTTTCAAATTACATACGGAGTAAACAATGCACAACATATCAGTACACCAGCTACAGCGACTACCTGAACGGCTTGAATTGCTTTGCTCACGTAATATACGTGCAGAAAAAAAAAGTTTCATTCATCTTTGAATTTACTAATAAACTAAAACGATGCGTGATCTTTAGATCGAGGTTTAAAAAGGACAACGGTTCAATATTGACAGTTTTGAGTTTCTTATACGAATAAGTTTTTTTCGAAAGATTTTGATCGGGCGGGGAAGAAGAAGCCACAAGTTCGTTAGCTGCATCGCTATTAAATAGTCAACAAATAAGGCGTGTTTAGAAAACAACGTAACAAATAATAATAATAATCCTAACTAAAAATACAGATTGACAATAAAACAAACTAAAAATAAGTTAAAAAGCTTAGAAATTAACGTTACAAGCAATTAACACAAAAATGTACATTTAAAAAGCAAAAAAATAAACAAAAAAAAACAAAAAAGGTTTTAACTGTGCACCATGCTGCAATAACAAACAGAGCCCAGAATCGCCGCAGGAAGACTTGATCGGCTGGTTTTTAGAGATTCACTGGAAACGTCGTCACCAAGACGTCACGCGTAGTCGTTTTTCTTTCTTTTCCTTCTTTGCTTATCAAAAGGAGAATTGGAAATAATTAATGGTTGGTACGAAACACGTTTAAAATATTCCCTTTTCATTTATTCCCTAACAGGCACCAGCATCCATTAAACTTTTTTTTAAATTTAAAAAAAAAAAACCAAAAAAAAAAACCTAGAAGCTAAGCTCATTATATGAGCGAGTTTTAAAAATGGAAAGGCAAAGAGAAACATTCTCAAAAACATGAAAATCTACTTTTTACTCAAAATCGGAACTGATCTGTAGCAAGAAAGTATTCCCTGCACACAAAGAACTCAATATCCTTTCAGATAGAGCTTAATAACAACACAAAATTATGTGTTTTGTGTTAACACTTTGCTTCAGTTTCATGGCGTATCCAATCATCAGAAGCGCATTAACCCTTGAACGTTTTCATACAAATTCAAATTTATAAAAACGTTCGGAAGTTTATTAATGCAATTCTGATGAGGGGGATGATCCGGTGAAACTTACATTTTATGTAGACTTGTAAGATTTTGGGGTACGGGTTGTCTAGAGAAAGGACCCCCCCCCCTCCCTCCCTCTGATTTAAAGGATGATGTCATCAAGTGTGCAATGTAACAAGATCTACAAAGTTTTAAAAGTGCATCCATCCATAGATTGCATTATTAGTCGTCTTTACTTTATAGGACATATTTTCCGTTAATATATACAGCCAAAACTATTCTATCAATATAGAAGG
>OY744518.1:218040445-218057615 GCA_963556195.1 Sepiola atlantica
TTGTCGATAATGTTACCTACAACCTATGGTAAGACTTTTTTGTCGACAATGTTACCTACAATCTATGGTAAGACTTTTTTGTCGATAATGTTACCTACAATCTATGGTAAGACTTTTTTGTCGATAATGTTACCTACAACCTATGGTAAGACTTTTTTGTCGACAATGTTACCTACAATCTATGGTAAGACTTTTTTGTCGATAATGTTACCTACAAGCTATGGTAAGACTTTTTTGTGGCCTTTTCGGTTGCACCTCGATTTGAACTTTGTTTTATCAAAAATAAAAGATAACTTCTTTTTTAAAGAAAATAAACATTGAAGTTCTGAACTGAGAAAATCTTCAACCACACAGGCACAATCTTTTATCATTTACTTCATATATATATATATATATATATATATATATATATATGCAAACATTGTTAAAAATAACAGAATTCGTCCGTTTAATTATACCTTTTTATATTTTTTTCAATTTTTCTGATGATCTTTTTTTTTATTAAAATAAAAAAAATTGATTTTTTTTTATTTTAATACAAAAAAAGATCAGAAAAAATTAAAAAAGGTATAATTAAACAGACGAATTCTGTTATTTTTAACAATGTTTGCATATATATATATATATATATATATATATATATATATATATATATATATATGCAAAAGTTTTAGAAGTTGGAAATAATGATCACACTTTACTCCTTTTCTGCTTGGTGACCCCCCCCCCCCCTATAGATAATAGTTCAATCAGCAGAATCTCACCATATTGACTAATGGCATCTAGCTGTGACTGTCTTTAATTTCCCATACCTTGGCATGTAATTAAGTAGGGAATCATCATGCCTGACGATTCCCTACGGGGATGAAACGCGGAAGCCTCTATAGTTTAATTGCCATAAATATATTTTATAGGTAACTATATATACATACATATATATATATATATATTTATTTATTTTGGTACAGAAAAATTAGTACAACATTCGTACCGTCGGTTTCAAGCACGGAAGGACTTAGCCATCCGGCTCTCTTCAGCTTCTGTTGTCATCTGTTTCGGAAATAACGCGTCCAGACGAGAGTGACACGTGACTTCACATTTCCGAAACACTTGATGCAAGGAGCTACAACAAAAAAACTTCATGGTCAAAAACTAGCCAATGATGAGTGTTAGATGGATAGATTCCGACCCAGAAAACATCAATTCTTCCCCCTTTGTCAGAAACATCTCATGGAATGTGAGGACTAAAGGACAAAATAAGGAAAGCAAGAGTTACGAGGCTACCAAAAGTAAATCCAAGTTAGTCACTTTCTACTCTCTATTATTCCCATCAATTAATTTTACAAAGTTATATACATGAATGTTGTATATCATTTGTAGATATAAAGCTGAACATTTACTTATAGCAGAAATAAATTAATAAGTATTTGTATCTTAAATCACGGTGTTGAATTATGAGTATTTATTTACCTCCTCTCCAGGAGGTTAGGCACAAGGCCAGTTTTATCTTACTCCCACAAGGTAAGATGTGACCCAAGGTCGGGTCGGGAAAGTGGGACTTGAAAAGCCAGCGCCCGAGAAGGTGAGCTCTCTGGCATTCCCCAGTAGGGGCGCCTCAGGCAGTAAGCAATAAACTTACTCCTCCCCAAAAAGAGGAGGCAAAGCCTGGGAGGGTGGACCTCCTAGAACGGCACAGAACCGTCCCATAGACCGGCGGAAATCAAGCCCCGAAGACCAAGACAATACCAGTCTATGGGGTGTAGTATCCATTGGAACAGATACTACACTTTGATCTTGGCCAAAAGGTGTTGAATTATGAGTAGAAAACTCACGACTCCATAGAATGAAAGCACTGCTAATTTGATGTCTTCAGAGAGGAGCAATAACCAGTAAGAAAACTTATATACAATGGATGATTGTATGTACGTCCCCCAACAGAATTTAGATGCAGACAGAATGTGAATGCCAATAACAGTTGAGAAAAAAAAAAAGGCTAGACCGAATCAAATATCGATATATTAGATGGATTGTTATTTGGGTTTGAAAATCTGGCAAGATGACCTTATATGCAAGTTGAATTAATCCGAGGATCGTATGCAAGTCAACCAACTGATTTTGGATGCAAATAAAATGGGAAGCATACAGACGAGAAAGTTTTCGATAATCAAAACCAATTTTAGGCGCTAAATGGTTGTTGTTCATAGATCTGATATGTATACGATGGCATGTCGGGGTCAGATTCCTAAAGTTAAATAGGTTCAATGTTTCAGGGGTGGAGAGTCGGTTGCAAAACAAAAACCTGATGATGACCCCTGGAGTCGGTTCTAAAATATCTGACTTCTGAAAAAGTCGATTTCTAACTCCCTGAAACAGAGGGATGAAATTTTGTCGCTAGGAAAAGTAAAAAATCCGACTCAAGGATTTGTTAAAAAAAGAGAAAAAAAAAAGAAAAGAAAAAGACCGACTGACCTCTGTATGTCTAACCCTAAATCAAATCAGTGATTAAAAAATTATTTTTTCAAAGACTTTAGAAGCTTGCACAATAAGAGCCACTAATACTTTCATAATTGTAGATACTAATAAAATTTGATTGTCTTATGAAGTGATAGACATCTTCCTCCTTCACCAAAGAATAATTTTAAAAAAAGAAGAAAAGAAAAAAAAGAAAGTTTAATTCACGATACATTGATTGAAACAATTGAATGATTTATTAGTCAATAAAAAGAAAGTAGGATTCACGATGATGTAGACAAGAGGCTTTATACACAAGTACAATAGAACGGGTTTCTTGAATCAAATAAAACGCTCAGCTTTCAAGTGACCCACATTTGGTTGACAGAAGGATTCAGGTTGAGAAGAACAAGATCAGTAGCTGATCAACCAATCAAACTGTGGAAATTCAAATGTCTTACAAATAATCACACACACACATATTTATATACACGTACACACACCTTCATAGACTCTTGTTCCACAAATAACTTTGAGTCAATTTGAATGAAATAATTAGCTTTATCATAAAATGATATTCACTGGGATTTTCTGTTACAAAATTGAATTCTGTAACAGAAATTAACTACTTATTAATGGACAGAGTTAGAAAAGATAATCGTAATTGTGTCTGTTACAATTTAAAGAGAATTATTTGCGGCTGAGTTGATGTGATAAAGAGGATAACTGGAAAAATACGGTGTAGTGGGTACTTCAGCTGATTATATATATATATATATATATATATATATATAGAGAGATAGAGAGAGAGAGAGAGGGAGGAGAAAAAAGAGTGATAAAATGTGACGATTGTCCAAATTTATTTCAAATTTCAATTGTTCAATGCAAGGTGTATTCAGTAATAAACTAGTGTTTATTATTCTTTCCTTAAGCCAAGGCTTTTCAAAGATCGAGATCTTATCATCAGAGGAGAAATACAGATAGATAAGTTGGCTTTCGAAAAAACCAAAGTTCAAATATTTGAAAAATATGAAAATTATTTAAAAAAAAAAAATTATTATTAAAAAAACGCAGTGGATGAAAAGAGAAGTTCTGCATTTTATCACTCTTTTTTCTCCTATCTCTACAATTGCTCTATCTCGTATATTGAGCTAATCCTCTTCACAATAGGTTCCATCTACTAAAAGTTTTACTTTGGTTTATATTTGATCCTATATATATATATATATATATATATATATATATATATATATATATATACATACATGTATGTATATATATATATATATCAGTTCAAGTACCGCGTCCATCTTGGTGTCAGGCTCGTAATTCCAGGCTGAATCTATGAACTGTGCTCAAGCCCATATGACCGCTTGCAACCACCACTCCTGCACTGATGAGGGTAGAAACCCGAAACAACGTCGTCTGTAGGTATAAAACACTTTAATATTTAATTAAAAATATATATATATATATATTTGTAATATTTAATTAAATATATATATATATATATTTGTAATATTTAATTTTTAAAAATATATATATATATATATATAGATGCAGCATTCTTTGGTCTTCTCAAATCTGGACTAATCAGAGTTTGTTTTCCTGTATCCATAAATATTTGCTCTGTACACTGAGCTCTCCGTTCGCAATTCTGCCATTTAACATATTTATATCAATATAATTTGATATTGAATGAAGATTTCCATTAGGATTGAACCTGAAACTGAACTTCAACTTAAGGTTGCAGGAAGGAACCAAAAATTCTGTTAAAATTTTTTTTTTTTAATCTGCATTTGTATTTCTAGACGTCAACGAATAAGAAATAAATTTAAAAAAAAATATATAAACAGATATATTTTTTTTACATATCGTCTTCCTAGCGTGGTCCTACATCATTTCACAGATATTATTTTGTTCCTCCATTTCTTTCAGTCGTGTGCCTGATCAAGGTGCACACCGGCGATTTTCAAGTCCTGGTCAAGCGTGTCAAGCCAACGCTGTTTTGACCGTCCTCCTGGCCACCGGACCCCAACTGTCAGCTTGTACGCCACCTTTGCAAGGTTGACTCATCGGACATGACCATACAATCTCGGTAGAGATTCACAGAACTTGTCGGCAATTGGTGCCACTTCATACCACAGATGAATGATGTCATTGGTGATGTTGTCGAGTAGAGTAATACCCGATATCCAACACAGCATCCTCATCTCCATGACACTGAGATGTTTTATACATATATATTTTGTTGAATATTGTAAATATTATAACTATTCCAAAATACTAACAAACTTTATTTCTCAAACTTTTGACTTTTTTTAATCGTATTCAGGAAGGAGTGTAAAACATGGAATATTCGAATATCTATGTATCTCATATAGAGATCAAGTGTTAGCGCCAGGAAGGGGCCCCATTGATTTCTGAGAACTTTGACTGAAGTAAAATGAAAAAAAGAAAAAAAAAGGAGTTTAAAATATTTATACAAAAATACAGAATAATCATAAACCTGACTTTTGGAAAAAAGTTTTTTTTTTTTTTTTTGTTCTGACTTGTAAAAGTTTGTTAAAATATTGTCAAGAAAGGCCAGCATATCTGATAGACACTGAATATAAAATTCAACAGAATATGTTTGAAAGAATGAATGCTACCTAAGTACACAAGATATATTGCTCTGCGTAAAAGAGAGCTCTCTAGGTGGGCGATAATGTAAACAAATAAATTCTCTTAATTTCGTGAGAAGCCTAATAGGGTAGAGGTAAGATATCTCGACTGCTGACCAAGTAGTTTGTATCAAATCTAGTCTAGCCACACTGGAGATCCATGATACGGTAAGACAGCTGCCTGTAGATGACTCTACATAGAAAAAAGCAATAACTATAATAATAATATACATTAAATGTTTGTGTCAAAGTAAGTTCGTCATATGGATGATGCTAATCTGGTAATAAGAAAAATCTACGAGAGAATAGAATAAATGAAAGTATGGATGTCTCGAGACGGAAAGAAAAATCTACGGATTTTACTTTGTAATTTTAAAAAGTTTCATTCCTGTGAAATGATTGTCAAATATTTCAAAGTTGGTTTCTTTTTCGTTTTTAACCATTTTTTATGCTATTGATAACACATTATTTTCTATCAAAAAGGTTTCTTTTTTCTCTTCATAATTAATCGACAACGTGATTCTTCAATAATAGATTTTTTAATCTAACTGCAACTCCGTAGAATGAAGGCAATGTTAATTCAATGTCTTCAGAGAGGAACATCACAATAATCAATAAGAAAATGTATATGGAATGAATTATGCACGTCATCCAACCGATTAGAGAGAAAGAGATAGATAGATATATATATAGTGAGAGAGATATGAGATATATATAGAGATAGTGACAGAGAGGGAGAGAGATAGATAGATATAGAGAGGGAGATATATATATATATATATATATATATATATATATATATATATATATAGAGAGAGAGAGATAGAGAGATAGAGAGAGTGAGATAGAGAGAGTGAGATAGAGAGAGAGAGAGATAGAGAGAGAGAGAGATAGAGAGAGAGAGAGAGATAGAGAGAGATAGAGAGAGAGAGAGATAGAGAGAGAGAGAGAGATAGAGAGAGAGAGAGAGATAGAGAGAGAGAGATAGAGAGAGAGAGAGAGATAGAGAGAGAGAGATAGAGAGAGAGAGATAGAGAGAGTGAGATAGAGAGAGTGAGATAGAGAGAGTGAGATAGAGAGAGTGAGATAGAGAGAGTGAGATAGAGAGAGTGAGATAGAGAGAGTGAGATAGAGAGAGTGAGATAGAGAGAGTGAGATAGAGAGAGTGAGATAGAGAGAGTGAGATAGAGAGAGTGAGATAGAGAGAGTGAGATAGAGAGAGTGAGATAGAGAGAGTGAGATAGAGAGAGTGAGATAGAGAGAGTGAGATAGAGAGAGTGAGATAGAGAGAGTGAGATAGAGAGAGTGAGATAGAGAGAGTGAGATAGAGAGAGGGGAAGAGATAGTGAGAGAGACAGGTAAGTATAGGTACAGATAGATATAGATAGAGAGCAAGGGAGGGGTGTGTGCGCAACCTATCATCATCATCTTCATCTTCTTGTGGCCTGACCTAGTTGGCTGAGAGAGAGAGAGGGGAACTGCATTTGAGAGCTGTGTTAGCAGCAACAGTAGCAGCATCCAAGTTGCCATGGTCACTGTTAACGTAGCACGAGTGATGCCGTCTTTGCTCCGACAGACAGCTGGAAAATTCAACAGAAGCAGCAGCAGCAGCCGTAACGCAGCAGCAACAGCGATGTGGTTCACCCCCCCCCCCCCACCTTTCAATGCAGAGTCTAAAGACAACAGAATTTACTGCAGTGCTCCGACACTTGTCGCATCGGAATACAAATCTGTTGAGGGTATTTCGGGAAAATTTACAATATTACAGCACGTTCCTATTTTAGCAATAAAATAATGAAATTTTTAAGATTGTGAATTAAATATTTCTATGTACATCTCCATTTCTTCATGCGCTTTCGGATAATTTGCTAACCATTGTTATTTACACAAAAAACAATGAATATTATTGGTATTATTATTATTATTGTTATTAGAAATTAACATATTCTTGAAGAATGGTTTTCAAAATAGCAAAAAAAAAAAAAAAACGCTCGGTTTTGTGGGGTGGCTTTTACATCATATCAGGTCATTTAATGGCGAATCCAGTCATTTTGGTAAAAGTTTTTATTCTTCAAATTCTTAAAATCTTCAAATAATTATTCTTGATGTTTGCTTGAATGAGTCATGATGTGTATATCGCACAAAACAGTTTAATGTCATACTCATGACTCTTTTTGATTGGACAGGTACTTCCACTCTCGTGGAATCAGGTTGACACAGCAGTTTCTGTCCGATCACCGACATTGATCCTGATCAGTACTTAGCTGAGTGACCATTAAAAAAATTTTTTTAAATTTTTTTATCATAGTTCACCCCAAACAAGGCAGGCCGCCACTGTAGGCGTAAGGGGCTACTGAGAAAGAAAAAGGGGGGATTCAACCTAAATTAAGAGCCGCGCAGCAAGATGTCTGTTTACGTTGATTTTAAATTTCTGTATGTCAAGAAAGCAGGAAGCAGGGAGGGAGTTCCAGAGTCCAGCAGCACGAGGAAAGAAGCTTTTGGAGTAGAAAGCTCTACGGCATCTGAGGGCCTCCACAGTGTATGGATGGGATTTGACAGATTGTCGGGTTGGTCTAGTAAATTTACGTTGTGGGGGCACCAGAGCAGCAAGCTCATCAGAGCACAATCCATTTGCGAATAAGAGGTGCTGTAAGCCAGCACTACACCCAGCTGGATACCAGCCTTGTTGGGACGTTTAACTGACGACAGACTAGCATCCTTTCATGGGGGATGCTTGCAGTTATCCATTTTGTTAAACGCTATAACACTGGGGAGAAGCGTCAAACCTAGGGAGCACTACTACTACCACCACCCCATATATATATATATATATATATATATATATATATATATATATATATATATATATCTCCTTTGCAGAATTATTGTAGTATAATGAGTTAGTCAATAAATTACTATTATGTTCATTGTCACATTATTGGGGGTTCGGGAAGATGGTTTTATAACTCAAGTGGGTACTTAACGGGAAAACGGTTGAGAACCCCTGCTTTAGATGATAGCATTTTTATTGCTAAACATGTAATTTGAACGGATGCATCTTAAGATCCCCTCTTGAGTAATAGGTCATAGCTATGTTAATAGCTATGACCTATTACTCAGCAATGCATCGTATAATAGAACATTACTGTAATACTAGGAGCACTAGAAACAGTTCCAATAAATAAAATAAAAAAGACTAGGAGAAATTGGAATTCAAGGGATGATTGACATCATATAACACATGGCACGGATGAAAATAACTCAAATATCAAAGAAATTCCTTAAGTGCAGAAACCAACCCATATAATCAGCGAACAACAACCACAGTTAAGTGTAAACAGAAAGAACAAAATATATAGAAAGAACTCAACAGTAATAATGCAAGGGAACTGAAGCTATCAGAAATCCCATAATCTTGACGGAGGTTTATTGCTACTCCAATTCCAGAGAAAGCTAACAGACATTTTTAGCGTGAAATCAATGATAAACGGCTGTTGTGATAACGCAATGTGATTTACAACAGTTACTGAAAGAGGCATAGCGTGCTGGAATTCTGGAGAGACTTGTCACTCAGACTCCAGAAAACATTACTTGTTATTGCCAGTGAGCAATCACTGATAATGACACGTAATTAAATAATTTAAAACAAAAAATAAAACAGGTACTACTTTTACTATCTAGCATATAAAGTTAGGTTATTTTAAAAGTTGGACCTAAGTAACATTTAAGCCGACATCAAACCTTGATATTAACTAGCCAATTTCCATTTGTTATTGTTGTAACATGTTATTGGTACTATAATTGTTGAATATCTGGGCCGGGTGTACCGGAAATGTCACCTGGCAGGAATAAAACAGACTCGACACAGACACGCACATGGTTGGAAGAAAGAAAACACGGTCGATTGTCGTAAATAAAATAATTGTTGATCGATACAAGACCCCCTGCAACGGTTAGCTGCAGACAGAAACACTGTCGCTAAATAAATGCCCTAAAGGCGTGTGTACATTGACAGCGAAGACGAAATGTTTGCAGGTGGATGTGTTGACATCACAAATAATTATATAAACTAAACCGAAATTGAGATCATTCGTCGAATTGCAACCAAGTCTGGGAAAACCACCCCGTCAATTCCTGTGGGTGCGTCCTCCTTCCTCACTAACCCCACTTGTTCACCGTCAATAAATATATACCATTATATTTTTAGACACTAGTGTTCGTCACTATATTTTTAGACACTAGTGTTCGTCACTATATTTTTAGACACTAGTGTTCGTCACTATATTTTTAGACACTAGTGTTCGTCACTATATTTTTAGACACTAGTGTTCGTCACTATTCTTTTTATACACTAGTGTTCGTCACTATATTTTTAGACACTAGTGTTCGTCACTATATTTTTAGACACTAGTGTTCGTCACTATATTTTTAGACACTAGTGTTCGTCACTATTCTTTTTATACACTAGTGTTCGTCACTATATTTTTAGACACTAGTGTTCGTCACTATTCTTTTTATACACTAGTGTTCGTCACTATATTTTTAGACACTAGTGTTCGTCACTATTCTTTTTATACACTAGTGTTCGTCACTATATTTTTAGACACTAGTGTTCGTCACTATTCTTTTTATACACTAGTGTTCGTCACTATATTTTTAGACACTAGTGTTCGTCACTATTCTTTTTATACACTAGTGTTCGTCACTATATTTTTAGACACTAGTGTTCGTCACTATATTTTTAGACACTAGTGTTCGTCACTATATTTTTAGACACTAGTGTTCGTCACTATTCTTTTTATACACTAGTGTTCGTCACTATATTTTTAGACACTAGTGTTCGTCACTATTCTTTTTATACACTAGTGTTCGTCACTATATTTTTAGACACTAGTGTTCGTCACTATTCTTTTTATACACTAGTGTTCGTCACTATATTTTTAGACACTAGTGTTCGTCACTATTCTTTTAAGCACAGCAGCAATACAGCATTATGTACTTCACTATAGTTTATGTAAAAAATTCTTTTTTTAAACTATAACCTAAAAATCTAAACCAGCAAGGGGAATAACTCATTTTTAAATGAAGAATAACTGAACTTTTTATTTCTTTTTCTATTTAAAAGAAAAAAAAAACATGCAAAAAAAATGAATGACTTGACTGCATCCTGGGCAACGCTGAGTATTGATTTACTCCTCTCCAGGAGTTAGGCACAAGGCCAGTTTTTATCTTACTCCCACAAGTAAGATGTGACCCAAGGTTGGGTTGGGAAAGTGGGGTTAAAAAATTGCCTGGGCAGCCCCGTCGGCATTCCCCGGTAGGGGCGCCTCAGGCAGTAAGCAATAAACTTACTCCTCCCCAAAGAGAGGAGGCAAAGCCTGGGAGGGTGGACCTCCTAGAACTGCACAGGACAGACCCATAAACCGACGTAAATCAAACCCCGAAGGCCAAGACAATACCAGTCTATGGGGTGCAGTATCCATTGGAACAGATACTACACTTTGATCTTAGCAGTAGGTCCGTAATTTATAATCGGATCCCTCCTCCCGATGAGTAGAATACTAGTAAAGTACATTTAGTATGAATCACAACTTTGTTGAACGGTTTGATTCTGTTGTCGGCTTTCTTGCAGGAGGGACCACGTAAAGGTTGCCAACATCCCTAAGTGAAAGTGGTATTATGGAATCGACTGGATTCGAACTTGGCACACCCAGGTCGTCAGTCCTGGGTGTGCCAAGTTCGAATCCAGTCGAATACTGAAAAAAAAAAAGAAAAGCAAACTCTGGAATATATAGTACACAAGCATAAGGACGTGACAGAAAGGCATTCATCTATTTAGAACAAGATGACATTTTTGCGAGAATGCTCGTCAACTCGCCTACAGCAAAAAGAGATGGACAAGAAAAGTTGAAGCTTCGAGAGAAGAAGAGGAGGGGGGGGGGAGAGATAAGGATGAGGCAGTGTAAAATGATATGCTTTGATATTATGTTTGCTTTTATGAGACGGATCTGCTTCAATTACAGGCGATACGATTACACCATCTCGCTAAGTTGTAAAAAAACGTTAAGACAAAATAAAAATGTTACGCATCGAGTTGATGCATAAGAATTCACCGTTCCTGGAAGGCAGACACTTCGTTATCCTGCAGACTCAAAACAGAATAATAACCCGCAAAACACGAACAAACCCCCTTCAACAATATCTTATAGCTTTTACTTAGAATCGAAACAATATCAGATGCATATTATTGATATTGCTGCGGCCTACGGAATTAGCTGGGCCAAGTCCGAATCCTATCGAATCTATCGTGGTCACTTACACCGTAATACCCAACCAGCGTGAACGGCATAGCAAGCACAAGAACTCCTTTTGATTCACCAAATCTCGCTTCTTTTCTTCCTCGAATTACAGTTTAAACTTTCTAATTGCTGACAATAAATGTCTGCTGTAATTGTTGCAGTCAGCGCCAAAGCAATACCACCAAACCGTGAATCAGAAGAGTGCCGAGGGGGTCAGGCACAGATTCATACCTTTCCAAAAGGTATTAGTATGCAGTTGGAAAGAAAACAAGCCGCGCGTGCGTGGTCCCCCTCTGTATGTGACGAGTGTAAAATGCAATAAATTTGTCCAATTTGAGGCATTTTTGACCCCCTGGGGGCACGAACCAGAATTTTTCTGAGGTCAAGGATGCTCATTTTATATCCAGAACAATTTCCTCTACATTTTGGCCAAGTTTCAGAAAAATTGAATGGATGGATCAAATGTTATGGGAGAAAAGGGCCATTTTTTGCCATTTTGGGGGCTTTTGACCCACCGGGGGCGCGAACCAGATTTTTTCCAAGGTCAGCAATACTTATTTTCTATTAGGAACAATTGCCTCTACATTTTGGCCAAGTTTCAGAGAAATTGAATGAATGGATGAAAAGTTATGGGGCAAAAAATGTCATTTTTTGCCATTTCGGGGTCTTTTGATCCCCTGGGGGGGCTAACCAGATTTTTTTTCTAAAATCGGAGAATGTCACTTTCTAACCTGACCAAAGTTACAACTTCATGCCAAATTTCAGAGAAATTCAATGGATGGTTGCGGAGAAAAATCCGGACGGACATGCCTCAAAACATAAGTCCTGATTTTATAAATCGGGGGACCAAAAAAAAAAAGAAAAAAGGATCTTAACTCTGCATAGCCAATTCCATAGTCATGAAGCGATCCATTGGGTCAATAACGCACTCTAACCAAGTGGGGAGTTGGAATCGGTAGGTAGAAATTATTTTTGCAGAAGAAAGATTTTGTTTTCAGTTGGGGTGGGGTGGGGGGAGGGCAGAGTCATCAATCTTTGTGAGACCCCCCCCCCCCCCCCAACAACCATCTATCCAGCAATAGCATAAATACTACCACCAACCGCGTTATCTGTAATATCTCGATGGTGGAATATTTACAGCTACAGATATGATATTGCAGTCGTCTCGAGATACAAGGTCATAAAAAAAGAGCGCTATATGAATCATACGATAATTGAGGACAATTTATCTTCTCTTTTGTCGAGGAAACAAGTTATGTAGAAAAGGTAAAAACATTTCTCTTATGTAATACCATAAAGTATTATTCTGGTGAGGGTGCGCGCAGGTGTATGTGCGCATCTATCATATGTTAGCGTGTGCATATAATGCGTGCAACAAACGTGTATGCATATGCACATACGTTGTCTATGATGCTGCTGTCTCAAGTAGCAGCAAAAGAAAATCCTCATCGAACTGGATCGGTTCAACAAATGCGTGCATGTGTGTGGGTGGTTGCAACGCACTAAACTGACGTAACTAGGGCAATTGATTTTCTCCGACTGAATCAGGCCTAAATAAGAGAATCAGCCTTACCTGCCAAGTTAGGTTTCAGTTCAAACGATTTTACACCCCACACCTGCCGTTATATCTTCGTAGATATGGCTAATGTTTTAACAACAAGAACAGTCACAGCAGCAAACAACAAACATTAAATATTTAACCCCACCCTAAAAATTGCCAAAAATGAAAGACGCGTTAATTATATTCCCGCAGAAATGTTCTAGAAATTAATTGATTTTGCAGGAACAAGAATAAATTAAGACATTACCAGCATTAATAGGATTTGAAAATATGAAAAAATGAATCTAACAGAATGGTTTCAATCTATATTATAATTGCGTGCTTCTGCAGTTTCACAATGACATTAAAATATTTTTTTAAAATGTATAAACTTTGTTATGTACTTACGTGTGAGCTGAAAAACAAGATTGTACAGAAAAAATTACGCAAATTCATCCAGTATTTATTAAATTATAAGAAAAAGAAAGAAAAAAAACGATCTTATGTATCGGTAGACATTTCAGCTTAATAAGTAGGCAAGGGAGATAACTTTCGAAAAAGTCAAAATATAAGAAAAATGGCGTTTTTAAAATTTGTGATTTAATAAATACTGGATAAATTTGCATAATTTTTGGTGTACAGTCTTCTTTTCAGCTACCACGTAAGTACATAACAAAGTTTATACATTTTTTTAAATATTTTTTAAAGAGAGGCCTAACATGTCATTGTGAAACTGCAGAAGCACCTATGATTGTAATGCGTTTGTCCAAGGATGCAATTAAAATTAAAGCTCTATACCAAGATCAAACAACTTTGATTAAAATTTTACAATTTTGTATTAGAAGTTTTTTTTTTTTTTTACGATAACGTGGCTGAATGTTTGCAAACATAAAAGACGTTTTACTTTACTACTTAGAAATTACTGAAATTAAAAATAAATTGTAATATGACGTTCAGGGATGGGGGCAAAACGTACAGGGGGGGGTGAAGAAGAGGGGCTACTGTTGGTCTAAAATATACCTGAAAACCTGCAATTAAAAAGGTTCTGTTTCTAGAAATGGGATTAAAATAATTTATCTAAAATTAAAGACAGGAAGTTCAAGAGAAATGTGAAAATTCCCCCCCCCCCTCCCTCCATTCATATGGAAAATTAAAAACCTTTTGGTTTTTTTTTTTATTCATAACTTTTGTTTTACTGCGTGTGTGCAGAGAGAGCGAGAGAGAAAGAGAGCGAGAGAGAGAGAAAGAGAGCGAGCGAGAGAGAAAGAGAGCGAGAGAGAGAGAAAGAGAAAGAGAGAGAAAGAGAGAGAGAGAGAAAGAGAGAGAGAGAGAGAAAGAGAGAGAGAGAGAAAGAGAGAGAGAGAGAAAGAGAGAGAGAGAGAGAAAGAGAGAGAGAGAGAGAGAGAGAAAGAAAGCGAGAGAGAGCGAAAGAGCGAGAGAGCGAAAGAGAGAGAGAGAGAAAGAGAGAGAGAGAGAAAGAGAGAGAGAGAGAGAGAAAGAGAGAGAGAGAAAGAGAGAGAGAGAAAGAGAGAGAGAGAGAGAGAGAGAACGAGAGACTTCAATTTTTTTTACTGTTTTTAAAAAAAGAATCTAAAAAAAAAAAAAAAACCCAATTACACCAAGAATCTCAAAACTATCAACTAGCAGGTGGTAGCTCTTCACATCATCGACCCCAATTACACCAATTAGATGATAAGGTCAGGGTCAATATGATCGATGTAACCCCCTCACAAGTGACAGGGGGGGGGGGGTCAATAGAACTTCAACATCTTTCGAATCCGGTTCTATGCATCGTCAAAGCTACAGGATGCTTACATTAAACAAGCCGTTATGTCACAACTCACATGGTGTCTTTATGGGGACGAGGAGGTGTCATTTAACTGCAGACACTTCAAATAACTTATCGAACAAATTGAAACCATTTCTAAGACCGAATATCTCGAAATATCAGATTATAAAGGCGGTTTCATCTAGGACGTATTTGTATTCTCAGCCTCTGTGTATTCCCATGCACAAATACATTATCTATCCTAACAATTGCACATTTTAGCAATTAATACGCAAGATTTGCTGCATCTTCACAGATGATTGTCGTCTCCTCACGTTTCTCCATCATCATCTCTTCCTCGTCCGTGATTTCATAGGTGACTTTTTTAGATCAGTTGCAGATCGGTATCGTTTGATATGCAGAATTAAGACTTTGTGCCTCTAACAGGTTACGTGGACGCCCCCCCCCCCCCGCCCCCACACACTTTACGGTCATCAATAATGAAGTTATATATGCAAGTGTTTAACCGGGCCCCCCCCACTTTTTAGGAAAGCCCCCCCCCCCCCCACTTTTATAACTGTCCCGCCGGTCCTGGTTATATCTAGACACTTTGTCACTTATCCGTCACGATAGGACTTTGAATATATTTGGATGACAGATGGCATCACAGAGAAATCTATACATCATTGGATTCTAGTGATAAACGCTTGTACAACACGAGTATCACCCTCAAAGTCGTCATAATTATAACCTGGTGACATGCCAAGGAAAGATGACTGGTAATCACTTTAGCCACAGGTTTTACATCAGTTTCATTCTCTTAGATGGGTTGCCATAGACTTGGCTGAAGAACCCTATCTACTCTGGTTTTGAGATCTTTTTTCAGAAGTCAACGGAAAGAACCCATTACTTGGCAAGCGTGAAAATGTGTTTGTCTGATATCTACGCACGGCAAGGAGTCACTTGTTTTTATGTATCATCTATGGCAATCAGTAACCGAGGGACATGCTACCACTGACTTTGGCCACCGATAAACTAAGTGAAAGGACAAAGAGCTTAAATTAGCATCTGAATTGGACAGACTCCAGAAATTGCATAGAGCAAACATCAATTAACATAATTCAACGGACAGATATACAAGAATGAACGGAGACAAAGAATGTCGGCAAACTCGGCAAACTTCTAAATTAAGAAAGTAGTTAAAACAGCTTCAAAAATTCCCCTAAAAACAAAGCGGTTCCCAACTGCTGCTCGACAGACCAGACGATGTTGACTGATAACAAAATGGATATTGGTGCATAGTTTGAAATAGTTTCTTATTATTATCAAAAGCTTTATATTTTTCTGCCGCTGGTCTTAACTCTATATTCAAATTTATTTGTGGATGTGATCGAAGATAAAATGAAAACGTACTGCCTTTACTGGGATTGAACTCACATTCTTTGGATTATGAGACTTTTCGTTTCATGCGTTTTATTAACTTTATTTTATTGAATGAGTTAAAAAAAAAAAAATTTTGTTTTACATTTTATATTAAACAGTACCATAATTGATAAGTATTCATGCAATTCAAATATGCGATCTTGTTCAGGACGGCTGTGCATGGGCCGCCATGGTTCAGGACGTGGCACAGGCCAAGGAAGAAGCCAGCTCACCTTGACCAAGTTCAATGCCGTTGCAACAACATTATGGTTATAAGAAATATAATTTAGGATCAGAATATTAGTTGGACATTTAAAATCATTTGTCAAAATCCTGTGTTTGTTTTTTGTTGTTTTTTAATTCAAAATATCTGCAGTGCATCCTTAATTTATCCTGACTTTTTAAATTTTTATGGAAATCGCTCCAGACAAGGCATGAAGCCACTTAATGTAAGGAGTTAACTAGAACAAATATGATTATTGCAAAGACAGGAGATGCCTATTGGCCTTAGTCTTGAAAAGACCAAGGCTATAGGTAGGAGGAAAACAGTCAGCAGGAAGAGAGTTCCACAATCCTGTGGTTCTTGGAAAGAAGCTACAGGAATAGGAAGCTGCATTACAATGAGGTATCAAAAAAGTTAATTGATGGAGACCACGAGTCAAACGAGCTGAAACAAAAGAAGCGGGGAATAGATCACATAATTCTGAAGAACACATGCCATAATAGTATTTATAGAAAAGACTGAGACTAGCAACATCACATCTGTGAGAGAGAGGGTGCAGAGAAGAAAGGGTAAGGCCAATCAAATTACAGACGCGTTTCTGCACCTTATCAAGAACCCTCAAATGGGACAGAGATTCACCAGCCCAAATATGACAACAGTACTCCAATACGTAAAAATGCTATTGACCACAACATGTTATTTTATGTAGGCTCGGTGGTATAGGGTCTGAAACGAATGAAGCACCACAGAATTGAGTAGATGGAAGATTTATGAGGTACCGACACAATCTAGTTCGTTCGTTGA
>OY744518.1:218057815-218220315 GCA_963556195.1 Sepiola atlantica
AACCCTAAACCCAACCCTAAAGCTTCAAACTCTCTTCTATTTCATGTCGAGCTTATTTATTTATTTATAGAAACTCGAATAAATCAATTTTAAATGAAAAAAAAAAAAAAAACGAACAAAAAAAACTATTTCATATTAAAATCCAGATTCTTAAACTAAAAATTACATTATTTAAAAAAAATTTAGATTTCTTTTTTTATGGTGTCATTTTAAGAAATCCTCATTATGTCTTAATTGAAGCCACATGTTTGATTAGTGCTTGTTAAATGACTATTTAATTCGACTGTTAATGTGAGTCATATTTTCATTCAAACTTTACGTTTTACGCTTTTGGTATTGCATGCATCTCATCTCGCATGAACTTCCATAGAAAAAAGAAAGAAAAAAAAGAAGAAAAAACAATCGATTATTTTATTTTTACCCTAAAACGCATTGTTTATCATTTTCAATTGTCTCCTGTATTTCTTTATTTTCAGTGTCCGTTTTTTATTTGTAATTTCCTAGTTTAAAGGAGAAACAACCTTTTTTTTCTATTAAAATCAGAATTATGCCATTTTCTTGAATAAAAACATAAATATTAGCTGATGCTAATTATTACCGTAATACTGAAATTCAACATGGTGACATGTTTTTTGTCGACAAAATTATGTAGGGGCAGATAACTCTGGTTATTTCCAGCCTGTAAATATATATTTAGGATAATTTCTTATTTTACTGGTATTAATTCCAGTTTTGGTGTTAATATTTGGCAAAAGAAATATATTTTAAGACGGAATTTACTTGTTATTTGTCCCTACATCATTTTCTGGACAAGACATGCGGCCGAGTTAATTTTCAGTATTAATATTTCGGTAATAATTAATATCGTCTAATATTTGTAACATATTTTTTTTTACTCCTGAAGAGACATAACTCATGTTTGCAGTAAAAAAACAACTGACTTTGAAAGAATGCTTTACGCCATCCGGAATTTCCTCCTTTCAACTAGGATATTACCCTTTTTTATCATGTTTTGTTGCAAACATTAGTTTCGTCTGTGTTCATTTCTGACGTCATTTAACCCTTCATAAACGCCACATCTTTTAAAGCTGAATGTGTAACCACTTTCCAAATCTGACACTTTTTACAATAACCTCGTGCTGATTTTCTACCGTTCAGAAGATGCTGAACCCGAAGTTACTTTACGGGACATACCCGGCTTGAGTACGAGTAAGTGGCGATGGCAGAACGTTGTTGGTGCATGTTCCATCGACTGAATGCCTCCTCCTCCTCCTCCTCCTCCCTCTTTGAACTAACCCTAACCATTGAAAATGTGTGTTGGACGCTCTAATATCTTTTTTCAAATTGCATTGTTGTCATCATTGTTGTAGATGAATTACTCCGAACTATGCAATCCGAGGGTCTAAGTTAGTCAGCCGTTAGAAATATTCACTGATGTGCCTTCATTTTTAGCGTGAATATTCTCATCTTAAATGAGTCGATTGCTTTTGCTTTTACAACTATTTTAGTCGTGAATGAAAGCCACGAATGTGAATGATGAACGGATAATTTTGACCTTTTTGTTTTTAAGTCTTTGTGTCTTCATGTATTCTTTCCTGGTGGTGCCAGGAAACAGGTTGAATGCGCTGCTTTCCGATCCTAGCATTTATATTTATCAAAAGCTTTACCTAATAATAGACACACACACACACACACACAACCAAAATATTCCAATGTTTTCTTTAATTAATCATATAGTTTACACTTCGGCCAATAAGACCTTCCTCAAAGTACAGAATGTTGAGTAGTGGGAGGCAAATTTGAGATAACTTTTTTAACAAAATAATTACATTTTTATATTAGGATTAATTTCAACCTGCTTTTTTTATTTTTATTAATTTATATTTCTCTCTTCTCTCTTCTCTCTCTCTTCTCTCTCTCTCTCTCTCTCTCTCTCTCTCTCTCTCTCTCTCTCTCTCTCTAAATTTGATTCAAAACTACGAAGTTTTGTTTTTCGTATTGTTTAAATTCTTTTCTTGACGCTGCGAGCAATCTCCAGAATCGTTGGTGTCGTAAGAACTCCATGTTGCTACATGATCCATCTTAGCTGCTTAGTTACTACCTCCTTCCACAGATACTCAGAAGATTCCTTGCAGAACATTTTTTAATATACGTTTTTAATCAAACTTGTCTGAGGCAAATATGCCATCGTTTCAACCTTATTGGTCTATTTCGAGCTAAATGGTTCTGAAGAGATAAGGTCGAAACCGTAGCATGTCTAACCTTTATAATCGCATTATTATAACTTCTCTACTCTTTATAGTATTGAGCACTTTTGAATTAAATGCAAACCATTTACCAACTTAAAAAAAAACCAAAAACACAAGCAATATTGGGTAACAATCGGGATTATATATATATATATATAATTATTTTTACTTTTACACACATAAAAGTAATCCGTGTATACGTTTCATAGTTTTTACTGATTGTCAGCACGGCTCGACTTTGACAGGGGCTCAAAATCACGATGTGCGTGGCCTAGTAATTTATCTCTGGTCCAGGGCCCCTGTTAAATTTTATGTGTGATTTTTGGCGCATTAAATCTAAGTTTTTTTATGTTACTGTTTTTCTTAAGCGCTATTGAACAAATAGACGCTCATTCAATTACATATCGTTACGTTAGCGGTGATAAGGATATTTCCCTATTTAAATGCATTTTTACTGCATTTTTGTCGTCCCCGTCACCCTGGGACGTATATTAATCTTATCGTATCTCTCTAACTATTAAATTTGCCTCACAACATTCTGTAAATGGTTTCATTGGCCAAAATCTAGGTTTTATGATAAATTAAAGACTAACCAATCAGAATTTTTTTTCTTTTTAACATACATATATATATATATATGTATATACATACATATATATATATATATATATATATATATATATATATATATATATATATATATATATATATATACATATATATGTATATATGTATATATATGTATATATATGTATATATGTAATATAATGCCCATAAACTATAACATAAATCATGTTTCTGCCTAACTATATTGACAGCATTCTTTGCATTATGCATAAATAAATCTTGTAGATGTTTAATAGTTTGGCTATATCTCAGATGGTTTAACCCTTCTCGGTTTGATGACTGCAATATTTTTTGCATGGCTTCAGAGCTTTTGACAGGACTTCCCTGAAAAAGTCTTTTTGCTTTGTTTTTTTGAATGAGTCTGGTATGTTTTTGTTTTGTTTTTGTTTTTTGTTTTTTATAATTTGTGCATTTTTATTTTATTTTGCATTTTGCTTCTGTTATGTTTCATTTTATTTGGCTGAATTTTTTTTTTTTTTTTTTTGCATCTATTTACGTTTTATTTTTTTAAATTAATTTTTTTTTAACATTAGTTTTTAATAAACAAGAAAATTAACATAACCAATAATATTGTCAATCAAATTATATTTTTCAATCAAATTATATATTTTTTTGCATCTATTTACGTTTTTTTTCCTTTTTAAATTAAACTTTTTATTTTTTTACATTAGTTTTTAATAAACAAGAAAATTAACATAACCAATAATATTGTCAATCAAATTATATTTTTTAATCAAATTATATATTTTTTTGCATCTATTTACGTTTTTTTTCCTTTTTAAATTAAACTTTTTATTTTTTTACATTTGTTTTTAATAAACATGAAGGTTAATCAAAAAATAACATAACCGATAATATTAATAATAACCAATAATATTGCCAATCTAAAAATAAACTAATATTTTTCAAATTTATGATATTAACATGGCATCAAATATTTTGATAGTACATACATTAAAATTGAAACAACAGAGAAAAGATAAGCAAGGATGACACAAGGTCATGAAGCATTCCATGTTTTTACGTTTGTAAATGCAAATTATTTAGAAAATGGCTGCATGGACTTAATAAATGTTTAAAGATATTAAAACTTTATTTTTAAAAAAACTTAAAGGATTTGTCATTGAATAACAATTATATCATCAAACCAAACCAAATCGAGCCATATCCTCGATAATTGTCTCATTGCCAGGAGGAAAAATGTTCTTGATAAATAGAACTGAACAGATGAATCCATTTTAGGTGTGAAAATATTCCTTATGTAGGGAATATTTCTTTCAATGTAGATTTTTTTTTTTTTTTTAAAGTCATTTTAGGACTTTCGATCCTCAATGTCGATTTAAAGCAAAAAAAAACAAACTACTAAGTAAATTTAGGACTTTTGATCCTAAATGGGATTTGATCTATATGACCCCAACCCGGCCCCACCCAGAATCTAATTGTTCTAATTCCAGTTCTGTGAAACAAGTTTATTATGTTTTGAGGCATTTCCGTCCGTCCGTCCGGATTTTTCTCCGCAACCATCCATTGAATTTCTCTGAAATTTTGCATGAAGTTGTAACTTTGGTCAGGTTAGAAAGTGACATTCTCCGATTTTTGAAAAAAAATCTGGTTAGCCCCCAGGGGGTCAAAAGGCTCTGAAATGGCAAAAAATGACATTTTTTGCCCATAACTTTTCATCCATCCATTCAATTTCTCTGAAACTTTGCCAAAATTTGGAGGCAATTGTTCCTAATAGAAAATAAGTATTGCTGACCTTGGAAAAAATCTGGTTCGCACCTCCAGGGGGTCAAAAGCCCCCAAAATGGCAAAAAATGACCCTTTTCTCCCATGACGTTGGATCCATCCATTCAATTTTTCTGAAACTTGGCCAAAATGTAGAGGCAATTGTTCTGGATATAAAATGAGCATCCTTGACCTCAGAAAGATTCTGGTTCGCGCCCCCAGGGGGTCAAAGGGGGCTCAAAAATGCCCCAAATTGCCCAAATTGCCCAAATTTATTGCATTTTACACTTGCCACATCGAGTCACATACAGAGGGGGACCACGCACGCGCGGCTTGTTTCTTTATATTTTTATTTTAAATTTGTTTATTTTTATGTTATTATAAAATCCACCATCGACATATTGCTTATCTTATTAATTATTTATTGTTAGAACGCTCTACCGGAAAAGATATTAAACCCTTTATAAGGTCTGCCGTCTTTATTTCGCTCAATATCAGAATGTTGAAAGAACTGAATTTGAGAAGTTGATTTTAATGTTGTGTCCTTCACAGTCGGCTGTTTCGTCTTATAATGGCTCAGTGTTACGAGTGTTTTCACACTGAGATTCAAACCTGACCGCCAATCGCTTGAAACTGTGATCAGTAGTCTGGAATTGTTGAGCCTCACCTAAAAAATTGAACTTACTTAAATGCAAAAAGTAAGAATAAAAAGGTAATCTGGGGTAATGGTTGCTCATTCAATTCCGGGCAACGTTGGACCTTCTGCAAGTAAATGTATAAGATTTGAAAAATCAATTTTTTACTAAAGTCAAATTAAAAGAGTTACAATTGTGACTGCTGCCCTTTGTGCTACCCCCCCCCTCGTCCCCCCAAAAATCGCTTCTGTGAATTGCTGCAGGTTGGCAATTTAATCAACCCTTCCCAATATCGCTGATTAGAATTTCATGGGTTGGTTTGTTTTACCAGATACCAACTTCAGTGGGTTATTTAGCACCTGGTGGTACAAATAGCAACCAAGGGCAATAACCACAGCAACAACAACAACAACAACAACACGTTGAATTAATAAACTGATTCACAAAAGATTTTATTTGTTTATTTAAAAAAAAAAGTTATTGATTTTCAATTTACTTATGATCATAGAAAACTAACGAGACGCGTGTCCTTGTATTGCTCGGGAAAATTAAGGAAACAAAGTATTGCAATCCCCATAAATTGACCAGAACGACTTTTTGCACTCAAAATTCTAAGCTTTTAATGACGATATAAAAAGTATGAATAAATACAACTGTGTGTTGTAATAAAATGAAAACAATCATTGAATTAGAAAACAATAAAAACGAATAGTGAATTAATGAGATGTCCTTTTGCAAAGCAATATGCATATTAGTTAATTCTACTGTCTATCGCATACACATGATCAGAATATTAGAAAGCTATTGTGAATATGGGTTTGGCATTTTAATCTCACTCTCAGTGCGATAAATGGGCCAACCGTATGAATCCGCATCCACTGTATATCGTCTTACTTCCCATGATCAGGGGTCTGATGTTTTCTGACGGCCTGCAATCTCAGTCTCCAAGCTGGGTTGTCTTGACGATCGGTTTCATTGTTGATGGTTTGCAGCCAAGTTTTCTTGGGACGTCCCACTTTCCTCCTGCCTTCCATCTCAAGATCTCTCTGCCTTTTCTTATCCAAGACTCGCTTCTCTCAATGTGGCCAGACCAACGGAGTCGACTTATCAGGAGTTTATCCAGCTCTGGCATATTCGGCCTTGCTAGTAGGGTATCGAAACTGATATGCCAGGTCTGATCAGACCCGACATTGCATATCAATCTAAGTTGAAGACAGACGAGTGAGGGCTGGGTGGGGGCCTTGCACTTACCTGCTTACAGCATCACGCCTCTAACATAGCTGCTATATACCCTCATCCTGGTAGTGGAAAGGACTGACAACAATATGTGGAACGTACCCCATGTTGATTTGACCATCTCCAGCACTCAACATCTCTCCAAGGTAACAAAAGGAGTCCACTACTTCGAGAGAGTCATTGTCCAACTTCATCTTAGTGCAAGTTCGGCAGACACCTTCTATATTTTAGTTTGGGTCTAAAAAAAGGTGGGGTCGGGCATCCTCTCAAGCATTACATCCTTTTTTCAGAGTTGGATTTATTGTCTGTCTCCTGAGGCACCCTCATTTTTGTAAGGGAGTGACAATTGGAGTATACAGATATTTTTGTTCCCAATCCAGTGTGCCCCTTTTTGTTAACCTTGTGTCTAACTATGTCGTTATGAGGGGGGGGGGGATAAATACGAACAATTTATATTCTCTCAAATGTAAGTGCAGAAATTTAACCGCTTTCAAATAATACTTTATAATACTAACTTATTGCATTTCTTGGCTAAGATCAAAGTGTAATATCTGTTCCAATGGATACAACATTGTCCTGTGCAGTTCTAGGAGGTCCACCCTCCTAGGCTTTGCCTTCTCACCCTTTGAGAAGGGGTTAGTTTATTGCTAATCGCCTGAGGCGCCCCTACCGGGGAATGCCGACGGGGCTGCCCAGGCAATTTTTAAGGGTCATAGGTGCTCTTCGTCTAGGGTGCTGACTTATCAAATCCCACTTTCCGACCTTGTGTCACATCTTACCGCTGTGGGAGGTAGATAAATACCTTGCATTTCAATTATTTATGATAAAATCTGATATTTCTGCAATTAGGTCTCATTTGTATTTTTTTAAATTTTTATTTTTTAACATTTTTTTTTTTTTTTGCAACTTTTTAATTTATTTATTTATTTATTTTTTTTTTACTCTTGCATTTCTATCATTTTACCAGTGTTTATAAAGGGAGGGGAGTGGGTAAATATTGGTTAGTTGCTGCATGACGCTTAATGCCAATATGCTTCTTTTTTTTTTTTTCTTCTTTTTTTTTTTTCTTTTTTTTTTCTTTTGCATTTTTGGAATGTGTGTGCGCGTGTGCGTTGTGTGTCCAATTGTTTGCTTTTTTTTTTTATTGAGGCTTTTATCTGCCAAAGATAAACTTGATGAATTCGCAGGAAGCGATAAGTTGCAACACAATATGAAAGGTATGTCATAAAATGGTTGATATCTATCCAAATCTTTTGGTTGCATTTAATTGAGATAAAAAACAATCCTTACTAAATACGAACTTCAGTTGCTAAATCTCCATTTTTTTTTTTTTTTTTTTTTTTTTTTTTTTTTTTTTTTTTGTTCTGATCTGATGTGAATCAAAAGGATTTTTGATTGTCTCTACGACACCTGTTGACAAAGCCATTAATATCTTCAACTAAAACATTAGTTTTTTTGTCACAGAAATTGAATGAACACATCTTAAGAATATTGGCTGTTGTTATTTTTTTAAAATGTACGTGTTTATCGATAAAAAATGCTCGTGCAATCTTGATCGTGACGAACTGACCGATGGACAGAAACGCATATTTTTAGATACATCGAAGAATCTTTTCAATCTATCATTTAGCGATGAAAATGCCATTTCAAAATGAATCGTAACTGATCGACGAACACTTATAAGAAGAATGCATCTTAAAATATGCAGCCATTCCTTAATTTTCCAATTATATCATTAATGGATTATTTCATTTTGCAATTAAGGGAGGAGGGTATTGCTTCACTGAAAAGAAACGGGATACACCCCCCCACCTCCCACCCCCATTGGTGTTATTTTCGTTAGAATTTAAAAACAAATTTATGTGGTTTAAATTTCATAGAATATAATTTTTTTTTTTTTTTTTTTTTTTATAAGTTTTGTTTAAGAAATGAAAGGTTGGAAAATACCAAAGTCTTTGATCGGCTGAGCAAGATCACGTTTCAAAAGAGATGTTTGAAATGGTTATATAAGTAGGTTAGTTGGTGTTCACCAATGGTGGCTTATAGCCATGCCAGACTCATGACCAACCTAGAAGAGGAATCTAAATGGAAAGTTCTTCTGAATATCTGCGACTGGAAGAGAATTTTTAGGATAAAAATATTAACATTGTAATAATTCGATATGTTCGTGTTCTTCCATTCATCTTCGAGCCATCTTTCAGTTTCTTTGAATCAATTCCAAGAAGGCTGAATGGTGGCACACGTGTTATATATATTAATTGGTATGTGTAATTTATGTCCTGTTGGATAATTTTTAAGTACAAATCGTGTCTTGAGAATTTTATATCCTTTGTTTTCAAAACTTTCAGTATTCTGCGTTTTTTGTTTTTTCTATCTAAAGTGTAAATCTAAAGTAGTTTCACTGTTTCCCAATAAGTTGACAGATGAACAGCGTCCATTCTGTTGAATCGTTTCATAAAATCTTCTTGTACTTGTTCAATTGAACCTGGATCAATAAATAGGTGGACAACCATATTCTCATATTCCTCACACCCATTGTTTGAAAAACAATTATTAAGGGTTCCCCTTTTTATTCTAGTTTTTAAAAGTTTAAAAGTATGCAAAACTTATTTTTAAAAAACTTTACTATCCCTGTAATATGTTCGTTAAATCGATTCTTAAATATTTGTACTGTTGTACTTTAATTGATTTTCCTTCTCTGATCAAATGATTTGTGAACGTAATTCGAATTCATCGCTATTTAATTTCATATTCTAAACATCTAATTTATTTTCTTTGCAAAAGAAAAATTCATAGGGATTGACCGTTATACACAAGGGTGTAATTTGTTTTTTAAATTCAGAAATACAGGGTTATAGGTTATATATTACACCAGAAAATATGGCATACTTGTGTAATGAACAGTATTTCAAAACCAGTTTTTCATCAAAAACAAGGGATCAGTCGTTGCGAGATGTTTTTGATTCTTGAAAGCTTGTCTTGTGTAGTGAATGACCCTTGTTTGTTGTTTTTTTTGGGGGGGGGGGGGCTCCAACTCTTGTTCATTCATCAACCCCTGTCCCTCAACTTTAGGAATTGACCGCAAACCAAGGTTCTCCAAACATCTCGGTCCTGGACAAGCTTCCGCGGCCGTCCTCACATACGGCGTCCTCTTTACATCTGCCTCCAGATCACAACACACCGTATTTTCTTGGTCCGCCTGTCTTTCTTTTTTTCTTGTGGGTTCCAAAAGATGGCAAATATCGTACGAGATGGACGCCAATTTCTCTCCAATGTCTTTGTAGAATTTCGGATTGTCCGTTACATGAGTATATGTTCAAATTCAACAACAAAACAAACTTTATCATTAAATGACCCACAAAAGTGTTGATGTGTCAAAAGAACAAAGATCGACAAATCAAAATGGTGATATTTGAGTCGGGGTGTTTTGTCGTGTTGTATTTTTGCCGTTGCCAATTTCATGCGTCGTCCTGTTGTTGCTGCTGCTTTCTCGAGTCTTTTCTCGTCTGTTATTCTGCGTCATCTGATCTCCTCCTCCCCTGTTTTTTTGTTGTTTGTTTCGTTTTTAATGTGTCTGTCCATCAAGTTTCTCAGCATGTCCCATGTTGTCAGTGTCTGTTCGATTTATCATGTTGTTCATTCATCTCATTTGTTTTCGTTTTTATTCATTGTTTCTCTCCTGAACAACCCAGTAAATTTCAATTTTTAGTTTCACTTTTGGGTGCTTATACAGACCACTATCCATGGCCGACTCTAGTATCTTTTAACTTTGGAGAAATTACGAAGAGCCAAACATTTACGGCGCTAGTTCTAGTATGGGACCATTGTTTCAATTGACAAAATAAATGTTGTTGTGTTGGTTCTAGTAATGCCGTAACGGAATCTTCGTGGCTAATTTCAATACTGGAACCAGCGCTGTTGCCGTTTTCATAATTTCTCTTCAGTTACACGGGTCAGCCTTGAATAGTGATCTTTTTAAGTATCTCTTTTCATTCACAACCATATATTCCATGTTTTTTTTTGTTTTGTTTTTTGTTTTGTTTTGTTTTTTTACAAATAGATTTTCGTAGAATTTGGTATATTCAGACTACTGTTCTCATCTTGGGTGTTTTTATCACAACGTTTCGGCCGATGTAACCTCCGACCTTCTTCTTTGTCGAACTCGGGAATCTTTCTGTCGAACTCCGTCCAGATTCCTGAGTTCGACAGAAAGATTCTCGAGTTCGACAAAGTACACCTGAAGAAGGTCGGAGGTTACATCGGCCAAAACGTTGTGATAAAAACACCCAAGATGAGAACAGTAGTACGAATATACCAAATTCTACAAATTATCAACCCTCATCTCAAAATTTCCAAAACATAAATAGAATTTCATTTTTATTTTTATCCCTCCACTCATACCCCTTTATGATTTGTTTATGGAATAAATAGAAGGGACTGTATATAATTCTGATACGAGGTTTATTTTTTTTTGGGGGGGGGGGGTCATTACATAATGCCTTATTCCAAGGTCACTAAGTTTGAGTGACTGCCTCTGATCTGAGAGGTTGTCTCAATTTGTCCAATAAGATCACAGTGTTCTTATTGGACAACAAAAACAGCAACGAATCTCGAATAAGTCCTATCATAATGTCAGATGCGGTTAAACTACCATGATATTTTTAACCAAAGTTATGTAACAATTAAGATTTTATTAGATATAAATAATTAAAGAAGAAAACATGATTGCATCTATGTAGCCATACAATTTTCATTTTCATAAGATTTTATGATGTCAATCAACTTGTGTTCGAGTACGACGACTTCTTACACGAACAGATGTGTTGCTGTCCATGTTTTCAATATTGGTGCATAACATATATTAGTCATCCAGACAGCTGTCTTGTTATATCACGGCTTTTCGGTGTGGCTAGACATGGCATGTGTTTCAAGCAGAGATTCAAAACCCGACTGTTTGGTCGGCAATCGGGACATTTTACTGCTACGCTATTCAGCTAGATACAGAAGTAAGAGAAATTATAATGCTTATGTTAACCTTCGCATTATTGACTGCCGAGAGTGCTCATCTTTTTAGGAGTGCTATGCTTTAAACTAAATGACAATTTTTACTCTCTTACTAGAGAGCTCAACCCAAAAGTTCAGAGCATATATATATATATATATATTAAAAATTTCAACAACCTACTAAAAAATAAAAGGAATAGAACTGCAAAATAAACATCAAAGTGCTCAATGCACTGTAGAGCCAATATAAATTCAAATATTTATTTGAACCTAGTCTCTGCATATTTCTATTTAACCAAACAAGGGTCGTCAGGTAAAGTTTACCGACCAATCCTCGTTTGGTGAAATTTAGGTCCTAAACTGCTTATTTATTTGAAAATATATGACCTTTAAAGGTAATTTATATTGCCCTCAAACTCCAAGGGCATCTTTACTCTTACTATTATTTTTAAAAAAAGAAAGTTTTTTTAATCAAATTCGTTTCCTGACAAGCATACAGTCCCTTCTATTCTCTGTTCCTCAGTAGTTATTGATCAATTTTTATTTTATTTTTTATTCCATGCTGTACCCCCTCCAATACCTCGTGTTTGATTTCTAATAATTAAAACCTATTTTTCATGGTTGGCTTCATTTTCTTTCTTTTAACTCTTTTCCATATGTGTCTTCCCTCTTTTGTAATCTCTCTCTCTCTCTCTCTCTCTCTCTCTCTCTCTCTTTTTCTTTCTTTTTTTTTTTTTTTGTTACTTCTCCATTTGTTTGATTTTTGTCTGTCCAGCATTTTTGTGCCTACAGCCGCTTTCATTTCATTTTTTTGAAAACTGTTACATATTTCAGAATTGTACCGCGGTTTCATCCAGATGGGCTGACTTATAGAATTTTTTAAAAAGTCTATACCCATAGGGACTCGTCAGCATACTGAAACTTAGTAAAAGAATAAAATCCTTATGAATAATCCTATGAATGATAAATAAAATAAAATCGATGAATCCCAACTAAGACACTTTTTCCAAAGAGACTTTTCAGTGACGTACCATCTTTTTCTACCAATAAACAAAGACGCCATTTCCCATGTGGTCTTTTTTTTCACTCTTGTTTCAGTACCCTGACCCTATGGGCATAGACTTTTTTTAAAATTCTAAAAGTCTGGATGAAACCATGGTACGATTTTGAAATATGTAACATAGTTTTCAAATAAATAATTTGTATCAGCTCTCACTCTTGAGATCGAGCACTATTAATTTATTTTATATATTACCTGTATACATATATATATATATATATATATATATATAAGCTCTTTTAAGAAATTAAAAGTCAAGCACTCTCGGGAGTTAAAAAATAGACTGTCAAAAAGCTCTAATGCAAAGTTCCGAATATGTTCGTCGAACACTCTCGACTAGTCTTCTATCTGTGCCAGCTTCTAGGTACATATAAATCTTAATTTCCCTTAATCACGTTGCAGTTTCGGGTTGCCGAGTGGATATAGCGACTGCTTGCAGATTCTAGGCTGACTCTGTGAACCGGGTTCACGCTGCCCGACAGTCTGAAATTGTTACTTTCCTGCACTGCTGAGAGCAATAAGCTTGAAACGCTAGCGTCTATAGGTATAAATAATTTAATATTTGTTTATAAAATATATATATATATATATATATATATATATTGTTTCTTATATTTTTAAAGTGCGCAATAATTTTTTGTAGAATGCGCACACACATATATGATATTTGTATTTTGGGATGAGGAATTTTCATTATTTACAATTTTGAGGATGCATATAGCGAAGACAAATTGGACCTTACTCAACACGTGTGGTTATCTTGAGGTTCTGAGTTCAATCTTGAGCAAAAACTGCAAGACGATTTAATGAGTAAACAAACAAAAGTTGCAAAGCCTGGGGAATGGAGTGCGAACAGTGTACCCTTACAATAAAGGGTTGGGTCCCAAATTCCATGATGGTTCCTAGGTAAAGCGAAGGCACATGAAGAAAGCCAATATATAACAACCAAGATGAGGAGACTCGTCTGAAAATTGTAACTATGTACATTACGTATGCGTCATCATTTTGTGCTTTCGCAAAATCACACAAATGAGCTGAAGATTGTGTGACTGTCGTGTGATGTTGAAGTACATATAATGTACATACATTTATAAATGTACACTCTACAAAGAATATGGAGCACTCTATATAGACATGGTTAAGTGTGTGTGGTTTTTTAATTTCTATTGATAGATTCTAGGATTTGTTTTGGATTTTATTGTTCTGAAGTTTTATACTTTTTCCAATTCTTACCCATTTCTGGGGTTCTATTTCATTTTCTTTATTTTTTAAAATCTCTCAACTTGTTTTCTCTCTGGGAAGTCGTTGCTGCTTTTTTTCTCAATTGTTTTTTTTTCTGAGCAATCTTTACTGCTTTTTTTCTCAATTGTTTTTTTTCTGAGCAATCTTTGCTGGGGGTTTTCTCAATTGTCTTTTTTTTCTGAGCAATCTTTGCTGGGGGTTTTCTCAATTGTCTTTTTTTCCTGAGCAATCTTTGCTGGGGGTTTTCTCAGTTGTTTTTTTCTGAGCAATCTTTACTGCTTTTTTTCTCAATTATTTTTTTTCTTTCTGAGCAATCTTTGCTGCTTTTTCTCAAGCTGACCAGTAGCTATTTTCGACTTTTCTTTCAAAATCTTTTTTTATATTTCACTCATTTCCGGTCCCACTTTTGATCTACCTTCCATTACTTTTTCAGTCCCTTTCCTAGGCACTTTTGTTTTTTATTTGTTTTTTGTTTTTTTGCTTGCTTAAAAAAAAATGGTTCTTTTTTTATAAGCCTTAAGCGACTTAGATGATGACTTAGATGAATATTTACGCAAGGAATTATACAGACATTTACACGGACATTTAGACGCTTACTTAGAGGACGGCTTTGTGGAATTTACCGGTGCTGAATATTATGAGTGTAAGTCTTTTTATTTTATTATTTTATTCGTATTGCATCTTGGGGCAAAGAATATTTCTGTAGGGGTGGCCAACCTTTCGTATCCCATGCACCAATTATTCGACATTCAATTTAGATGCACCAAACAAACATGTAGCCCCTTTCAGTTCTGTAATCGAAACAAAGTGAAGTTTGATTATTTTAATGACAACTTTCAATTTGCATTGGTATGTAATTACTGAGTTCAAGAAGCAATGAGGGATCTTTTTTAAATGTGCAGTATTTAGGCCATACCTATTTATCGATGCATATGAAACAATAAAATTAACGAACATAATTGCTATGTTTTAGATTCAAATTAATTTTAGCCAAATTTTCTTTTGGTCACAACTTTGTTATATATTTTTTTTTTAGAAATCAATTTTTTTTTTTTTAGAAATCAATTTTTTTTTTTAATATCAATTTAAAAGATTTTTTTTTTAATATCAATTTAAAAAAATTTTTTAATATCAATTTAAAAGATTTTTTTTTTAAATATCAATTTAAAAAAATTTTTTTTTTTTTTTTTGCATGAGCAGGCATGTTTTTAGTTCTTTTATCTCTGGGGTTCCGTGTGCCATTTGTAATTGTATAATGTGCTATAGGTTGGCCATCCCTGGTCTGTGGTTCTTTCTCCACTCTTATTGCTGTGCATGCTATTTAAAATAAAGGTACTCTTATAAATGCTGCATCATGTTTCCGTGACTTCAAATCGTCAACGTTCGGGCAAGTCTCAGAATCGCCCAAGAGTCAACGAAACTATTAACCAAGCAGCCGATAACTTTTGGAAGAAATTAATCGCATTCAATAACAAAAAATGAATTTCTATAATCCCTGTCAGCTCGTTGAATTTCAAATCCTCCTCTTATAGATGACGCACCATGTTTCCGTGACTTAAAAACATTTAACAATGGTCCATTTGAAAAAACAAAAACAAAAAATCAACATCTAATTAATAACAGTTGTTTAGCTATGGTTTGTTCGTTCTTTATTTTTATATATGTTTTTTAGTTTGGTTTTCTTTGTCGTAATTTATCGGCTGCCAGTCTTCAATTTAGCATTTGGCAGTTTTCGCCTCGTCAACGCTCGGGCGCTTCCGTAACCTGGCCGAACGTTGACGACGCGAAGTCACGGAAATATGGTGCGTCATTTATGAGAGTATCAAAATAAATCTTTAAATCAGACAACTGTTTTATTTTTCGATGGTAGTCAGTTTTAAATGCTTCAAACATCACATAAATGTTTGAGGCATTTACTTATAAGCTTTTTAATCCTAAGGAAGCTGATTATTCTATAAACACTTTGAATTATTTCTTTTTCATTAAAATGTATTTAGCGAATGCAGCCAAGTATTTACTGATTTCTTCTTGATTGTTCGTTGAGTTACACACAAACAACAGATAACTAAAAGTTGTGATTATAAAACTATAAGTCGATGTATTTACGTCCACATATACGAAATATTCAACATGTGTCACAAATTTTTACTGCATCAAGATATGATAAGGCGAACTTACTGAGGAAAGATCACATGTTGTCTGGGCAAATGAATATTGTGTCTCAGTGATTAAACCGGGGATGGGTGTCAACCCGAAGAGTGGGAAAAGATGCTCTTCACAAGTGAGTCACGCCTTTTATACCATAGCTAAATCATTCATGGTTGACTGCCCCATCGTCACTTGATCTACGACTACATACATTAAGAATCTGTCACCTCAACCGTTATTACTCTTTATCACATGCAAAAGTCCCGAGTGCCGTCGCTGGAAAAGATCAAGCGTTTTTCACTTTGGCAAAAAGCAAGCAACTTTTTTCTTTCACTTATCGTTTGAGTTGAATTTTTTTTTTTTTTCTTTTTTATGGATGTCGCTTCAGACAAGACATGAAGCCACTTGATGTTAGGAGTTAAAAAAAATACTACTTCAAGATATAAAAAAAAAGATAGCTAATGATAAGTGTTAGTTAGATTCTGACTCAGAAAACAGCAATTTTTTCCCCCTTTGTCAAAACCATCGCTCATGGAATGTGAGGACTAAAGGACAAAATAAGGGAAGCAAGAGTTATTAGGCTGCCGAAAGTAAACCCAAGGTCCACTTTCTATTCTCCTAAAATTGAGACAATTATTGCAGTTAAGGACATCATTTACTTAATGATTATAGTGAACTATATCCGACTTCAGGACGGGTAAAGTTAATTCTCCAAACAGAACAGTTTTGCACCACTTTTATGTCCCCTTAAGATTGAAATCAAGATATAATGCTACTAAACCTTATGTCTAGAATCCTTATTCTAATTTTAATCAAAATCTATTACATGATTTTGATTCTAGAAAATCTCTGAAATTTAACGCTTAAGTTTAAAGAAATTGAAATTCTTAGAATCTTGCTTTATGGAACCAATTTTTAATACAAATTTGAAACATTTGAATTTTCAAATGGGAGATTGTGCCCATATTTAAAAAAAAAAACAAAAAAAAAACCCTCAAATTTTTGGAATTGATGTCCAATAACTATTGCTTAAATTTCACAAAAATTGGAGGTATCTGAATTTTCACAAAGGGCTTCCACCCCCCTAAATATAGCCCACATTACCTGCCTTTACACTGAGCAACTGTGTCCAAAATTCATAATGATTGGTTTATTTGTTTAAGACTGAATCCTGTATATACAAATATATAAACATATATGGACATACAAATATATAGACATATATAGACATAAATATATAAACATACAAATATGTAGACATCTATAGACATACAAATATATATGAATATATACACCTATAAACATATACACATACTCAACTTTATATAGAGATAATGTAAATGATCTTCACTTCTAAATCTGATTTTTTGCTTATTATCTTTTAAAGCCTTAAAATATACATTAAAAAAAAAATTAATATATTTTTAATTCTTCATTTTTATATCTGAAAGCACCGCTAAAGAAGTCACAAAAATATTGGTTTCATTAAACACAAAATATTTGTATTATATTTTGTTGCCTTTTTATTCTGTAATTTTTTTTTCTTTCTGCTATTAAGTATTTAAAATGGAATTTTCATTTGGACGATAAAATTATAAAACTTATGTCCTTTCTATATGAAAAGATCTTTAAAAAAACAATTTAAAAAAAAGATGTCCCTCTCTACTGCTAACTATTATATACATTCATAATTTTATACTTATATATTCTCCATTAATAGCTTTTTTTTTTTTTTTTTTTTAAAGAAAAGTGACCTTTTTCCCCACTTCCAGCTGTTATCAGAATTTTTCTATCAATATAGGAAATAAAATATCTTTGTTATTGCATTGATTTCCAATGCTGGTAAAAAAAAAAGGCCAGGAAAATCTATCGCTTGGATTCTAAGCAGTACTTTTGTGTATGTGGTATTGTGGTCACTGGCTCAGACTATACACTCGCCATACCATGTGTTCAAGTTCCATCAGAGCTATTGTATAATTTTTACTCATACCCTTAAGAAAGGTATGAATACATCCATCCTCCTTCCAGCAATTGATGAAATAAGGTAATCGAGACTTGCAAGTCTTGGTAGAGCTACCTTACTGTTCTCGAAGGAAAACTTATATAACACCTGTGACTATCTCAGATCTCTGTCACATGTGGAAGGATAAAAAAAGTTAGTGTTTGGAAAATAATGTGTAACATATCCGACGAAGATAAAACTTTAATTCAAGAAAATAGATTTTTTTGCGACTAGAGTTCTAAACGCATAGAAATTTTAGAAGTAAATAATTTTTCAAGTTAGAATTCATGTTTAGAATTTGGAGGATAAAGTTTGTTTTTTTTTTGTTTTTTTTTTCAAAAATTCTTTTAAAAAAAAAAAATTATATTTTTAAAGTTTTCGTAAACATTTATTTTTCAGCATGTGTTATTTGTAATAGCAAGTATCAAGTCAATAATGCTTGAACAAAATATCGTTTAGAATTTAACAACTGTATATTTAACAATATAACATTGACTGTGCTGAAAAATTAGGATTATTAACAGGTAAATGACTTTTAACAGGTTAAAAAATTAGGATTATTAACAGGTTGAAAAATGCCAGAAAACAAAATTGTAAGTGTATTACAAAATGTTCGTAAAAAAAGATGGCCAGCTCTAATTTTTCTCACATTATGCCAGAGATAGAAAGGGGATCATTCTCGGCAAATTTCAATCAATCGTTGAGATATGTCATAAATAAATATTTATAAAACTATCAAATAAGATCTTGTGTGTGTGTGTTTCTCGCCTATACATAACTTTGATAAATACGTGTTGAATTATTTAAAAAAAAAAAAAAATTTTTAAATTAACTTGCAAACATGACTTTAGTTTGAATTTTTAATTAGAAGACTTTCTCCCGGGCAACACCGGGTAAATATGGCTAGTATAATGTAAAGAGTATATTTATTTATATATATATATATTTTTTATTTATATACATATATATATATATATAGATATGTAATTTTTTTAAATTTTATTTATTTATTTTTTTTAATACTGTTTCAATTTGCAATAACCCCTCCCCGTATTTGTAAATCTCATATCTTTTCTATATTGTAAGTTCTATAAAAAAAAATTAGGTAAAAATTTTCAGATAAAAGCTTGAGGAAAAATAACTTAAAGTTTTGCTATGGTTACGCAATCAGACTGCGGTGATGATGGCCTCACTTTAGTTGAGTGCACTTGTTTTATGCAGCAAATCTTTAACTGCTATGCAGATGCGACTATTACATATTCATTGGCTGCTGCGACTGAAATTGGTCACTGTGACTTGTTGAGTAGGAGCAATATTATTGACTAATCTCCGTTCTAAACGGTACAATGATTTTTTAAAATAGTGCGTGTATAAACATACATTTTTATTGATTAGAGTTTTTCATGGTCGGATAAATTCAGCTTTTTCTCATTTCTCATCTTCCGTTTTGAATGAACTGCAATTTAAAAAAAAAATGTTTTAATCAAAAATAATTGGAGAGGATGTGCAATTTATATTTTAACTATATTTATTATGCTTTTTTTTCCATTTTTTTTTTTTTTTTCATCCAAAACAAGGCAGTTTTACTGAAGCTTAAGGGCTACTGTGATATGAGCCAGATTTATAGAGGGGAGGGGCAACCTGGGTGGGGAGTTGGGCAGCAAGATGTTTGTTTACATTACATTTAACTTTTTTCATGTCGATATGGTGGGGGGGGGGATTCCAAAGGCTAGCGGCCTGAGAAAGAAAGAAAGCTGGTGCTTCTGCAATTTCACGACAACATTAAAATATTTTTAAGAAATGTATAAACTTTATGTACTTACGTGGTAGCTGAAAATAAGATTCTACAGAAAAAATTACGCAAATTCATCCAGTATTTATTAAATTATAAAAAAATAAAAAACCCTCTCGCGTATCGATAGACATTTCAGCTTACTAAGTAGGCAAGGGAGATAACTTTTGGAAAAGGTCAAACTATAAGAAAAATGGCGACATATAGATAAAATCGTTTTTTATTTTTAATTTAATAAATACTGGATGAATTTGCATGATTTTTGGTGTAGTCTTCTTTTCAGCTACCACGTAAGTACATAACAAAGTTTATTCATTTCCTTAGCTATTTTTACAATGTTTTTAAGAGAGGGCTAAATGTCATCGTAAAACTGCAAAAGCGCTAAAAAACTATTCAAATAGAAAATCTTCCGCCATCTAGGGATCTCTACAGAAAAGGCGCCTGATTTTGCGAATCAAATGGATCAATGGTATTTCCTTTTGAAGCATCTCTTATTTTAATCAACCAAAAGTTCCATTTTTCAAACAAAAAATCCTTAATCAAATTCTATGTATTTCGATTTGTGGATCACTTTAAGAACTTGTGGACCTTGCGAACATGGACCGAATTTCAAACTGAACCTTTTATTTGGTCCATGAGGGTAGATTGTTCTCATTCCCTCAACTATGACCTCGGAGAAGTATTAATTTTGTCCAAAACGTTGGGAATATAACAACCAAAATTAAAACGCTGATCCGAATAACCAAAATTATAAACCCTCTGAAATATAAGATTAAATTCATCATTGCAACTCCAAGAAAGTCCACGTAAATTCCCCCCCGTTTTTTCTTAACATCTTCAAATTCGTCTAGTTTATTCTAAGAATAATTTAAATTAGTTATTTATAACCTGATTAAGCAATTTGTTTATTATAATAGTTATATATATATATATTATTTTGATTTCATTAATTCATGTTTCAAAACTGATTTTGTTTGAGAAACTTATGTCAATTCATTCCCTTTGACAAGTGTTACTTTTAATGATACAAGGGAAATAACTCGTGTGAAGTTTCCTCGTTTCAGATAAAATTGTTAGCATAATTAGTAGGTTCCTTTTTAGATACTCTTGTTAAGCATGCGTTGTGGATAATATTGGAAAATGACGACCAAATCCCTCCTCTTTTCTCTTTGCTTTCTATTCTGCGGTTAAATATTTTTTTAAAAATAGTGCTACACAAAAACTATTTTCCCTTTTAAACTTTTTGAATATGATTTTATAATTTTAATTTATCTTTATTGGTTTTCTAAATGAATGAATTAGTTTAGGTATGATAATGAAAAAATATTTTTAAATTTAAAATTTATTTAAAAATTAATGAATTAGTTTAGGTATGATAATGAAAAATCTTTAAAAATTATGCTATTACTTTGTCTAATAAAATAATAACTTTAAAAAAATGATATGGTAGATTTTGTCAATCTCAATTTGACAGCATTTTTAAAAAGGTATATGATTAATTGAATAAAAAAAAATGTTTCAATTGTAAAAGCATCGTTTTATTTAGAAACAAAAACGTGTAAAAATTTTGGTATAATTTAATTTTTTCTAAATGATGTCAATCTTTTATTATTATTGAATTTGAGGCATCAAATAATCGCTTTTATTTTTTTTTAATCAACACAATAATAGATATATTTGATCGACATTCTGCGTCTATCAGATCTGATCATTTTTAACAAAATTCCAACAAACATTTGCAGATCCGGGTATACGGTTAATAAGTAAAAAATTATGCTTATTTTATTATATAATGAAATAATGTGTTAAAAACAGCATTTTCGATCACCTTCTGTGATTTTCTTTGGTGTTCAAAATGGGGGGGGGGGGTGCTAATAAAATAAAAAAAAATCTGCACCTATCATACATACAACAACCCTCTACTTATAAGCAAGCTATCCTGCCGTCATGCAGATACACATTCAAAAATATTAGCACATATATGGAAAGAGGGTGAGAATTAGACAGATACAAGTCAAACATGTGCATATATATATATAATAGGTGCATTCCAATGACCAAAGGAACAATTAATCCATACCCATAACTTTCATTATATATATATATATTTTATTAAATATTAAAGTATTTTTACCTACAGACGATAACGTTTCGGGCTATTGCCCTCATTAATACAGGAGAGGTGGTTGTAGGTAGTCACATGGGATCGAACACAGTTTGTAGATTCAGGCTAGAATTACGAGACAAACGCTCAGGACCACATGGCTACTGGCAATCAGCACAAACAGTAATTGAAATTAAGATACACTTACTCGGGAAGGCAGGGGGAAGCATTATTGTTATATATATATATATATATATATATATAATATATATGAAAGAGGAATAAACATGTACGAATGACAAATTTATTTCAACTTCGATTGTTCAATGCAAGGTATACTCGATAAAAAAAATGTTTATTATTCTTTCCTTAAGCCAAGGCTTTTCAAAGATTAAAATCTTATCAGAGGAATTACATAGATAAGTTGGCAGTGGAAAAGCCAAAATTCAAAATTTGAAAAAATATTAAGTAATGGAGAGTGAGTTTTATTTTATATATATATATATATATATATATATATATATATATAACAAATAGGGAAAAAAAGACAGGCTAATTTGAACAGAGATTTGTATGGTCATGATCTGATACAATATTTCGCCATAAACATTAACTTTATCAAGAATAAGCATGATGAATTAAGTCAATATTCATACATTGGATGTCATGGTGGGAGTGCAAACTGTGAGGTAGCAGGGTAGGAGAGTGTTAGTGGGAGAAGAGTGCTCCTACTCTGCTATCTCACATTTGACATTTCTTACTCGCACCATAGAATCAAATGTATAAATATTGACTCTAGATTGCAGCATGTTTATTCTTGATAAAGTTTGTGCTTTGGATGAACTATTCAAATCAAATCATGACTCTGTGTTAATCTGTTTAAATGACTGTATTTTTTGCTTATTTCCATGTTATCTGTTATCTATATATTCTGTCTATTATCCTCTAACAATATCGCACGCGCACACACACGATACAAATGCGGGATAAGTCCAAAAGCAAAATATGATAAAAAATATTGTTTTATCTCAACCAGCCGCTAACTATTCCATCATACCATCTTTTACGGTGACATTTATCATATTTCTTGATAAATCTTAAGTGTTCGTTGTTAGCATTTCATGACCTGGTATGCATACATATTACTTTTCAAGCCCCCTAGAAATACTTGTAGCTGGATTGCCATCATCTGATGGGGTGAGCTTCAGCTTTTCGCTTCGTACTGATGGCTCGGTTGGGTTTCAAAACTTCTGCGATGCAGCCATATATAAATCTGGTAAAAAGTCAGTCGTTTGCTGGCACCTCGCTTGCAAAACGACGAATATACATCTCGTTGTTCATAGCATCTTCTGCCCATAGAAAGACGCCTTTATATTCTACAGAATGGTCAACCTCTTTCTAAACATAACCAACCCTTATATAAAATGGATAATTCTGCTTCCTTTGCAATAAATTTAATAAAATACTCTGCTGGAAATTCTATGAATCTTAAATATTTTGGCTATTTCATGAATAAGTAAAAAAAAAAAAAATAGATTAAACTAGTTTGTTTTTGTTTTTTGTACATAAATTCTAAGTGTTCATTTTAATATGCAAAGTTCATTCAGTTTTTTCCCCCTCAAAAGTTGTCATTTTCAGCATTTTTCTTGACAAATGAAAGCAAAATGAAACGAGATTTTTTAAAATTACAATCTTTATAGCTCTTTTAAAGAGAACCACCAGGGTTACCCAGATTGTCGTGAAGTGAATAAGGACCCCTTTGTACCCCTGCTCCAAGTCCAGATCCCATCTATTATTACCATTTTTATTATTTTTGTCATTTTCAATTTTCCTTGGTTCAAGGGGAAATAAATTCAAAACTATAGAGTTATTTCCCTTGATATCTTGAAAGAACATTTTTTTTTTTCTGACTTCAGTCACTAATTTTGTCCGTGGTGACTTTAAGCGAATGAATATTCGAGTAAATTATTTACAAAAACCTGGCAGAGGTGAACCGGAAGCAGAATATATATGGTTTTGTGGTAGTTTTTGAGTTTTGGATGGTCACACAGACAGAAATATAACTTTTCTTTATAAGATAGGTAATTCAAAATTGAAAAACAAAAATAATTTCTTCATTTGGTCAAAACGTCCACCTATCAAATTATACACACCCTTCATATTTGTTCAAATTATACACACCCTTCATATTTGTTCAAATTATACACACCCTTCATATTTGTTCAAATTATACACACCCTTCATATTTGTTCAAATTATACACACCCTTCATATTTGTTCAAATTATACACACCCTTCATATTTGTTATAGGTAATTTAAACTTAACACTGTTTTAACTTTGATTCAAAATTAAATTTCAAATTTATTACTTCTGGTAAGGAGGTAATGTTTTTTTAATTTCTTTTTCACATTAGTTAGTGTGTGGGAAAGATTACACAAAACCGAGTGAACTATCGGAACTTTGTAGAAGGGTGAGCCGTGGTTCAGAATAAACTTCATTGAAGTTAGAAAAACAGATTTAAACTATTTTATGATTGCTATAACCAGATTTGTCTAATCTTGTGTCTCGCAGTATCAGACCTCAGGTAGCTAAATATCGTGCGCTTCGGAACGTGGAAATATATTAACAGAAATGGTAGTTCCAAAAATCTAGTAAGACGCCAGCTTTACTAAACCGGTTACGAGAGAAACCGTCTGGTTATACCAGAGAATCTCTTGCCATATTCCAGGGAAATCATCACAAACATAAATTGAAATTATTTTTTTTTTTTTTGTCATAAAAATGTTATTTCTGAAAAAGAACAAAAGTTTCTAATGACTCGAGCAAACGTCTGAAGTAAATTTAGAAATGTTATTGTAATAATATGTGTGATAGAAAATGGTGAGAATTGACACGCAAGTTTTGTTTGTATTGTTCATAGTGAAAACATGTCAATGAATGGTACAGATCTGGCATCAATTACCGCACCAAAAACACACCACATCTTATCTGTGGAAACCAAGTGCAAGAAAGATACAAACAATTGTGTTTAAAAGGACGGTTAGAATTCTAAAAAGATCTCTCGGTTGGAGTCTCTGAAATAGTGAGTGAATGGCTGGCATTTGGTAGCAAAAACAAAAAGATAAAAAAATTATAGGAAAAAAAAATAGAAATGAATAAATTGGTGAATTTTAGTTATCATTGAGTTTTACTTTAATAAAGTTGTCGCTTAAATATTTTTGAATGTTTGCAAAATGCAACTTGGAAAGTGAATTATCTTTATTTTCTTTTTCTATTTTCTCCTTTTTTCTCTTTCTCTCCTTTCCTTTCCTCTTCCTCCCCCCCCCCTCCCCCCCACTTCTTTTTTTTTTTTTTTTGCAACTGTTCAAGTTTATTTGCTGAATTCTATGCCTGCGTGTTTATAAGCAATTCCAGAATGAATTTCTTCCAAACCAAGAATGTATAAGAATTTAAGTTATTCAAATATTTGCAAATTCCTCAGAATTATTATTTCATCTCAATTCTGAGAATGACATTTTTGTAATTCAATAATAATGATATTAAGAGGATTGTGGGGAAGGGGATGAAATATTAACCAAATTAATTTTCATAGTTTTTGTGTTTTTTCTTTTATGTAAGGATTTTTATGGTCAAACCAGTTTGCATTCTTACATTGCAAACAGAACCTCAATTTACAAATTGAAGACGTCAATTAATTTTTAAAAAAGTTGGAGTAATTCAGAGATTTGTTTTTAAATATTTTATAACCAATGTTTTTAGTAGTTGTTCAGTGATTGTTTTTTTTTTTTTCACCTTTTTGATATTTACTGAACCATTATAAATACTGTCATTTATTGTGATATTTAGTTTTTGTAATCTCTCTCTCTTTCTCTTGTGCGACCTCTCTCTAGTATGACCTCTCTCTCTAGTGCGACCTCTCTCTCTCTCTCTCTCTCTCTCTCTAGTGCGACCTCTCTCTCTAGTGCGACCTCTCTCTCTCTCTCTCTAGTGCGACCTCTCTCTAGTGCGACCTCTCTCTCTAGTGCGACCTCTCTCTCTCTCTCTAGTGCGACCTCTCTCTCTCTAGTGCGACCTCTCTCTCTCTAGTGCGACCTCTCTCTCTCTAGTGCGACCTCTCTCTCTCTAGTGCGACCTCTCTTTCTCTCTAGTGCGACCTCTCTTTCTCTCTAGTGCGACCTCTCTTTCTCTCTAGTGCGACCTCTCTCTCTCTAGTGCGACCTCTCTCTCTAGTGCGACCTCTCTCTCTCTCTAGTGCGACCTCTCTCTCTAGTGCGACCTCTCTAATGCGACCTCTCTCTCTCTCTAGTGCGACCTCTCTCTCTCTAGTGTGACCTTTCTCTCTCTCTCTAGTGCGACCTCTCTCTCTAGTGCGACCTCTCTCTCTCGTTCGACCTCTCTCTCGTATGACTTTTCTCTCTCTATTTCTCTCTTTCCCATACCTGACCTCTCGCTCACTCTCTCTTTCACGCTCTCGCGAGCTATCTCTTTCTTTCTCTTGCGTGACTTCTCTCTCTCTCTCTCTTGCGAGCAAGCTATCTTTCTTTCTCTCTCTTTTTCGTTGTCTTCCCCCTCCTCAGGAGATCGTGCCGATGAGAAAGTCAGTGACGGCAAAAGTAAGCCGAACCGATTGTTTTCACCCTGACACTTGCCTACAGCTTGTTCATTGAAGAAGCTGCTTATGTGAAAGTAGCAAGTGCTTTGCTACGGATCAATCCATCTTTTTCTCCCCCCCCCCCTTTCTTTATCCATATGGATTAACTAGAAAAATAGAAATTAGTTTGATTCCACTTCGATACGCAGAGTGTCCTGATTAATATAGAAAGTCGTTGCTGCTGCTGTTGCTGCGTTGTGGCCGACTATCAAGGAATATTGCTTTTGCGAATAAGTAATTGCCTTCAATTGAAGCACTCGAGACGGCGGGGAGGGGGGGGGGGGTTGCTGCACCGCGATGCATTTATAAAATCTGAAATGTTTAGCTGCGATTTAATCTCGAATGATGGTGTCCTTCTACACAGGTAACATACTGAGAGACGGGCCCGTTATTAGCATTCATCTTGGAGAAGGAAAACTGTAACATCCACTTTCGTTACTAATTCGGACGTCTTGCATCTGCTGGTCTCTCTACCAATTGATGGTATTAGTGTGAACCATTGCAATGTTGTGCAAGCTGCATCTGACTACATTTTTGCACATACTATGCTGACTTTCACATTCACTGAGCCACGGTCGTTCTCATAATGACTAAGGATTTGGGCAGTGATCGTTATACTTGTCTAACATTTCGACAGCCATCAATCTGTGTGTGTGCGTGTGTGTTCTCTCCGACTGAGAACAAGATATGAGCGTCTGAGATAATCCCACCAATGAATTGATCATTTTTAAAAAATTTTTTGCTGAGTCCTGATGAGCCGCCACCTATGAAGACGAAAAAGCCACTCTAAGATAAAGGTTAATGCGGTGGATGGTTTGTCAGTTAAATGATGAAGAATATTAAGAGAGGATTGAATTTAACTGATAAGTATTTGTTGCCATTGGATTTGAAGATGATCATGTTGTATTCTGCAGGGAAGCAGTTCCGTGTCAATGTGTTCCACAAACAGGAAGCCCTTGGAAAGAAACTGTTCCCAGAAATTCCGTTTAATGTTAGGCACACGGAGAAATGGAGGAAAGTTCTTTATTGTAGTTGTTGTAGAAAGACGAGTTCTAGCTGTGAATGTCTTACAATGAGGAACCAGAGATTGGAGCTCAGTCGAGCGTTTTCCCTGGAAATAATGATAGAGTAGAGAAAGACTAGCAACATCTCTTCTGTGAGAACGGGGCTGCAGAGAACAGAAGAGATCATCCCCACTTGATTGCGGTCGATTTCGTACCCTGTGAAGGCAAGAAAGAGTGACACTCTGAGCGGCACCTCCTCAGATGTGGGAGCAGTACCTCCCCATCTTAGGATGCATCTGACTCGTATAAGAGAAGTTACATATTTTCGGGGGTGGTCGAATGATCCAACCATTTTTCCAGCAATCTTAGCAACAGATTGGATATAAATCTTCCATTTTAGGTCTGGAGTGAAAGCCAGTCCTAGGAGCTTATCAAAGCAGGGGGATTCCTCAACGGGCCGTTAATTTAAACTGGGACGGAACAAGGAGAGTTAGTGTGAAAGGAGAGATGCTTGGTTCTAGAGGTGTTAAAAGTTACAAGCCATTTTTCCACATGTTCCAGATTGGTCACCAGTGATCTTCAAAGAGTTGCCATAGACAGTTGGCGTCTATGTAGATCGCAACAAATGATCTCAGAATACATTTCTGCGGCATTCTGGCATTGATGCTATGCGCTTCATGCTTCCGCCTATCAACAACTACTTTTATATCTAAGGATTTTTGATAGTTGAGAAGACATTGCCAGACATAGTGGATCATACATTGTGGAGAACAAGACTCTCTCTCTCTCTTTCTCTCTCTTTTTCTCTTTCTCTCTCAAGTAATCTTTCTATTAAGGTACACGATGTGTCCCACATATCAGACCTACCTGGTCACAGGTATTATTTCAGTTTTAGCATCAGGCAGAATTTCAATATCAGTTTCTTTCCAAGAGTTTACTGTCTGTAGAACACATTACCATGAGACTTCTTCCCTACAGATTACAACATAGTCGTCTTCACAAATACTCGTAATCAAACTTCCATTAATCATTTTCAATCCTCTCATAATCCTCTTCATCTTTCAACTGACAATCCATCCATCTCATTAACCCTTATCCTCGAGTGGCTTTTGGTCTTCAATTGGCGACTCATTAGTGTAAAAAAAAAAAAATCTTTCGTTTATTAATACTAATTTAGTATTAATAAACTTAATATTAATACATTTTTTAATAGTTATAATCGGCCCTAGAAAGAAATAAGTAATGTGTGAAAACTTTTAAATTCTGATGTCGAAAGTCCATGTGACATTCGTAAACGGTGTCTTCATTTCTAAGCATAACTCTAATAAGGTAAGGGAGATAACTCATATTTTAACTTTAACATTATAACAGGATTTATCTACCTTACATAAGCATTTCTTTCTCCATCTCTTCTATATATGAATAACATTATGTGTCTACTCCGCATGTTTCTGTGTTTCTCGCCTATACGTGACTTGCACGTTACTATTTTTTTTCTCTAGATTTTCGATTAATCCAATGTCCATTGAAATAAAATAACAATACAAAAAAAATGACATTATTACTGCATCCCGGGCAATGCCGGGTAGGTATGGCTGGTGTATACCCTCTGTTAAAAATGACCGGGGGGGGGGGGGGCTATGCTTCGTATATGTTCACATTTGGTCTAGATATATTACTAAAAATATTCCTATCAAATCATGGAATTATGTCAGTAATTTAATGTTTCATATCTAAATTATCATTTCTGATGACCTAAAAAAGATCTGTAATTTGATTGGCCCCACCCTTTCGTCTTTACACCCTCTCTCTCACAGGCGTGATGTGGCTAGTTTCAGTTCAAAAGTTCAAATATTCTAAAGAAGAAGAAAACACCCACCATTGTCTTTTTGTTATAGAGTGAAGAAGTTCTGTCTGACTTGCTATTTGCTTTCTTGTTTCACCTTAAAATGGTTACGTCCGGGAGCTTAAAAAAAAAAGGCACATTTGTATACATTGGTCTTTATTATAGAGCGTATGATGTCCATATATACACGTGTTTCTAGGAAAAAAAATGATTTTAAATGATTTTCAACTCAATTAGTGAAATGTAAGCGACACTTTAGTTTATAAACTTGCTCCTTTACATAGCTGGATTAAAAAAGTTTTTTTTTTTTAAAAATCAGTATCAATTATTCTTTGACATCTACCCATACAAATTTATGGGGGAAAGGGGGGTTAGTAATGGGTACCAATGCGGACTGGAATCGGCTAAGCCGAGTTCAAATCCTGTTGCAGCATTCACAGGTTGTAATACCATTGGGGAAGGTATGAATCCTCTTCCCCAGATAATATGGGTAAAATAGCAATTTATGTTCGATGAATCGATTTCGAAAGGTATTGTTTCGGCATTAAGTAACTCAAAAACGTGTGATGTCGTACAACAAAAAACCCCAAGCCGAAAATATGTAAAGCTACCGGTAATTAGACATGTTTGCTTACTCGATTACACCTACCCGACTTTCTTTTTAGCACTTGTGTCTGTTCGTCTTCTGGTGCTGGAAATATTTTGCTGACACCCGACGCTTCTCCATCCGCCCACCCCACCCGCCTCCTACTCTAGAACAAAAATAATTCCCAGATTCAGAAAATACCTGGTTTACCTACATACTTATATCTTCATCTTTTTGATATTTCAAAAAAATTCTTTCTTTTTTCTTTTCTTTTTTTTTTTTTTTTTTTTTTTTACATTCCTTTTCTTTTCTTTATTTTTCTTTATTATTTTTTTGTATGCAAGATTTGCTTTTTACACTTTTTACACTTCCTTCTACCCTCGCCCCCCACCCCCCTCCTCAGGGCAGTGGCAGTGATGAACAAAATTGGAAGCCTCTTTGACTTCCCTCGCCCCTCCCCTCCTAGGTGGGGTTCTTCAGTAACTTTGAAATCCTACTTTCACTCTTGTTCTTCTACCTCCTACCCTCGTGTAAACTAGCCAAACGTTTGTCCTTGACAGCCGGTCTCATGTTTTATGGCTGCGCGCGTTCACAAGCGAAACAAATGTTGAAATGTCGAAAGGCCAACACTTTACAATCGGATTTCTATTTCATTTCAAACTTTTTTACTTCCATGTTGCGTTCATAAATGAATTATACTACCCATAACAGCAACCGGACTTTCTAAGCTTAGAAAACATGTTTTTGTTTTGTTCTTGATCCATAAAAACAATAAGCATCGATCGGAGGCAAAATCGATTTCATTTAACTCTTTCACTTCGTAATTATCATCGTCGTTCCCGTGATGCTGATGCAAATTATCCACCAATAAATTTGATATTTTCTCTTTTTTGCAATATTTCTTTTTTCTCTCTTGCAAGATTTTCATATCTTTAAAAAAAATGTTGGAAAATTGTCTTATAAAACAAAATTAAAGACTTGATTGGCAAGAGTTAGCGTGATGTTGGGAAGTCACTGGTTGTGTATCCACCTCCGCAACATAAGGATTTTTCTTGTTTTTTTTTTTTGTTTTTTTTCCAAAGCTGTAGAGTAAATAACCTTTCCAGATATATCCACCTTCGACACTGAAAGTTTCCAACTTCATGGAACATATACAAAATTAATGAAAATAGTTTATTTAAATTAAAAATCAATTTTACTTTATTATATAGATATGGTGCACAGGTGAATAAATAAGAAAAATGGTACAAAGCCAGAACATAGAGCAGTGGTTCCCAACCTTTTTTCTCGGGCGCCCCCAATCATGCATCTGAAGACATGACCACGACCCCCCACTAGTTTTAGTTGTATATGTGTCATTATATCTTACGAGTTTTTGGCTGTATAAGTAAGGGACAAGCATAATAAATATTTAGCGAATTTATAAAAATTTTGGGTTTAAATTTTTTTAACTTTTAAATGTAGATATAATTTAACTTAAAAACTTTTATTTTATGTATTGTGTTGTGGTGGGATACCGGACTCAGTCACTAAATACGTGAACTAGTCTGAACAATAAATACGACTACGAACATTAGTGTGCGGCATTCGATTGTATTCTGTTTAAATCCTATTGGATTACTTCTAGTTACTATTGTTTGTACAAGATATATACGTTGGAATAAACCGTACTATTTTAAGACCTTTACACTCTGGGTTATTTTGTTATTTATAACTACTTACCAAGTTATATTATATTGTTTCTTAGATTTGGATAAATTCATTTTGAGATTTTCATCTATATTTTTCTCATGTGCCTTTTTTCCCCCCTATTTATCAATTTGTGCCATTTTGACCTAAATTTGTATTATATACTACACTTACAGAAACACTCCTTACTTTTATGTTGTCTAAAAAAAAAAAGAAGAAATATATATATATATATATATATATATATATATATATATAGCCACTTTTAATTGTAACATATCAAAAACTGTTACTGAACAATCCATGGAATCGGTGATGCCGAGTTGAAAATGCTCTCAGATCGAGTGGTCATTTATGCACCAAGGCCGTTAGGGAAGGCATAAACTCATAATTCCCTTTCAGTTATAAGTAAAAAAAAGAACAACTTGTGTTCAATTAAGCATCTACAGTACGTATTGTACGTTTTCAGCACTAAATGACCTCAAATTTTGAGGTCATTTAGTGCTGAAAAGGTTGATAAAACGGACAAAACTAATCTAGTTCCGGCGATCCTATTAATAATCTCTCGTTTACAATAGTCGTCTCCATTTAAAAAAAAAAAATAACAAACGTATAGTATACGTAGAGACGCATAGCACGTGGGTTTGTAATAGGGTACCTCCCTCTTGTGGGGTGGGGGGGGGGGGTTGGTCATTGGAGAGAAAGTGTTACTAAAATTCTTCTGATGTATCATGACTATTGATAATGTCTAATTCGACATTAACAAAATGAAGTGAGATGACCTAATTTCAGATTATTGAGGTCTAACTTGATATTATAGCTCCCTGAACCCCTAAACTATCCCTTTACAAAGTCGTATCGTTTAACCAGAATAATGACAAAGAATGTTCATTCTTATTTCTTTTGGTGGTCGTTAAATGTCCCTCTAAAGTGTTGATATGTCGTAAAACAAAGCTTTAAAAAAAGTAACTTGCTTAACAACATATGTACTGAGCGCCATTGACATCATTTTACTTCCTGTCCCAGTTTTAGTAAAGAGTATGATATTTTATGAATAAGCTGTGCGTGTGTATATATATATATATATATGTGTGTGTGTGTGTGTTTCGGAATTTTTGAGATGAGGGTTGATAATTTGTAGAATTTGGTATATTCGGACTACTGTTCTCATCTTGGGTGTTTTTATCACAACGTTTCGGCCGATGTAACCTCCGACCTTCTTTAGGTGTACCATGTTGAATTGGGAATCTGGACAGAATTTCGAACGGAACCCTTTATTAAATCCATGGGTGTAGCGTGCTCTCGTTCCATCTGCCATGACTGGGAAGTAATTCGCAATTCTTCGTATCGCCCGCACTGAGGATTGAACCTTCAGATGACTGTCACTTAGAACTGAATTTTACTTAGTAGTATATCCACTAATTCTACAAACTATATATATATATATATATATAATGTTCTACTAGATAGGCTTTACTTGTAGTTTTATCATGAAGTAGAAACAAAAATAAAATGAAATTGTTGTTTAACTTAAACAATCACGATTTTGGAGTGTTTTGGCTAATTTTTTTATTTTTTATTTTTTTATTTTACCAAATTATTTTTTTTTAATTAAGCTTTTTATGAACTTTAAATTTAATTTAACCGGGTATTTATTACACGTCAGCTCACAGACGATGTGACCATTTTATCGTATGGATAAGCTACGGGGAGGAGGGGGAGGTGGCTGCACTCTAAAATTGATTGGTTTCAAATCTAATTGGATTTATTGTCTTCAGTTATGCACTAATACCATTAGCAAAGGTATGAACTCTGTTTTCTCTCACCCCCTATTCGCCCTCCCCTCCCAATGTGAAGGTTGTTAGAGATGCTTTTAATGGCTTTTTAAATTTGTTGAAATTATTGAAAAAAAAAAAAAATAATAAATGAATTTAAAAATGTTGACTTAATACCATACACATACATATACACACGCACCCGAGTGCTTAATTGGTCCAATGGTTGCTGTTGATATCGATGGAAACGATGATACCGTGTTCAAATCCTATCGCATCTATTGTCATTTACACACTAATACTGTTAGCAAAAGTATGAACCCCTAAGGAAAAAATAGCAACTTGTGTTACGTAGTCGTTTATTAAAATCAGTTCTTTTTAAATCAATTGTCACTTACTTCAATATCCTCGTATACTTTTCTCGCCGTCGTAGTGGGCCGCACTTTGCAGTCAACATCATCGTCTAGTGTCTGTAATCATGCAGAGAGGAAAAAGGCGAGTTCGGCGGAGAATTTAAACTGGGTCTTTATTTGGGAGAGATTTTTTTGTCATGCGAATAAGTCACACATTCATTAAATTTGAGAGAGATGCCAAATTGTTCTTAACATCTACTTAGTTACGAGGATAGGAAAGAAAGGAAGAGGCATACCAGTCACTATCAACTCTCTTAGGGATTAAATTCCCATTTTCCTTTTTTTTTTTTCTGAATTACATCTCGATTTTGCATCCATACACCACGCTTCCAAAAAGCGGACTGACTAAAAAATGTCTTTTTTCATTACGACGATTGTGACGGCATTGCTTCAAGAGGGACACTGAACCTGTCACAACGCACCTGTTTGACCTTCCCCATATCTCTAACCTGAGTTTAGGCTTGTTTATATTTTTAGCCCGAGAGTGAACTTGTTCCCCAGATTTTCGTATCAAGGTAACTTGCACTGGTCCACCTAGATACTAAATCCATACTAGCCGATGTAAGCGTTCTTCACATACCTACATCCATATTATGTAACACTTGTGTTCACTAAGTTGTATACAATGTGTTGTTTTTGCATTAAATAACCGAAAAAAGGTTTGATATGCCATAAAACTGACAAAACCAAACCATAAATGGCAGGTTGCGCATGTTGCAACATTAAAGACTGATTTTGAAGAATACCGAATGGCGTAGTTATTATTGAAATGGTTTGGAAATAGATACACCTAGTTGGCCATATTTCTTCATTCGTCTCGGATTTATAATTGTCTGATTGAAACACAGTATTTCTGAGATGAGGCATTCTTGTCGTTCGCCTTGTGTAGGTTTTTCGGACTGTTATCCTGGTCTTGATTGTTGTGACGGCCCCTGAAATATCCGCCATTCTTATGGAGCCCCGTTCAATATTTTACGACCCGTGTGCATCGTAAAGAGTCCAGTTTCTCGCATAAAACCTGGGGTTCTTTGAAACGAGAAAGACAACAAAATGTTATTCTTTACTTTTTGCAAGACTGTGATTTCTGCAGAAATACTGGATGGCATAGTTATTGAAATGATTAAGAAATCATCAACGCACACCTAGTTGGCCGCCATACTTTTGCCATTTGCTCCAGATTCATAATTGTTGGATTGAGAAATGGATACAATGCAGTTTTATGTTACATGGGGACAATTATTTTTGTTATTGTCATTAAGTGGGTCACAAGTCACCAAAGAAAATAACGGGTGTATGGGTAGCTTAATAAATACTCGTTTCGGCTATGGAATCTCCGATGCCAAACCCCTATCGATCGATTGGGCACTAATACTATTGGAGAAAGTATGAACTTGCAACCTCACCCCACTCTTAAAATTGAAATTTGTGTTCAATTATTTGTATTCAATGAATCATTTAACAATATGCATTGTGATCTCGTATTTAAATTGGCCAAAAGAAAAGGACAATGATCAAAACTTAAAGATAGGGGCCACCAAAAGGGAACCCCTCCCCCTTCCGGGCGTAATGGAAACGCTTATTATTTCACTGAATAAGAATATAAAATAAAAACCTTTGTGTTAGATAACCCAAAAAGGCTTGATATGCCGTAAGACAGTTAAACAAACGTTTTTTTTTTTTTAATAATATTTTTCTTATTCAAAGAAATGTATAAACAAAACAAATACAATTTACTTTCGTGCTATCGCGTCATTGGATTCCTTATTTCTCACATATGTAAAAACACCATCATTTCCTTTCTTTTTTACCATTTTTCTAAATTAGTTTTTTAACATAAAAATAACCTGCTAAGTCACAAAGGCAGACAATCCAAAAAAATGTGGGTAACACAATGGGGTGTGGTTTTCTCCTTGTTTTCTTGGCAGGATGATTGACTTATTCTTAACCCCCCCCCCCTCACATCCTCCAAGTTCAGGGTAGAGGGAAACATCTCTCATTTCTATTGCCCTTTTGGGAAGAATTTCTGTCATCCTTCGTACTATTTTCAGTTTCCACCTACTGCCACTAATTGAAAAATATTATACAAACGTTATTGGCTACATATGTGCATACATGTTTCAGCCGTGTTTTTTTTATTTATTTGTTTTTTTTTTTTATTATTATTACTAAATAAAGAGTTGGGTTATTAGTCATTTAATGCTGGGGACCATTTTTTATTTATTTTATTTTTTTTTTATGTATTGCTCGTAGAACAATCATTGTACTGACTCTTACTAACTTTAGAAAATGGCCGCCAGTCTGTAGTGGAATGGGGACGTAAATGGATTCTGACATTTAATGCTACTAAGACGAAGCTTCTTTCGTTTAACAATTATAAGAAACCTTCTCAACCACTGATTGGCACGGCTAATAACACCCTACCTGAGAGTTCATCATTCAAACTCATCAGCTTGACATTTACAGACAACATGAATTACAAAAAAATACATAGAAGACACTGTCAAGGCTGCTGCAAAGAAGGTGGGCTCCCTCTTCCGCTCTAGAAAACTACTCATACCTGTCAGTATCCTATATCTCTACAAAACCACCATTCGTCCATTCCGGCAGCCTCGTAACCCCAGCTTCCCTTATTTTGTCCTTTAGTCCTCACATTCCATGAGCGATGTTTCTGACAAAGAGGGAAGAATTGCTGTTTTCTGGATCGGAATCTATCCATCTAACACTTATCGTTGGATAGTTTTTTTACTTTTAAGTAGTATTTTTTTTTTCTTTTAGCTCCTTACATCAAGTGGCTTCATGCCTTGTCTGGTGTGACTTCCATAAAAAAAAATATTTTTAATACATAGAAGACATTGCCAAGGTTGCTGCAAAGAAGGTGGGCTCTCTCTACCGTGCTAGAAAATGATTGACACCTGTCAGTATCCTACATCTCTATAAGGCCACCATTCGCCCATGCATGGATTATTGTTGTCACATCTGGGCTGGTGTGTCTACCACTAGTCAGTCCAAAAAAAGTCTCCAATCGGTCCAAAAGGTCCTGCACTGTCAACCAAGCTCCAACCTCTGCCCCATCACCGCAATGTTGTATCCCTGTGCTTGTTTTACAAGTACTTTAATAGAATGTGTTCTGATGAACTTGTGGCACTTGTGTTCTCTCGATATAAATACCCCGACTAACCCGACACGCAGCAAAATCCCACCCCTTCACTGTAGAGGTCCCCAGATGTCGGAAAGCTTTATATTCTAGCAGTTTCTTCCCTCAAACTGCTAGACTTTGTAATTCCCTCCCTGTTTCCTGCTTCACTGACTGTACTAACATGCAGAAATTTAAATGTAATGCGGACAGACATCTCGCTGCTCAACTCCCTACTTAGAGTGTCTCTGTAGGCATGGTCCCTAATAGTAGCCCCTTTACGTCCCAGTGGCAATGTGCCCCCTTGTGTGGGGTGAATAAGAGCAAAAAATAACAAAAAAATTTTTTGAATGGGTGGAATGAAGGGGGGGGGGTCATTCTATTCCCAAGAATCGTCAGTTAAGGTCACCACGTTTCATAGTCAGACAATGCTGGGTAAATCTTAGTATATGGATATGTTTTAGCAGATATTTTGTAGCTGATATTTGCAATCATAAGATCATTAAACTGTATGCAAACATCTTCAATTCTCCAATTCTGCCGTAGGTTATCTTACTAGTGTAGCCATCTTGTTTTTCTACAGAAACAAATCAACCTCTATCAAAATTGTCTCTTAGAAAGAAAAAAAACATTTTATTACAAACGTTATCATCTTTCATATAAAAAGTAAATTCTTATTCATCTTAAAGCTTTTATGCTGTCATGTATAAATAGCTATTCCTTTGCGTGTAACACTAAGGGGCATAACTCTGTATATATTCAAACAAATGCTAGTATTAGTATTGTTTGTAATGTTATGTATTATGCTATTTTTTTGGTTGAGACTGTGTTTATGTAGGCAATACCATTAAATAAAACTTTAATTTAGCCCACGGGGCTGGAAATAAAACGAAAACTATAAAGTGAAAAATTGTAACAAATCTCTTTTAGTAAATAGTTTTGAATCTTGTACAAGTCTCGCGGGGGGGGGGGGGGTTCAGTTTTAAAATTTAAAGTAACTTTTATTAAGTACTAACTTTATTTTCACCGGCGTTGCCCGGGTTACTTTTATTATTTTTTTTTTTTTAATTTAATTATGATAGTATTGTTTGCTCATTAAATTAATTGAAACCAAATTGTTATAAAACTATAATCAGTGTGTTACGGTAATGTTTTAATCTTTATTTATAAAATGGTTGGATGTAAATAGCTGCCAAAACTTTCAATCATGACTTTCTATTCAACAGTTTAAATGCTTCCAAATTCCTTTCAAATTTTGAAGAGTCGCAAAGTAATTCTTTTTTTTTCTATTAACAAATCCAAGAGCAGACTGATAGCAAGAAAGTACTGATTGTTTCTGAAGAAACTGAAATGCATTGTGGTCAATTTAATTTTGTATTTTTTGGTGCTTTTATAGAGAACGACCCAGGCTATTTTTTAGATAAGATTTTCAAGTTAAATTCAAATTTTTACAGTTTCATTTGTTTATTAAATTGTTAGCTGAATGTACAGAATAGCTAATAAATCCCCCCCATGTTAAGAATGGCTTTCTAAATTATGACGTTATTATTTCAGCATGGGTCGTTCTCTATATAAGTGCCTAGTGTTTTTAAATAGGAATTTAAAATTTTTATTTTATTTTATGCTATTATATTTTTTTATTTCAATAAATATTCGATTAATAGTAAATAACTATTAATTAAATTTTGAGTTGTGGGAAAAACACACACATACACACGTGAAGGTGTCTTAACATTTTATTAATATAGAGATTGTTTACCGGAAGTTATGTTTATTTAAAAATTAATTTTGAATCTCATTTTTTAATTTAATGCATCATTTTGAGAGAAGATGCACTTTATTATTTGTCATTTTCGCTTTTGGTCTGCAGCCTAGCAACCTCTCGCTAGAAACGCCACTCGATTGGTTGAGAATTAACGATAATAGTATTGGACATAATATTAATTTTTTTTTTTTTTTTTGCTCCATAAGTCAAACAACTTATTTATGTTTGACTGGAATAGTCTAGTTGTTTTATCTCCCATTTTTAGTGTCTAAGTTTCGGAGTCGCATCCACTCGGAAAGAAGCGGTTATTAGTTAGTAGCAGCGTTTTGAAGTCGTAGTCAAAACAAATGCATTGCTTCCGGAGTCTGTAAATAGTCAAGTTCGAACACAAAATATAGTAATGAAAGATGTCTTCTCAATCTTTGTTACTTAGACGTCCTTTTTTTTTCTTTTTTTTTTTCTTTTTTTTTTTAAAGGCTCTGAATTCAAAGACTCTGTTGGGGGGGGGGGGGCATCAAATCTGAAGAATTCAATTAAAAAAACGGAAAGGGTTTTCCATAACATCCCAAGGTCGATAAAAATGTATAAAACAATCTTCACGTGATAATATCGTAAGCAGAAGACAAGAGAGCGAGACTATGGTTTGCTTTCACAATTTTTTAGATAAGGATTGGTATTTTGTATTTGGATTATCCGGACTACTATTCTCATCTTGGTTGTTATTTTCACAATATTTTGACTGATGTTTGTAACATCCGACCGTCTACAGGTGCATCTTTTCCAACACGGGAATCTGGATGTAATTTCGAACTGAACCTTTTATTTAATCTATGTGGACCCATGGCATAACTATTAAGAGCATTGGTTACAATCAGTTCTGTGACGGAGGTTGAATGTTCGATCCTTACTTCGGGTAGGACTAACATGAACTAACACTTCTACTTGGTGATGGCTGACGGAATGAGAAAAAAATCTATTCCGTCAAATTAAATAAAGGGTTCAGTTCATGTCATCAAGCTTCCTGATTGAAGCGAGAACGTTCTCATGTTTGAAACGATGCACCTGAAGATCGGAGGTTACATCGGCCGAAACGTTGTGAGAATGGTAGTCTGAACGTTCCAAATAATGCCTCTATGCTTTTACCTGTATTTCACAGATCTCTACTGGGTTGACCCTTCTCCGTAACAGCGTTACGGCATTGATATTATCGCTTTTTTTTTTGTTTGTTTATTCCTTATAAGATTTTGCTCTTTTTAAAGACATTTTTGAAACTTTGTGTTCAGGTGAATTCCTTGAACCTTGAAAAAAAAACCAAGCCTGTCCTGTTCAATATCAAAATGGTATAAATAATATAATAAATTATTACGAGTGGAAGATGATTACTTAAGTAGGAGCTGGACCTTTTAAAATGTTAGTCGGTCGAGCGTTTGGGCTACCGATTCTACAAATCTTACGAGATTATCGAATGACTACGGTATTAGTGTCTGATATTGATTAAAATGATACTTCAAAGATATAAATAATTTCTAATATCTTTAATTAGTGAACAATCAGGATAAAGACGAAGCTCAATATATTGGATAGAGCATTAATAATAATGGATTGCGGTAATAGTCCTCTGAGAAGATTTTCTTTGAAAATCCATGGATTAAGGACTTTACAGGACTTTTTGCTTGAACATTGATATGTAATAAAGTTTGATTAATTTCTCATTTTATTCTTTCATGTAATCCATTATTATATATATATATATATATATATATATTCGATATTTATTAGTAAGAAAGATTTAAAAAAAAAAAATTTTTTTTTTTTTTTTAACAAATTGTGAGACAATTTGTCTCAGTTAAAAAATAGCACTAGTATATAGCATTTTAAAAATAAACTAGATGGATTTAAAAAAAAAAAAAAAAATTACAAGGATATTTCAGGGATCTATCTGAAATATTTGACCCCGTATATTTCTATTATATAACACTGTTTATTTTGACAAAGATACAGCCTTGTTTTCTCTACAAATGAAAAGAAGACAGAAAAAATGTTACAGCCAATTTGTATGTGTGTATTGTTTCAATACAAAGTTTAAATGGACTATCTATTAAAATGGCCAAAGAGCAAACAAATAGAGAAATAACAATGAATCAAAGAACCATAGGCACCACAACTCCATCCCAACGTAGTAGTAGTAGTAACCTTAGTCGTCGAATCTTTGCTTTTTATTTTTCCGCCGCTGCCTTGGTACTGATTTGTGAAATACTTACAGGTAAAAGCATCTATAGTCTTGCTTTTCTTGTCTTGTGCTTACAACATTACTAAGTGAAGAAGAAGAAGACGGCGGCGTGTCGTCGTAGTCGTGCCTTATATTTCTTTCACCTCTTCCTCTATCCGCATCTTCCTCTTCCCTTTAGTAGCAGATGGATCACCGTTGCCACTAGTTCCCGAGATTTATTCTCGGCCACTCCCCCTCCTCCTCCCCCTCTCTCTCTCTTTCCACTCCTACTTCCCATTTCTAGTGGCAGCCAAGTTCTCTCATGTAATTTTGCTACCAGAGGAGAGGTGGGAGGAAGGAATCTGTCCAAGTAGCAGCAACAGATTCATCTGCTTTTTTTTTTTGTTTTTTTTCTTTTTCTTTTCCAAAAAACGGTTCCTCTTGTAGAATGTAGCATCTGTCTTCGTAGCTCTACTGTCCATTTTTCGTGACTCTGGTTGAATTTACCAACACTCGGCTCCTTTTCTTTGTTTTTTTTTTTTTTTTGCTTTCTCTTTTTTTGGCCTCTGTCTGTCCCCACTTGAAATGTCTACAGCCTGGCTGACCAACAGACTGACCGCTGACCATTGGTTCCGTCTAGCCAGCTAAAAAGTGGGGGAAATTCTGTTGTCTTATTGTTGATTTTTTTTTTTTTTTTTTGAACACATTACTCTTTCATTTTTAAGATGGAAGCCAGAGTAAAAGCAGGTAGGGTCAAAGAAAAAAGCTATTTTATCCATTTTCATTGATTTCACTGTTGCTTTTTTGATATGTCAGTGTCAAACAATACATTTTATTTATTATTTCTTAAAATAACATGAATTCAGTCTCAATATGAAAATTCTAAATGAATTATGCACATATCCATGGCGTAAAGATGACTAAAAAATCTGCTGTGAAAAAAGGGCTTCATTCTTTCAATATGACGTTTCAATATATTATATCATTTCTTCAGATATGTACAAATGTCGAAAAAGATGTTTTCACGTTGAAGATAACATTCGAAATGAATGAAGATAATTTGACAAAAAAGAAACAACTTTTGATGCGTATCTTTCCTTGTTCGTTTTGAAGGCTGCTGTCTCTCAGCTGAAAACATCTTCATCTCTTCATATCCGAAGACAATACATAATATACCAAAACCTCATATCGACTGAATGGAGATTTCTGAATCATCTTTATACTATATTGTCCAATATTTTCTCTCAATTTTCTGCATATATATATATATATATATATATGATAAAAAATGGAACTAATATTCCAACGTAATGAAAAAAGGAAAACCAAAAATATTATTTATGTATTCATCAACGTTTCTTCTTTGTTTCAAGACTTCCTCAGGATGATTGGTTTGAAGAAAATAGAACACAAAGTACAAAACCACTCTTTCAAATATTTTGTACTTCGTGTGTTATTTTCTTCAGACCAATCATCTTGGGAAAGTCTTGAAATAAAGACGAAACGTTGATGAATACATAAATAATATTTTTTGTTTTCCTTTTTTTCATTTTCCATATATATGTCACAATGATGAATAATTAAAATTTCTAGAAGATAAGGACCCCCCCCCCTTAATTATTATTGTTATAAAGCTCTACCTGAAAGGATATCAAGCCCATTGCATGGGCAATATGTGCTGTCTTGGTCTGGCTCTGTTCTGATTTAGAGAAATTGGTTATTCATGTTATGTGTATATATATATATATGTATATATATATATGTGTGTGTGTGTAATGAATGTTTTGTTTTTATCTAGTCTCTCGATCATTCTTTTCAGACGTAATGTCTCTTATTTAATTAAACATGCTTGAATGAATAAATGTTGCTTAACATATATATACATATATATATATACATATATATATATACATATATATATACACATATATATATATACATATATATATACACATATATATATATATACATATATATACATATATATATATATATATATACATATATATACATATATACACATACATATATATATATACATATATATATATATACATACATATATATATACATACATATATATATACATATATATATATATATACATATATATATATACATATATATATATATATATATATATATATAACTAGTTACAGTTAATATGCAATCGTATTTCCACTAGTAAAATGACCTGAAATAGGTGATTGAAACACGATTGCATTTGCGTAGTCATTCATCGTGTTTTATCTTTATTCTTATGCTCTTTTAAAATAATACGCGAAAAATTGTGGCAAAATGTTTTGCGACATTATTTTGGCGGAGGTTATAAAAATCCCAATAAGCTGAAACCTCATCAACTTGTTCGTCTGCTGAACAGATCCCGTCCAAAATAGCGAATGTTGCACACACAAATGACTTAATACCCTTTCATTACGCACTTTGTATGTAATTAGAAAAGTTAATTGGTTATATCATTCAATATATTATTCTTTTTTGACAAATAGTTATTTTATCAAAGAATATTTTGGCTGCAAACCTTCGTTCGGACATGTTTCATTGTATAAAAATCAAGTCTTTATTCTTTTAATTAGTTTCGTTAGTAAAATTACTATTAGCAACAATCAAAAATTCCTTGAAGGTAGCCGGAAGCTCTCGTACAAAATGAGAATAAAAACATTGAACATTTTCTTTATTGGTAAGAATAAATAATGAGTACTCGTGAGAACACATGCAAAGCTACTGTAAAAGACTAAGGAATTGCTTGTTAATCTTCTATACAACAAAATATATTTGAATGGGTTGTTTATGTGTAGTAACTGTTCATTGGTTGGCTTATTTTATTTAAACTGCTACGCAGTCTGTTATGGCGAATTCTCTTGCTTTAAGAATCTGTGAAAATTGGCTGACTCCAACACTACATAAAATACCTGAGCAAATATGTCCAAAACAAACATATCAATAATTCTGTCATTATCAAGTGATTATCGTTTTTTTTTTTTTTTTTTTTTTTTCAAAGATGACACAAATATTTTTTTTTATTTATATTTATTTATTTATTTATTTTTTCAAAGATGACACAAATTTTTTTTATTTATATTTATTTATTTATTTATTTTTTCAAAGATGACACAAATTTTTTTTATTTTTTTGTTTTTAGCTTTGGTCATTTTTTATCACTTATTTTTTTTAATGTTAAATTTAGATTTTTGTGCATTAAAAAAAAATTGCTTCAAAGTTTTGAAAAGCATATCGGTCGACTTAAACATCAAAATACTATATATATATATATATATATATATAAAAATTATTACAAGCAGAAGATGGCTTAGGCTGGAGTTTTAGTTGAACTTATTTCAAATATGAGGAGTCAACGTCTCTCATTAAGGATACCAACATCACAAAGCTGCTGTTGATTTATCTGTTTTTCTTTTTTTTTTTCTTTTCTGAATTATTCATTGACATGCAATCGAATTTAAATGATGCATTTTAAAGTCGTTTGAATTTGTCACCCAGGTTATTTATGTGAAATGACTTTTTTCCTATTTGAATATATTAAGCATTCAATTTTGCGTTTGTGTGTGAAAGACGCTGGTAGAATGTTGTCTGCTTTCCGTGCATCTTGAAGCAGTTTCTCGCGTTATTCAATTTGAAAATGTATTGATTTCTTTCCCTCCCCTGCTGTTTATAGACAATGTTTATAGATCTCTTACAGCTGTAGGTTTTTCTATCTTATGCCATCTTTTCTTCGCGTTTCTTTGAGGTTGATGCCATCTTGCATTGGCGTTTGATCTCCTACATTTAATATTATTGTCTAGAATGAATGTCAAAATCTGGAGACGCTCTCATTCTGTGACTGTTATTAGTTTTTTTAACAGCGATTCGCGTCTTTGTTGTAAATATTGAGACTCAATCTTGGACTTGAATGGCCATCGCAAATGAAATATTATATTAAAATTAAGTGTTAAAAAAAAACTGACTACAAGGAATAAAAGATCTAAATTATAAAAATAGTATAGATTACAATCGTTAGGTTTTATAAATAGATAAAAGAATGAGTGGGGGGGGGTATACCTTCAAAATAATTAACCGTTTCTAGATGTCAAACTGTTTTTTTGGGGGGGGGGGGGTTCCACTCCTTTGTTGGCAAGAAATATTTATGTGTGTGTGTTGGGAGGGGGGGGGGGGGGTAAATCAACAAAAAAAATTTTTTGCCCATTTTCGAGTAATATAGTTGGAACAAATAATTACCGAATCAAGTTCACGTTAAAGATAGCACGAGTAGAAAATTTAAAGAATAAACTGGTTGGATTTAGAAATAATGGTCAGAATGAATGTACATGAACATTTTGGCATCTATCCGATGAAATGAGAATTTGATCTATATATTCCTATTAGTATATATGTATATATAATAAGAATATATAGATCAAATTCTCATTTCATTGGATAGATGCCAAAATGTGTGTGTGTGTGTATATATATATATATATATATATATTAGTTGTGTAGTGAATTCTCATATTGGTAGAAAATAAACCAGAGTGCTCGATTATAAAGCAAGAGCATAATATATATTTTTATTTATATCCAATACAAATTTATGATTGTATATAAAAGTGTGTGCGCACACACGCACACACACATCCTTTTCTCAGTCAGCTGATGTTGTAAAATGAAATTCTTATGTACTTTTTTTCCTCCTTTCCCTTTTCTGCAAATATTTCCTTTTGTGTTTGCGGGGGAATGGGGAGCATCTCAAAGAGAAGCTGCTATACATTTTGATTCAGCTCCCTTTTTTTCCGTGGTCTACTTGCATAATTATTGGCATTGTTATTTATAATGAATGCGTGTAGGGAGCGTGATTAGGGAAAAGGATACTGTGGCGGTCTATGGAATCAGCTGTGCCAGGTTCAAATCTTATCAGATCTATTGTTTTAATTAAGCACTAATCCCATTGGAGAAAAGGGTATGATCCCACCATTTCCCAGTAGCAACTTGTGTTCATATGAACGTATACAACAAAACCTTTATAATAATAGGGGTGGGACGTAATGGGTGAAAATTTCAGATTCATGCAAGTACTATTTTTTGTGTTTATTTATACATAAATAACACTAAACAATCAAACATTTTGAAAATTTTGCAAAATTCAAAAGGTGCAGGCAAAAAATAGCCGTTAGGGCTCCACGGGACGCAAAATCCATCATTTTTCGGTGAAAAAGTGGTTTCATGCGACATTGCAGGTCCTAAAACATCCTCAAAAGCTATGAATGGATATAGATGGTTAAATCTGATATAGTACTTTAATTTAGGACCATTTTCAGGCTGTGAAAGGGTTTTCATGAATGTAAAATAGCCCAAAACTAGTGGCCTGCACCTTCTGAATTTTGCAAAATTTTCAAAATGTTTGATTGTTTAGTGTTATTTATGTATAAATGAACACAAAAAAATACTACTCGCATGAATCTGAAATTTTCACCCATTACGTGCCACCCCTAATAATAAGTAATGTTTTGACATTAACCACAAAACAGTTGCATAAAACAATCAAACTGTTGAATAAATTGTTGATCCTGTTTTCTTAGCAGAAGAAAGATACTGTTTTTTTTTTGGGGGGGGGGCTGTTGGAATGGCGGTACTCTATAATTATTGATCGTTTCCCTCTTGAATATCGATTTTTCCCTGCGTAACAAGATGTATGTTATGAATCATCGGCAAATGCTCAAGAAACATTTGCCTTCTTAATTGAAGTACCAGAAACGATAGAAAGACGAGCTCACTTTGATCTGAGGCCTGTAACGAAGCTAAAAAGAAAGAAAGAAAAAAAATCTTCTTTTTTTTTTTTTTTTAAGGAGTATCAAATAATTTTAGTTATTTCAATTGTTAGTTGCAGAAGAGAAATCTTTTTTTATTTTTTTTTATTTTTTTAAATATTTTTATATTTGTTCTATTTTTCATATTTTGCTCCCGCCTTTCTCCGTTATTTGCTGTAAGTAATTTTGTTAGAGAGCATTTATTGACATTTGATCTGATTTTTTTTTTTTGAATTTTTTTTTTTTTTTTTATGGAGATTCTTCAATTACTAGTTTATAGTTATTAAATGTTTTTGTTTTTTTTAAATGCAATTAGAAATAAAAGTTGCCTCCCTTGGACCCTGAAAGTTTAACATAGTGAAAAAAAAATCTGCTACATTTAAAAAAAAAAAAAATTTTTTTTTAATTTTTGGTCTTCGCACTTTTCATAATGATAAAAAAGTAGATCATTACTTTGACATTTATAGTTAAGTGGTTCAGTGTATATAATTTCATAAAAACCTTCAACAATTATAACGTTTTTACATCGGATTCGGGCCATCCAGGATCCCTTTCAAATTTGAATATGTGAACAAGATTGACTAATCTATAAATTTATTTCAAACTGGTTTGACCTACACGACGTTGCCCAGGAGTATTTTTAACTTTCATTTTGGTTTTGAATTTAATCATTACGATATCGTTTCGTGACTGAATTATGAACCAAGTTGTGATAAAACGGGAATGATGTTTTGGAACTTATTGACATCCAATCTTTTAATTAAATGGGGATTAACTAAGAATTTTAAAGCCAGTTTAAATGATTTTCTATTTGAAAGTTTAAATGCTTCCAAATTCCTTTCAAATTTTCAAGGGTCATGAAGTAATTTTTTCACGACTATTAACAAGATTAAAATGACTGATTCTTTACAAAAAAAAATGCATTGTGGTAGATTTAATTTTATAATTAAATTATATTTTTAAATAGGATTTTTATTTTTAAATTTCTCTTTTGTCTGTTTCGATAAATAATTGATTAATAGTAAATATAAAAAATGCAGATCACATAGAGGCGAGAAACACACAGTCATAACAATTTTATTAAGTCTATCAGTCAGGTACATTGATTAATGCTATGACTATCGATAGGATATTGAGCCCTTTAATTTTTTAATTTTTTTTTTTCAAGATCTGCGCTCTTAATTCCATTCTATTTAGACTTTTGAGGGGTCTTATATATATATATATATATATATATATATATATATATATAACTTTTGTAAGATGGTAGGAAAAATCCCGGCAGAGTGCTTAATTAATTGAGAAAATCAAAATGAAGAGAGTACTATTTATGTATTATTCGGTACAGAAAATCAGTACAACATTAGTACCATTGGTTTCAAGCGCAGAAGGTGTTAACCTCCCGGCTATCTTCAGCTTTGTTGTCATGTTGTAGATTTTCTCGAATCGCATGACCAGTAGTGAATAGTTATATCTCTGATGAGTCCCGATTATAAAGGACGAAACGTATACGTACATAGATAATAAACAAAATAAATATTAATTATTTGTAGCTCCTAGAAAACCCTCTAGATGGGCACTGTAAGTGTAGTATTAACACAGCATGACGTCGCTAGCTATAAATGCATCGTTCCTTTCATTAAGTTGAACGCTCTTATGACGTCGAGCCGCCGGATAAAGTGTTAAAATTATCACTGTTTATCTGCTATTCAGCAGTGGCCGAGTGGTTCTAGATGTCAGGATTTGAGTTGTAAAACACTCGGAATCCGGAGTTTCGAATCGCATGACCAGTAGTGAATAGTCATAGCTCTATGCTATATTATATATATATATATATAATATTGTTAATCAGCCATTGCCGCCACCAAATTTCTTATAATAAATAAGTTTCTTTTATTTAGTTGAAATACATTTAGGTTAATTTTAGTTCAAATATCTAATTTTCCTATTTTAAATTTGGTGAGTCATAGTTGAGGATTATGATTGGATAAAATTAAAACCAGTTTAAGAATTTTTCCCTGAATAGGACTAAAGTGGATTAACTCTGTTAAGAAAATATTAATTGAATTGAGCTTTTTTTTAAATTTATTTTTTTATTTATTTATTTTTTTTTTTTGTGGTTATAACAAAAGTTATTATGGGGAGGGAGTGGGGGCTAATTCCTACTGATTTTTTAAAATCAGAATATGATAAATCCTTTCCTTTGATCGTAAAATTAAATTTTTAAGCTGATAATCAACATATTTAGTCTCGACTGAAAACTTATACAAATTTTTTTTCTTTTTTTTTTCTAAGGTTAATTGTAACTTTTCATGAGTTGCTGGGTGCAATTTTAATAAAGGGATTATCCTTCTCTCTCCCCCATTTTTCCAGGGTCGCCCAGAAGTCGTAACTCCATCTTTTGTAAATTTATAATCCGGTTTTCATTTATTTCTATCAATTGTGTAGAATAAGCGAAGGTTCTTCTGGAGTTTGTTATATATTACTACTACCACTATTACTACCACTATTACTACTGCTACTACTAAGCTCTACTCACATATTGAGCACTATTGAAGAAAATACTGAAAATATCTATAATTGGTTGTACTATTATAAGTGTATACACATGACATAGTTATATATCTATTTATATAAAGTTAGGTATGTTTATATATTTTTATGGACAGGATTCACTCCTTAAACTAATTAACCGGTCATTATGAATTTTGGAACACAACTATTAGTTGTAAGGGTGGGTAATGTAGGTTATATTTAGTTTAATTTCATGCAAAGAGGAGGTGGAAGCTCTTTGTGAAAATTCAGATTTCTCTGATTTTTGTGAAATTTTAACAATAGGAATTAGACAGCAATTAACAAATGTTCTCCAAATTTCGTTTTCTTTTGAGGGTTTTTTTTTTTTTAAAGGGTTTTAGGGAGCATAATATGGGCACACCCCTCATTTGAAACTTCAAATATTTTAGATTTGCCATAACTTTGATCCATAGCCAATAAAGCCAGATTTCTTGAAGTTTTATTTCTTCTTGAGACCCCTTAAGCTTAAGCCTTAAATTTTAGACATTTTCTAGAATCAAAATTATGCAATGGATTTTGATCAAAATTGGAATAAGAATTCTAGACATAAGGTTTGGTAGAATTATATCTGGATTTAAATTTTCGTGGGGGGAGGGGACATAAAAGTGGTGCAAAACTGTTTTGTTCGGGGAATTAATTTTACCCGTCCTGGAACAGGTATTCTTCTAGTATGTATTTTTATATATATATTTCTTTTAAAACCTTTCTCTCTTCTTCCCCCCACTCTCTTTCTCTCTCCCCTTTCCTCTCATCCTCACCTCTTTCTATCACATTGACAAAGTACTACATAACATTAAAATGATCGCTCTAAATGTCGACCTCCCTGACTAATTCTGTTCCCATTGACCCCCAAAAGAATAAATATTTAAAAAAATTAAAAAAATTTAATGTCTATATTTTGCCTGAGGCAATGCCGAAAAAGAATATATCAGCTTTGTGGGTGTGTCTTGTGTAGTTTTTGACTTTTAGCTTGACACACCGACAACTTTCCTTTATATAATCTTAGCTTGCAAATTTCAAGTAAAATGATGATCTATTCGTAGGTGTGGGTGCTATCACATACGAGGTGGTTCTTGGTTTATGTATATGATATTTAGGTACGTTAATCACTTGCCCCCCCCCCTTTTCACCTGTCTCGATGTATATCGCGTGTGTGTACGTACTAACTTGTACGGATGGCATATGACTAAGTAACTGTTCACTTTATGATTACAGCCCTCGGCTAAACATGTACCGTACTTGTTGGTCACCGTCTACCATACGCTAGGCCTTATATTATATCTATGACCCAACGTAGTAGCTACTAACCAACTCCCTTCCACCTCATTGTCAACCCTCTCCTTTCATTGTCACATCTCCTCGGATTCGCAAAGCTCCTTTCATTGTTGATTTTGAGGTGACGAAAGCGTGTCTAACGGTTGACATCTTCCCATCACATAGTTGGATAGCAGAGCAGCTTGCGTGTTCGTTTTTGTTTCTCACTATCCTGGATTACAGATCGTAACGATATTTGTCTGCAAACTATTGGAACCACCGGCCTCTTCTGCGATTGAATGCCTTTTACCTTTTTCTAACCGATCTGGGATTTTTTTCTTTTTTTTTTTTTTTCTTTTTTTTTTTTTTTAACGTTAAATAATAATTTTCTTCTACACAAAACACTGACTACCACCACTACCGTTTGGCCCTTTTCTGTGGTCTAAATGTTGCTGTCTCTTTGGGTTATTTGATCCCACTTTCCCGTGCACTGCTGATTGGGGGGGATTCACGATGGAACCCATTTCTGAACAATTATGGAGTGAGTTTTGATTTTTGTTTTATTTATAAATTCATTCGTGAATTTCAAAGATTTTCTAATATTTTACTTGTATCAAATTGATTTATGAAAATTTAAATTTTACAGACCAAAAAACAAACTTATTTATCTCTGTGATAAACGATATTTGTATGTGTGACTGGCTATAATTTAAAAACTAGAATACTTAAAGAAAACAAAGTCTTATAGTTTGATTAAAGCATTGTGTATTGTATAGACAGTGTTTTGAAGGCCTTAACAATGCACATTAAAAAAAATAAAATGAAATAACTCTGATGTTAATAGGTATTAATATACATCCAATATTTGGAGAGGAATTTCAAGGAGAATTAAGAATTGTGAACAACGCGTGGCATGGGACAGATCCTCCCCCCTCTTTCATTTTTTTCTTTTTTTCTACATGTTGTTCCGACCACAGCGTTTCAGACCGTTGAATTTTGCCCAGTTTTAATTTGAACTCCAAAAGTAATAGATATGGAAAACGAAAAACAAAAGGCTTCATCCACAATTCTTAATTATTCTAGATGAAGAGACTTTTTTCAAAATATTTGTAAATAACTTTTAACATCGGAGATATTTTTATAATGTGGATTCATAAGGCTTTCAAACATAATCTCTTTCTATCATATATATATATATATATATATATAATGATATTTTTAAAGTAAATATTAATTATTATTACCTACATACATCGATGTTTCATGCTTACGCAATCTTCAGTGTAGGGATGTTAATTCACATCAGTCAGAGGGCTCGAACCTGGTTTACAAATCACCACTGATTCGTAGTCGAGTCTCTTACCCCTCGGCCGCCGTAAACTAGCATAGAAATTAGGAGAACTTTAACTCTATAAACGCCAAATCAGCAGGCGGTACAGTGAACAGAGGGACAGTAATTTGACAACAAAAACAAACGAGATTGGAATCTTGCATTTAAGCCGTAGTATTACTGTTCATTATTAAATTCACTCAAAGAGTCCACCTTTGAAAGGGGGCTATAATAATAAATATATATATATAATAAATATATATATATTTATATTACTATAGTTTTAAGGTCAATCTTATCAGAAGTGTATTCATATTCCACACGTTTGTATGCATTTGAATGTGAGCAAAAATTAGCCAGAATCTAGTATTTACATTAATCTCCAAGGCCAATTTTTCAAATTTATTTGGCATGTCGAAGGTATCTTCGTTTACGGCATAAGAATATTCTTAAACTTGTGATTACATTTGAAGTGTACTGATGAAAAATTCTACTTTTTGGGGGGGTCCTTCTGTATTGTAGGGCCAAAAAAAAGAAATTTATCTTATTTTTGAAGAGTCAAATAATGGGGAGATAACTCAAAGTTTTCCCCCACAATTTATTTAAAAATGGGTTTTTCTATTGTAATTAACTTTTTAAGTTAAAAAATATATGCATAAAAGGATTATATAGGAATCAAACAATCAGAACGTTTTATGGTATTCGGCACCAATGAATAATTTAAAAGATTTATTCAAATAAATTAATTATCGCAGAAGAAGAAAAAAATATGTAAATTGAAAGGGATAAAACATGAAACAAGGGAAATAAAGTTTTTGAAATAAATGAAAGTTTTTTTACACTGAGTAAAATGCAGCAATTTGTTGCAAGAAATCTATTAGTTTGTCATTATCTCTGGTTAAATATAAAATATCTTGCAAGTTCAGAGCGTTGAAATACATTTTTAGTTAAATCATGGGGGAACACTTTGAATTATCTCCCCCTGTCATTTAACTCTTCAAAATTAAAGATAAAAAATTTTTTTTTTTTTTTAATTTTTTTTTTTCCCCCTACAATACAGAAGCCCCTTTCTTTGTTTAAAATGATATTTACATTAATTACGGGATGGTTTGTTTTCTATCATTAAACTATTTGTTCCCATTGCAAACATGAAATGCTACCAAATGAAGAGTTACTTGTGATTAAAATTGTGTTTTTTTTTTTTAAATCTAAATTATTAATAATTTGAAATGTTACGAACAGTGATGCTAACATACATCTACCAATCTTCCTTGAATTACGTCATTCACTTTTTGTGACATCATCCACTGTGCACGGGTACAAACAAGCCAAGTCCTGTTTTACTAGATACCTGGGCAGCGCCAGGTAACCCTGCTACAATTCTATCTTTCTCTCGCTGATTATTTGTTTTTCCAAATATGATTTTTTTTTTTTTTTTTTTCTATTTGAAGAAGTGGGAACCACTCGTAGGCGATAGTCGCCATTAAATTTATTTTCATAACGCATTTTGGTGAGAACCTTTTTACGCTTTCACCATGTAATTAAATTTCATCTTCATTTCCGTAATGTGCCCCAATGAACTTATTGCTCTTGTACCACCTCAATGTAAATACTCCCGACCAACCTGACTAGGAGCAAAATTCCACCTCTTCTCTGTATAGGTCCCCCAGATGACAGAAACTTTCTCTACTCTAATAGCTTCTTTCCTTTGACGGCTTGCATTTGGAATTCCCTCCCTGCTCCCTGTTTCCCCAATTGTACCCATATGCAGAAATTTAAATGTAATGTAAACAAACATCTTGCTGTCTCGGTGGCAATGTTTTGTTTGGGGTGAATAAAAGTTTGTAAAAATAATCCACGAAAAATATAGAATTTATATTTTCTGCTTTTGCATTACATTTTTTCTTCTTTTTTTTTTTTTTTCTTTTTTATTCTTTTTCTTTTTTTTCTTTTTTATTTTTTTATTTTTCTTTTCGTTCTTTTTTATTTTTTTTTTACATCTGCTTTAAGTAAAGTTTTCATATTTACCACTCAAATTGATTCTTGCTCTGTAACTGGATCTCCTTCTTGCTATGCTGATTTTTATGTGACAAAATGAAGGAAATTATGCGACCCCTTCTCGTGTGTCCGTGTATTGCCCCCTACATGGCTTTCACATTTTTTTATTTTTTTACAATTAATCGATTATTCATTGAAATCAAAAATACAAGAGTGTTAAATAAAACAAATTAAAAAAATTCTATCCAAAAATAAAATTTAATTATAAAATTAATCCACTATTATGCATTTCGGTTTCTTTGGAAACAAGTCAACCATTTTAATCTTTTGTTAATAGTTGAAAAAAAAAATGAATTACTTTGAATCTTTGAGATTTGAAAGGAATTTGGAAGCATTTAAACTGACAAATAGAAATTAATTTAAACTGGTATTAAATTATTAGCAAAGCCTCATGTCTCAAAAGATTGAAAGTTTTGGAAGCGATTTACATCCAATAATTTTATAGATTAAAACAGCATTATTATAAAAAAAATAATTTGATAACAATTTAGTTTAATTAATAATTTAGTTACCAAACCATGCCCTAATAATAAAATTTAATTAACAGAATTTTAAAAAAACAAAAAAAACTGCATCATTTGAAATAAAATGAGAATAATTTAGTTCTGAGTAGGTACGGCTAGTTAATTTAGTCCAAAAAAATGACATAGTTAAAATGGAAGTTCATGTTTCAGTCATAATGTTTGAAAGTTTCCCCGTCTTTCACTCACACCAATTCAGTCCGTTTAGTTCGATTTCGAACAACCTTTACTAATTCATTTGTTGTATGACATTTGATGCCAAGTGCAAATCCGTTCGAATCTAAAAGGTCCACACACTAATCGCCTAGAGAAAGCTGTGAAACCAATAATTTACCCCCTCAATTCAGGGGAATAATAGCAATGTGTATTCATCTAATCGTATACAACGAATTGTTTGCAATGGGGGTTGTTCCTCCATTAAATAAACCCCAAAAGGTTGATATGCTGTTAAACAGACATAGCAAATCAAACCAATTTCACTATAGAATAAACTAACTATTTACTTGGCGTTTCTTACCCAGGAGTAAAAAAAAAATAAATAAATAAATAAAAATTTTAAAAAATATTAAAAAAACTTATATACGAAAAAAACATTCATTTTTGGTGATTTTTGTTTTGTAATCAAATTATTTTGCGAAATAGAATTTTTTTGTAAAAGTTGTTTTAGTATTTGATACTAAGTAATTGCTAAAGAATATAACAATGTGTAATCACTGTTGCAGTGAGAAATGCATACACGCTTCAAGTGACATGATTTAATATTTATTTTTGAAGAACTCAAGGGAGAGAACTATGTATTATTGCAAATGATGATTTCCCTTTAATGTTTCTGTTAGTAAGAAAGCTTTTCATAGCCGGAATAGGTCTTTTCAGAAACAAACTGAAGCGAAATAAAATATATTCAATAACATAGTGAAGGGAAATTTAAAAAAAAAATTTAATAGGCTAGTCCGAATCAAATATCGATATGTCAGACAGATTGCTGCTTAGGTCTGACTTTGAAAATCTGACAAGATAACTTTGTATGTTGAATAAATGTCCTTATTTTATTTTCATACATAGTTAAGTATCTCCAGCGAGACTTACGATCAGCCCTGTGTATTCTTACACACATCATTATTTTGAAAGTCTTAATTCAAAACACACACACACATGTAATTAATAATGTTTTCTGATCAAAGTCATTGTTATGATCAGCTCGTTTCTTAGTCATAAGTCTATTGAGACATTAGACTGCGCTTCCTGTTCAATAAGCAGATTGAAATTATGAACATAATCCTCATATTTGATCTAATGAGATTATAGTCTCCTGCTAGGACAGGCCTAAGTTGGATGTTCTCACCTGGTACAGGTGCAATCTGAATCGTAGCTTCTGGCCACTCTCAGGATAAACGATTAACTATCAGGATTAAACAGTAATTGATAATTTTACAAAAATCTTCTTTTTTTTTTTTAAGATTATCAAATTATTACTCCCCCCCCCCCTCTCCTTTCTGTTTCCTAATTTTTTGTGTCAATGAATTCAAAATTATGTGAGGATGAATAAACAAAGAAATGACGACTAAATTTCTTATACGTCTTATATATAAAGTAAAACCAGTCTATTCACTGTTTCTTTGACGTTCACAGCCTTTTTAATTCAAGTTAGATACTTAATTCTGTTTCATTATAAAGCTTTGATTTCATTCCAAGTAAGTTCTTATAAAAATTAATTTGAAATATTATTTCCAATCGTTCAGGTCGATATTTTCATTTTGCTTTGTGATATTTAGCGAAGGTGGAAGTAATTTTCACGTAGGTCGAATTATGTACTAATACCATCACTCATGAAGACCGGGAGCAAATTTAGTAACGGGCATATATTTGCTGATTTACTTGTACATTCATATTTTGAGCGTTTTGATTGGCTATTCGACATACATTTGACAAATTGCTGTTTCCTTTTTATAAATAACCTTTTACCGGTTTAAAATTTTTTTATTAGTATTATTTACCAAAAAAGAAAATTTGTGAAAGAAAACTATTACACACATGCATTTGCACTACTGATAGTTCTATCTGGTATTGTATTTATATATATATATATATATCTATATATATAGAGAGAGATATTTTTCTTCCTTATAGCTTAGAATGTAATATATTTTCTATAAACTCTTCACTCGGCAATGTCTCCGCCTGTGCAACGCTGAGTAAATACACAAATGACTGATTATTTTATTTCACTCTCTCTCTGTCTCTCTCTCTCTCTCTGTCTCTCTCTCTCTCTCTGTCTCTCTTTCTCTCTCTGTTTCTCTCTTTCTCCCTCTCTCTCTTTCTCCCTCTCTCTCTTTCTCCCTCTCTCTCTTTCTCCCTCTCTCTCTTTCTTCCTCTCTCTCTTTCTCTCTCTATCTCTCTCTTTCTCTCTCTTTCTCTCTCTCTCTCTCTTTCTCTCTCTCTCTCTCTCTCTTTCTCTCTCTCTCTTTCTCTCTCTCTTTCTCTCACTCTCTTTTTCTCTCTCTCTTTTTCTCTCTCTCTTTTTCTCTCTCTCTTTCTCTCTCTCTCTTTCTCTCTCTCTTTCTCTCTCTCTTTCTCTCTCTTTCTCTCTCTCTCTCTTTCTCTCTCTCTTTCTCTCTCTTTCTCTTTTTCTCTTTCTCTCTCTTTCTTTCTCTCTCTCATTTATTCAATGAACTATGCTTGAATGAATGAATGCTGTTTAAATGCTCACACTTATATATATAAATATATATATATATATATATAAATATATATATATATATATATAAGAAAAATAAAAACGTTTTTCAGGAGCAAAGTTGTTTTTTTTTTGTTTTTGTTGTTCCACTCATTCATATATTAAATTATAATGAAGATGAACGGAACGCAGGTATTCGTGGTTGTAAATAAATTTCTCTTAAGACAATCGACTATTTCTTTATCACAAACTCTCCAGGCTTCGGGTTAGGATCAAAGTGTAGTAACTGTTCTATCAAAGGAGAAATCCTTTACTAAAGCATTTTTTTTTTTTCTCCCAATTTTTATTTCAGCTTTAAATGACCCCCAAGAATGTTTATATATCATAAACTAAATCTATGGCTGCAGCTATAAAATAATTGATATTTTTGCCATTGCAAAATAAGTCTTCATTCGAAAATTGTCCCAAATTTCTGGAAGTTTTGAATTATTTAATTCGAAATTTAAACTGTTCTTTTTCGTGCCTTATTTACTTTTCAACGTTTGTCGGTTGGTGAGCATCTTCTCGTTTTTTACTTATTTTCTTTTTTTTCTTTCTTTTTTCTTTTTTTTTCTTAATTTTTTGTATGTGTAAATCCTTTGATTCCCACGTTTCTGAAACTCTTCTTTTTCCCTTCCAGTTTTGGATCTCATATACTGGAGAGATGTCAAAAAAACTGGAGTTGTTTTCGGCAGCATGCTCTTCATCCTCCTCTCTCTGGCCATATTCTCTGTGCTCAGTGTGGTTGCCTATCTCTCGTTGGCCATCCTGTCGGTCACACTCAGTTTTCGTGTCTACAAGAACATCATGCAGGCAGTGCAGAAGTCTGGAGATGGACATCCTTTCAAGTAGGTTCATTCAAAAATACTCTGATTTTTTCTTGGGAGGGGGGGGGGGCAGTATTTTTCAATCTGACTGGTTTCCTCATCTCCGTCTTTGCTATCTCAAGGTTTGAGAGACATTTGACCGTGACGGCTAGAGCGTTGGTTGCAGTGTGCAGGCGAATGTGAGGTTCCAAGTTCAATCCTAAGCAAGGACAGTAAGGCTAACAAATTAACTGAAAGAATCTCACCAGGCCTGAAATATGGAATGCGAACTGTGTATCCGCACGATGCCAATAAATGGCTGGGTTCAACATTCTATGATAGTTCCAGAATTAAAAGTGACACTCATATAAACAATCCGTGAGATGTTGGGTCAACGTTGGTACATTGTACATTTTTTTTTCTTCTAATTGTTCTTTTATTCCTTCTTACCTCTGACTCTACTCTCTTCATCATTTGCATCACCCACTCACTCTTCCTTTTATTTCACTTTTCATCTCTTTCGCCCTTCCTCCTCCCACTATCATTCAGTACGCAAACAACCAACCAACCAACCAAGATTATCAGTTTTAGTATTTCAACACATGCACACAACTGGGGAGTTTGGATTACCTACTAGACACCATCCTCGATTGTCTTCGATCTCTCTGTAAAAAGGTTTGTCAGGACAACCTGACATGAGGATACTTTACCTTACAAGTAAACGCTGACCAAATATTCAAAATAACATAGTATTTGAGGCCCAAAATAAGATCCCCTCGACACGACTATACACTGGCTCGTATGTAAGTAATGTTACCTCAACTAACAACACTTAGCTGGATACTCCACCAGACTAGATGAATTCTTGTCCTGGAATCCGGTTACTTGAGGTAACATCACTAGGAGAAGATGCACTATTCCTCGTATGAGGGGATCTTATTTGTGCTGCGGATACTATGTAATTTGAATATTTGGTCAGGGTTTACTTGTAGGGGTAAGTATCCTCATGTCAGGTTGTCCTGACAAACCCTTGTACAGAGAGACCGAAGACACTCGAGGATGGTGTCTAGTAGGTAATTCAAACTCTCCAGTAGGTAATTCAAACTCCCCATGTGTGCAGGTGTGCGTGCTCAGCTAAAACTTTGAAACTACCTAAGATACGCTTACTAACCTTACATGTTCCGATTCAGTATGACCCCAAGCGGGCCATGCTAAAAGAAAATACTACAATAGTCATTTTTTTTAAATCACTTTCTATTATATTGAACCAGTTGCTAAAGAAAGAGAGAGAAGCCGTCTGAGGGAGTTGTTAAAAAGTGACTGACGATGTGTAGAGAGAGATTAGTTTAACAAAAATGCTGTACATTCTCGTCCGACACATGTCGGCATGTAAAACTGATGATGATGATGATGATTACACACTTTTTATATCTTTTACTTCGTTATCCATGCCTCCCGGACAACAACAGGTAGCCCTGCTGGTATTCAATGTCGCCTTTACCTCTTCCTTATCCTCACCAGATGATTTTTTTTTTTTTTTTTTAATTTACTTTTCTTAACAAAATGTTAATTATTGTTTTGTTAAAAAATGTGACATGCTGTTTCTTTAACAGGTGAATATGAATTTCTTTACTGTTCTTCTTGTTCCAGGGAATACCTTGAGTGGGAACTTGAGATGAATGACCAGAAAACACAAAAAGTAGTGAAGCTTGTCATGAAGCATTTCAATGCAACTGTGCGAGAATTGCGAAGACTGTTCCTTGTTGAAGACCTTGTAGATTCTATCAAGGTAAATCGTTCCGTTATCGAATCGTAAACAATTCTTTCTCTTTTTTTGTCCGGGGGGGGAGGGGGATCTTTTATCTTAATCTATAATTCCTTTTCAACTTGTAATGATGAATAATAAAAAAAAGTTTCTGATTCAGCTTTTATTTAAGGTAGGCACCTAGGAGAAGGGAAACTCTGATATAACACCTGTGGTGACTGTTGCTTCCAAGGATGTAGACTTGCTCATTTGGGGTCAGGGTGCGAGTGGTTATGTGCTTTATTGGCTTAAAAAAAGCTTCACACACCGACATTGCTTGAAAACTTCCAGATCTTGCTGTGTTTTCATGACGGTGACAAATAGTCGAGCAATGGCAATGAATACATGTTTGCAGCCATCATATATATATATATATATATATATATATATATACTAGCAAATATATGCGACGGGGGGGGGGGGGTTCTATCATGGTGAATGAACATATACTACACTCAAAGGAGGAAGCACTAACAATCCCCCCCCCCAACAGGAGGAGGCGATACGTGAGAGGATGTAATCATGACTAACAGAACAGATACTAAAGTACCCCCCCCCCTCCAAAAAAAAAAAAAGGAGGTAATGCCTGACAAATGGGAGATAAAGCCTTGGAGGACCCTTCCCTCCCCCCCAAAGAAGGTGGTAATGCCTGGGAGGATGTTATCATGACAACAGAACAGATATTACAGTACCCCCCCTCCAAAAAGGCGATAATACCTGGGAGGATCCCTCACATAAAAGGAGATGGTAATGTCTGTGAGTATGGTATCATGGCAACAGAAACAGATACTACATTCCCCCCCCCCCCCAAAAAAAAAGACGCTAGTCCCTAGGAAGATGGTCTCATGACAATAGAACAGATACTGCATCCCCTCCCTTAAAAAAGGAGGAGGTAATGCCTGGGAGGACAATCTTGACAACAGAACCGATGGCAGTTTTTATTTATTTATGAGGGGGACGGGGGAAAATTCAATGTATATCGCCTTGATTTTAAGTGAAAGACGTTTGTACTTCAGACTATTTCAGTATATTTATAATGTTTTGCTCTTTTATCTCGTAAACCATTTGCTTAAAAACAACAAAAAAAAACATTGGCGTTGCTAGAGAAAGGGGAGAGAGAGAGAAGAGACAGTGAGTACAACGCCAAATTTTCTTTTTATTGTTTTTAAACAGCCCTCTGAGAGAGAGAGAGAGAGAGAGAGAGAGAGCAGTCCCCCCCCCCTTTGTGAACTCTTCTGCCTCATCGGTATATCTTTCTAGCTAGCTAAGACGTATTAGTTTCCTTTAAATTATCTCCCTTGATAATGATTATTTTAAGAAAGGTTTTTAGAATTTATACTTTTCATTGAATTACTTTAATTAATTGCTGTTAATATCGACAAAACTATTGCAGATATATAGGAAACATAACATAATAAAATTTAAAATAAATAGCAGTAAACATGAATTTTAAAAACAATTATGCAAATCAGACAGATCTATGAATCTCTAGATATATTTCATCAATACTATATATACCGTATTTCAAAGTATTCTGTTTTAATTGATTTAAATAAGAGTAACCCGTTTTTATGATAATGTTGTAAGGATAAATGAAAAAAACTTTTGCATTTATTCATTTAGATATGTGTGCGTGTGCGCGCTGTTCAAATAAGATTATTGTTTAAAATAAGAGATGCGCAAAGAGGCCTAATAAATAAAATCGTCCGTCTTCTGGTAATCTCTTCAACAAATGCTACAAATAGAAAAGAAATCAATTGTGAACTAAAATTATTCCCCTCCCCCAGTGTTCCGAAATAGGTTCAGTCATTATCGCCAATGCTTGGTCATTTTGACGTGCCATACATAGCTTTCACTTCAGCTCTCTCTCTTATTCAGTCAATGTTTCATGACTCAAGACGAGGAATGCAGATAAATGTTGCAATTGGTCAGGGCCTCTAACAGGAAGAAAGACGGCCGAAGGCTTGTCGTTGAATCAGTTTTTAAACAGATGTGTACGTGCCGTGTGTCATTTAATTATAATCCCGAAGCATAAACCTAAGTATCGAGTTTATTTTTGTATGGCAGAAATATCGCTGCCATTGCCATTTAGTTCCACTCGGCCGTACATGGTATTAGTTAAAGGAAGGCTAGGGCCGAACCTTTTATACTCAATGCGCTAAAATTTTTTTTTTTTTTTTTTTTTTTTTTTTTTTTGTATTAGTTAAAGGCTAGGGCCTACCTTTTATACTCAAGGCGTTAAATTTTTTTTTTTTTCTTTTTTTTTTTTTTTTGTATTAGTTAAAGGCTAGGGCCTACCTTTTATACTCAAGGCGTTAAATTTTTTTTTTTTTCTTTTTTTTTTTTTTTTTGTATTAGTTAAAGGCTAGGGCCTACCTTTTATACTCAAGGCGTTAAATTTTTTTTTTTTTCTTTTTTTTTTTTTTTTGTATTAGTTAAAGGCTAGGGCCTACCTTTTATACTCAAGGCGTTAAATTTTTTTTTTTTTCTTTTTTTTTCTTTTTTGTATTAGTTAAAGGCTAGGGCCTACCTTTTATACTCAAGGCGTTAAATTTTTTTTTTTTCTTTTTTTTTTTTTTTTGTATTAGTTAAAGGCTAGGGCCTACCTTTTATACTCAAGGCGTTAAATTTTTTTTTTTTTCTTTTTTTTTTTTTTTTTTTGTATTAGTTAAAGGCTAGGGCCTACCTTTTATACTCAAGGCGTTAAATTTTTTTTTTTTTCTTTTTTTTTTTTTTTTGTATTAGTTAAAGGCTAGGGCCTACCTTTTATACTCAAGGCGTTAAATTTTTTTTTTTTTCTTTTTTTTTTTCTTTTTTTTTTTTTTTTTGTATTAGTTAAAGGCTAGGGCCTACCTTTTATACTCAAGGCGTTAAATTTTTTTTTTTTTCTTTTTTTTTTTTTTGTATTAGTTAAAGGCTAGGGCCTACCTTTTATACTCAAGGCGTTAAATTTTTTTTTTTTTCTTTTTTTTTTTTTTTTGTATTAGTTAAAGGCTAGGGCCTACCTTTTATACTCAAGGCGTTAAATTTTTTTTTTTTTCTTTTTTTTTTTTTTTTGTATTAGTTAAAGGCTAGGGCCTATCTTTTATACTCAAGGCGTTAAATTTTTTTTTTTTTCTTTTTTTTTTTTTTTTGTATTAGTTAAAGGCTAGGGCCTACCTTTTATACTCAAGGCGTTAAATTTAAAAAAAATTTTTTTTTTTGTATTAGTTAAAGAAAAGCTAGGGCCGACCTTTTATGCTCAATGCGTTAAATTTTTTTGAATTTTTTTTTTTCCACCTACATGAACTTGTATCGCATTTTAGTTCCTTAACGTATGGACATATTCTCTGGTTATACTAGAAGAATACCCGTCCTAGGACAGGTAAAATTAATTCTCCAAACAAAAGTTTTGCACCACTTTTATGTCCCCCCCCCCCCCCTTACAAAGATTAAAATCAACATATAATGATACTAAACCTTATGTCTAGAATCCTTATCTTGGCCGGGGGGGGGGGTAATATCTGTTCTATTGTCATGAGACCATCTTCCCAGGTATTACTGGGGGGGGGGATAAGATATGTTCATTTATGATATCATCCCATGCATTATCTCCTTTTGCAGAGGAAGGGGGGGGGGGTAGTGTATGTTCTGTGATCATGATACCATCCTCCCAACAATTTCTATTTTGCAGGGGAGAGAAGTGGTGATGTAGTATCAGTTTTGTTGTCATGACACCATCTTCCCAGACATTACCTCCTCCTCTTTTTTGGGGGGGGTGGTAGCGTACGTCGACAAGAAATTGTCACAATCAGCAAACTCGACGCTTACATTATATATATTATCAAAAAATAATAAGAAAAACTTATTTTTATTAATGCAGAAAAGATATTTTGCATTTTATGAATTTTTGAATGTAATCAGATTAGAACGAATAATGGTTGTGCCTAATGGCTGCATCTAGTGTAGTAGTATATATGTACTTCAAATAAAGCTCCATTGGGCATATATTATGCACCTGGGTGTTGTTAAGCCATGTATAAGCAAACATTTTGCTGTGAATATTAATTTGTCTTAAACTTTCTGTGACATTTTAAGAATTCTTACTCCGCAAAAGCTTTAAAAAAAAAAAAATTTTTTTTTTTTAAACTGGGAATGGGACACTGAAATGTAAAAAATGATTTCCATAAATTTTCTAGTGATGAAACATTTTTTTTTTATATTTGTTTGACACAATTTGATATTCTACGTATTATCAACATATTGCTTACATTTTGAACATTAGCCAACCCTGACTTGGCCATTTTGTAAAAAGTGCCTGAGCAACAGATTCGTCATGAAAAATTAGACACCGCTTGCTTGTTGGTGATGGTATTCAAACCATTGATACCTCCCCCTCCTTTCCTCCTCCCCCTCCTTTCTGCAACACATGATGGTTGACTCATTTCATGTATCATATTTATTGCAAGTTCAGGAATGCGTAATTCGCCTACTGCATAACATCATAATTTATAGACTCAACCATGCCGGGTTCAAATCCTATTGGATCTATTGTGGTCATTTTTTTATTTTAATATTAATGTTTCACCAATTACGAAGGCCAAAAGCCACTCTAGGATAATGAGATTGTCAGTTGGATAATTAACAATGAGAACGATGAATGGATTGAACAAAATTTGATGACTTCAGAAGACGGCTATTGTGGTATGAACATGCTATTTCCACGTAGCTTGTGCACAATTAATTGTATACTATATGTATTGTTTCAACAAAAAAAAATTAAATAATCTAAAAAAAAAAAAATTTTTAATTGTTGACATGACAAAACAACCAAAAAAATTAAAATTAAAGTAATTAAAAAATTAAAGTAATTAAAAAAAAAAAAAATTAAAGCCATTTTTGAAATTGCATTTTTTTTATAAGATTTTGCACTAATGCAATTTCAAAAATTACTTTTATATCTTAATTATATATACTGGAAACATGTGACCCGTTTGATCACCCATTGAGCTCGGATTATATTGTTTGGGAGAGGGGGGGGGCATTTGCGAAGCCAGTTATTTATGAAAATAAAAATACAAAATCTAAAATTAGTCTTTTTCTGCTCTCTCTCTAACTATGGGTTAAATAGTATTACTACTTGTAATGATATTTTCTTTTTGTTTACAATGGACTCTTCCAATCTTTTTATTCTTTCTTTTATTAGCTTTGACTGTTAATAAACACAGGGAGAGTGACGGAAGCGATTATGATATTGTATAAAATAAGAGCGGGGGGGGGGGTCAAACAACATATGGTGAGATAGTAAGAGATAGATCACGTGAGTTAATTGCAAATTACAACATGGAACAATTGAAATGGATTTTTTTTTTTTTTTCAAACATAACTAAATCCTGAAACTGAGGAATATTTTAATATGTATTTTGTGTGATTAAAATCTATAGGGGGAAAAAAAAGCTTCAGGGAAACAAACGTTGATTAACTCAGTTTCAGTATTATAATACTGGTATTAGACCAAAACAATACAATTAACTTATAGTGTGAGATTTTAATCTTATTTCTTATTTAATTTTTTTTTTCTATTTTAATTTTTTTTTCTTTCTATTTTTTTTTTTTCTATTTTTTTTTTTTTTTCTATTCTTTTTTTTTTCTATTCTTTTTTTTTTTCTTAATAATTTACAATCCAAACCATCGAAATGAAAGAGAGAAGATAAAATGACTAAAGGGTTAGGGTTCAAATTTCTTTTAAAAAATCTGTCTAATGGATTCCTTTGTGAACTATCGAATCCTCTCTCATCTATTCTGCTAATATCATTACGAAACGTATTACCCCTCTCTCCCCTTCCCCGGCTATGAGTTAAAACTAGCAACTTGTGTTCAACTAATCGTTTACAATATTACATATTGCTTTGGCATTAAATAAAACACCAAAAAGGCTTGATGTGCCAGAGGAGACAAATGTATTCCGAGTGCTGACACACATTTCTCGTTCTTCATCTTCTCTCCAAGTGAAAGAAGATTATTAATTCTGTCTTTGAGTTTGATTCGCCATTTGTTTCGCTCAAATCGAGTCGATCAAGAATCAAATGTCAGCATTCGCGGCAAAAACTCGTTTATTCATCTTCATATTGGGTTAGGTTTTTTTTTTTTTTCTTTTTCTTTTCATTGTTGATCAGACGTGCAGAGAATCTATCTCTGGAAACGGATTATCTTAGAAGCTTTTGAAACTGCTCGACCCTTCCCTCCTCTCTCCCTCGTGATGATTCAGTGGCAAAAAATCTGGTTAGATCGCAGTGACATGCCAGAATAAATAACCATTATTACGAAACATTATGAGATTTGTCGACTAAATCTCAAGTCCACGATTCGGAAAACCGAAAAAAAAAATCAATCATCTACTATTTTATAAAGTTTCCGTTGTCTGTGCATGTGCCGTGAGACCATGGACATCGAAAGGTGGAATTTGATAGGAATAAGTTCCATGGCTGTTGTTTTTATGGATTAATTCCCACATCATAAAAATTTATAATAATTAGAACGTGCCACTTATTTTTAAGTAATGAATTGACCCCTTCCTTTTCTGCCATTTTTTTCCCGTCTGCTTCATAAAGTCGATTATGTCTGTGCACGTGTCTGATAATTATGGACATCCAAATCTGAAACTTGGTAGGAATGATCTTTTCTAAACCCATAACTTCAGTTGTGTAATCTTGATTTTCACTCACATTTTATCATAACAATATGATTTTTATTACTTTAAAATATTTTGGGATTTAATCTTATTAAAGTTTCTGTGTATTATAAACCTGTCCTGGTCAGTTTTTATTTATTTTATTTTGAAAAAGAAATCCCCCCCCCCTTTCCCTTCTATTCCCCCTCTTCTTTCTATTCCCTCTCTTCCTCTTATTTCCCCCTCCCCTCTCCCTTTTATCTTCCATGTCTGTTTTCAATTGTAAAAATTAACATCTTTTTCTCATTTCTGAGGAAGTCATTTTTATAATAAAGACAAAATATTATAAATATTTTTTTATTCTCGCTAATTTGTAATCATTTTTAAATATAATAATAATAATACTAAAAATAATAATAATAATACTAAAAATAATAATAACAATAATAATAATACTAACAATAATAATAATAGTAATAGTTGTAATTTACTTCACAATTCAGGTTTATTTGGAAGTTTAGATTTATTTGGTTGACAATTTTCTGATTAATTTTTGGAAAAGTATAGAAAATTATTTATGCTCAAATATTTTTTATCAGCAATGAAGAAACAAACGCAACACGGGTTTAAAAAAAGAAGTCTTTTAATTGGCTGTTTTTTTTTTTTTAATAACTTTTAACAAAGTGTTTTTGTGTATTTTTAATGATTTTGTAATGGAGTAAAGAGGAATTTGGTGCGAGGGGCCAGATTGTGGATCTCAGAGAATTCATCATCTTACGTTCTGAAGTTTCCTGGTTTGCAAGATTTCATTTCTTATTTCTAAAACCAAGGCATTTCCATGCCTAGCTTCCTTTGGGGTGCTGCCTCCTGATATTGTAATCAGCCTTAGAATCAGCTGTTCGTTCCTCAATTCACCTTGGGTCAAATTTTGACTCTTTTAAAAAAAACATCCAACATTTGCTTCAGTCTAATCTAGCACAAGGCCATGCAATGTTTTAAAGTTGCCATTACATAAAACAAAAATTTTTTTAAAAATTCATTAAATTGTATTTAAAATATTAAAGTTAACAAGATTATATTAAATTTTTCAGTCAATTTCCGTATGAATTGACACGCTACGACTTTTGACCGGCTCAATTCTGTTGTTGGCATTGGTTTTCCCGGTTCTTTCTAGAATCGGCAACTGAAGGTTGCCAACATCCGTAGTGAAAGTGGTGCTATGAAACTTGGCACGCCCAGGTCATCAGTCCACATCATTCACTGCAACCTCCCGATTGGGGATATAAGAATATTTCGGAGATTCCATCTTCCAGTCTAGTCCTATCAATAGTTGTTTCTTTTTGCAGTGTGTCGGAGGGGGGGGGGGGGGGGGGTATTTGTGTTCATTTTTTTTTTTGTATCTAAGAATATTTTTAAAAAAGCAACTGGACCTTAGTTAAGTATTCTTAGTCAATCCTATTTAAATGACTTTCTCTAATTGAATATCTTGATTTTTAAAAATTAAAAATAAATAAATAAAAAATCTGATTAATTTTATTCAATTTTTCCTGGAAAGGGAGCAAACAACTTTGCAAATTTGATGGCCAAAATCGATACTGAAATATGTGATTGGATTTTGATTTGCCATTTTTGCTTCTTATTAAAGCTTCATGATTAATTCATATTAACGGCGAATCGAGTCTGGTTTTTTTTTCTTTTCTTTTCTTTTTTTTTTTTTTTTTTTTTTTTCTTGTTTCTTTTTTTTTTCTTGTTTCTTTTTCGCTTTTCTTTATTTATTTATTTATTTTTACATTGATTTCATCAATCTTGTAAAGTACATTTTTCTATCTTTCGGCCACAAATGAATTTGGTTTTGTTAGTCAAAATCAACTGTCGAAGACCACCACCTGGCACATATAAGTATTTAAAAGAGTCTATTTGAAGTTTTATTTACTAGCAAGAATACCAAACGTTGCCCAGGATTGAATGAGGAATCTTGTCCATAAAACCATATTACCTTTTTTATTCTTGCTTTTTCACATTTTATAAAATTCCATTTTTGGAATGAGAGGAGATGTAAGCGAATAAATTCCGGTAAAATTTATAATTTTTAACACCCCACCCCCAGGGTATCCTCCTGCTCCAGAGCACTGAACTCCATATCACCATTTCTATCGGTTTTTTTTTATTTTGTTTTTTTAATTTATTTAAAAAAAAAATAATTTTCAAGTTATAAAACAGTGTAAAACATATTTTCTTTCTATGGATATCAACACAAATTCCACAATCATTTAGTACCTCCCCCTTCCCCTTTGATCAAAATGAAATTTACTTATCCAAATGTCCTGTATACTGTAATTTCAGAATATATATGGTTATGGAGCTCTGTTGACAAATTCTTCATAGAGTTTTACAGATAGACACCGGAACTACAACTTATATATTTAATGATTTAAATTATTTTCAAATCATGTTCCAAATAAACAGTATACACAAAGGTATTAAAGTTGTTTACAGCTGTTTCTAAGAAATGTTTATGTTAAGCCATACAATGCAACATAGAAAAATTTCAAACATCGAATGTCATCAGAACACCATTTTGTATCTACCCAGAAAAAACGGAAATTATAAATTTTTATTTTATTTAAAATGTTAACGCAAATTTACTTATTTAAAAATTTTTACTTATCTTTTAGTTTGGACTTTTGCTGTGGGTGCTGACTTATATTGGATCCTGGTTCAATGGAATGACACTGATCATTAACTGTAAGTACGCAAATACTATCTTATTTTATTACGTTTTTGTTTTCATTTCGTGTTTAAAAGGTTCAAAGAAATTATATCATCGTTTCTAACATTAACAATGCGTGTTAATTTAGCCGAAACGTTTTTTTTGTGTTTTGTTTTTATCTTTCATACTTTCACTATTTAAAAAAAACCCTGCAAAACTTGTATTTCTTATCTTACATAAAATTAGCTCGTCAGATTTTGTGTGGTTTGTCATCAATAGCAATTAATCTGGTAAATAAATGTTTGATTTTAACTAATTATTCTTTTTTCCCCTTAGACCATGTTTTGTTTGTTTGTTTGTTTTTTTTTTCTATAAAAAAAAATAGGTTTTAGCTTCAGTTTCTTTCACATAAGTTATTCCGGCTCGGAACTTTATTAAGATGGACCCATTTTTCACTAATCACGTTCAGTTTGAGCTGCTTATATTCTTAATGAAAATAAATTTCTACATTTCCCTATCTATGACAGCTTTAACATAAACAAGTTTCTATGTTTGCAAGTCATATTAAACAATGTATTTGTTAGCCTTGTATAGCACAATAGTAGGTACAAAAAATTTATTTCTTAAATTGTTTTATACTGTAATCTAAATGCAATTATATAAGTGGTCTTTTGGGTCTGTTCTTCTCTAAACTACTTTTATCTATAAATACTTTTAATGGGTCTTCCTTTAAAACACATACTGTACTAATGTTTTCAAACTAAATCCGCCTTCTCTTACAAACAAAAAAAACTATTAAATTAACTCAAAATAGGGATAAATATGAAATTTAATTTTTTTAACACACTGACCAATTAAGGTGATATGACGTTAAAAAATTAGAATTAGGGCTATGTGTCAGGATGCGATGTCACAAATAAGAAGTCGAGTGACTGATAAAAGCTTCCTCTTGGTTGTGAACCGTGAAAGAAAGCGGTTGTGCCACATAACGTTACGCAGGAGGTGAAAGGGGCTTATTCTGTTTGTTTTTAAATATCAGTTTGTTTTTTTATATCAGTTTTTTATATCAGTTTTTTTTATTTATTTTTTTCTTTATCAGTTTTTTTTACATCCATTTGCTTTATTCATGTTCTTCTCCCTTTCCAGGTGTTGTGATAGTCTTCACTCTGCCGAAGATTTACGAAACAAACAAGGTAAGAAGATTTTCAATCTTTCACATGATTTGTATCGGACAATTCCACTGTGACAATAAGCGTTAAATAATACAATCTGTTCCGATGGATACTGCACCCCATAGACTGGTGTTGTCTTGGCCTTCGGGGCTTGATTTACGCCGGTCAATGGGTCTGTCCTGTGCAGTTCTAGGAGGCCCACCTTCCCAGGCTTTGCCTCCCCTCTTTGGAGAGGAGTAAGTTTATTGCTTACTGCCTGAGGCGCCCCTACCGGGGAATGCCAACGGTGCTGCCCAGGCAATTTTTAAACCCCACTTTCCCGACCCGACCTTGGGTCACATCTTACTTGTGGGAGTAAGATAAAAACTGGTCTTGTGCCTAACTCCTGGAGAAGAGTAAATTAATACTCTTATAGCAAATAAAATTTTTAAAATTTAAAGCAATGGTTGGGGTTAGGATGAGCATCTATCGTACAGGGTGTCCCAAAAGTCACGCATTGGTTCCAGTTTTTAATAACTTCCTTTATTTTACAGATAAATGTATGGAAGGTTGCTACAATCTAACAAACATAATGACAATTAAATACACAAGTCAAATTTTGAAACACCGAATATAAGTATGAAAAATGCCCTTCCTAAAACTTGCACCATTTGACCTTCAAGAGTTTAACTCCTCCTCCTCCTCCTCCTCCTCCTCCTCCTCCTCCTCCTCCCCACACACACATTTGTCTGATTTCTCTATTGGTGTTTTGCTTCACTTGCACCAGCGTCTGCTGACTGTTTTCCTCCTACCTATAGCCTTGGCCTTTTCAAAACTCAGGCCAATGGGCATCTTTTGTCTTTGCAACAATCATCTTTCGTTCTTGTTAGCTACTTACATAAAGTGGCTTCATGCCTTGTCTGGAGCGATTTTCATAAAAAATTTAAACAATTAAAATTAATAAGTTGCCAGGCTAGTTATGTCTGGGGAACACAAAGGCGAGTTTACATTGCCGTTGATGGGGATTCTCATTCACTCACTCCTTCACTCACTCACTCACTCACTCACTCAACCACCCACTCTCTCACTCGCCCACTCTCTCACTCACTCACCCACTCACTCACTTACTTCTTCACTTACTCACCCACCCACCCACTCACTCACTCATTGCAGTTTCTCTTGAGGTACGAGCCGTGGCCACATCTTGTTGGTACCATCTTTATCTCAAATGTTAAGGAAGTTATTAAAAATTGAAAGCCAATAGTGACTCTATTTCTATTAGACAATGGGTTTAAAAAAAAAAAATTCACCAAACGGTTGTCCGGTTACTTTATTTTAACCTATCACTAGTAGATTACTTGTGTGTATGAGAGCAAGCCGTGTTGATTTGCTCAGGAGTCACGCTTGTATAATTAAAACCTTAAAACCTGATGCTCATTCGCCTGAAACAATTTAATGGAAGAGTAACAACTTATTCGATTATTTTAGTCCAGTGGCCGCAATCCAGTGGCGACAGGCGAGGCCCCAATTTGAGAGCTTCGGGGAGTATGAAGTAACTCCTTCATTGCCATTACTTCCAAGTCCGTACTGACACGGTTTCAGGGTCCCATCTATGGAGTAAATAGAATCTTTCTTGCGTGTGAAATAAAACTCCATTCGGTGATGCATGATTTTTTTACATTGTGAATAACAAGTTAAAGATATTAAGGAAGGACTTGAGGTCATAGTGGATTTTTACCGAACTGACTGAATTACTGTTATATATTGCTAGTAGGTTAGCTAGTTTTAAATGGACATTTTCCATTTGATTGTACTTATAACCATTCAAGGAAAGTTGCTGTCTGGCAGGGTTAAAAGGTCGGATCAGTCATAAATGTGGGAACAAAATGAAAAGAAAACCAGATAAAGAATGACAGCATCAGGGAACGGAGAAGAGGATTGTTAAATCATAGATTAGTTTAGCAACTAGAGAACGAGTCTACCATAAATATGAAGATGGGCTCCTGAACCAGAATACGAGTCTCCCGTTCTCTTCCTCTCACTGTGTTGGCTGTAGGTAAGATCCAAGTAACGGTCAACTTATTTCAATGTAGAGTTGAGTTTTATTCGGCCAGAAAGAGCTTGCTTCAACTGATTCTGATGTTTCAGCTTTTACAGCAGTTCAGTCCCACCCATCACACTGAACGTTGAGAGTAACCAGCTATCACGACTTCAATCGATAACGGCCACACCCATTATATAACATTAGACAAAGGGTTGATATGCCGTAAAACAAACCGATCAAACTAAACCCCATTAATAAATATTTGAAGGTATGAAGAACTTGGAACATAAAAACTTTCATCCAAATGATTGGATTTGGCATTAAATAAACTGAAAGTAGCTATGCACATGAAAAAAATTCAAATTACTTAAATTAGCTCAACACTGATTTACATAGAAAGGGCTTGATCTAAGATGTTTTTTAAAAAAATTTAGATTTGGATCAAAAATAAAGAAGTTGCGACCATTTTAGTGCATCTTTGATTGGTTGGTTGGTTTAGTCCGGCTTGGTTGATTATTTTCATTTCTAAGACAGTTCTTTAGTCACGTTTTTGGACTACTTTTTTGCTAAAAATGTTATATTTTTGTTGAAACGCCAGTTTAATCAGTGAAAGTTGCGATATAAGTGTATTTTTGTGCAGGGAATCGGAATATGAAAGTATTCTGCAGTAAATGCACATAAATTTGCCGCAATACCTTGAAAAAAAGTAGCGTAACATTTTCTTTACAAAAAAAAGAAAAAAAGAAGCAACATTTGCATGTAATTTATTTTATGTACATGAAACTGAAATCTAATACAAGGAATGTCTTAAATGAATACATTACAAGATATTCACATATTTCGCATAAATCATTTTTATTTTTATTTTTTTTACTAATGACTTATCAAGGCTAAAAGCCACCTGAGGATAAAGGTTAATGAAATGAATAGATTGACGATTAAATGATGAATATTATGAGAGGATTGAAGATTATGGATGGAATGAACAAAATTTGATTCATTATGAAAATTGTTTGACAAGTATTTGTTGTGAACATGACCATGTTGTAGCCTGTAGGACAGCAGTCTCGTGGTAATGTGTTCCACAGATGGGAAATCCTTGGCAAGAAACTCTGTTCATCATCTTCCACTAGATTGCAAAGTCAATTTTGTACTCCGTCAAGGCCAGAAAGAGTGCAACGAGTGGCCCCGTTCCAAATGTGAAGTGTAGTATCTGTTCTGATAGTACACTTCATCTTTTCTGTCGTCGGTCAGTGAAGCAGAGATGATCCTTCTAGACTGAGGCAATTTTTATTTTTGTTCCAATTCAGAGTACCTCTTTTTGGGGAGCTGGATTTTCCTACATAAAAAAAATGACCTTGTGTCCAACTCTGCCCTCGTAGGGAGGCAAGTAAATGAGAACTTAAAAAAGTCGTTCCCTCGTTCTATTTTCGAAAACTGCTGCGTTTGTCGATTTACTGTAATTGACCTATCAACTCTTTTTATATCAAATACAATGTCTGAAAATTATTTAACTGTCAGAATTATTGGCCGATTTTGAAATATCGCGGCTTAAATTCCTAACATCAAATTGCTTTTAAATATGAAAATATCGGATAAATGAGTGGAACCTTACAAGACAAAACGTTACGTTAAAAAGAGTGACGTCACCCTGTCCAACAGAAAAGAGACTTTTTTGGAAAAAGTCAAATTTTGAGCCAGTAAAAGTAACAAACATCAAATATATTTTCCCCCGATCTATGTATCTAGTGCTACCAGATCAGGCTGTCTGAACATATCGTCTCCCGTACCTAAAATACACCAAACATTGATGTTTTATTGTTTTTTTTTCTCTTTGCAAAACTCAACCATGTTCTACAAAATCCAAAACAAAAAAAGCAACAATTTCCCTCCCCTTTTACCCACTTCCTCAACCAAACACCATGAATAAATATTTGAAGATATAAAGAACTTGAAGCATAAAAACTTTTACCAAAATGACCGGATTTGGCATTAAATAACCCGAAAAGGGTTGATATGCTGTAAAACAAAACGACCAACCGCATCTATTTAAATATAAAAAAAAACTCTTTGGTAAAACCTAAGTTCTCTTCAACTATTTAACCCCCCCCCCCTTCTTGACGCAGACATTTTAGTGCATCAACAAAGTAATTTTATTTCTATTTCTGCAGCATTTAATTGCGAGCCATTTAAAATATCCAGGAGAAACAGAAGCTTGAAGCAAGTTATGGCTTTTTTGATAGTAGTAAGTAGGTTGATCATAGTCTAGGGCAACCTGAAGTATCATTTTCTATTGGCTACTACAGAGATGTAGGGGAGGGTGCCACTTCTTTCCCTGGCACCACTTACCTTCGATTTACACCTCATCAAGTACCTTCTTTTTTTTTTCTAATCTTTGGTATGACGTAACAGAGGATGGTAGGTGTTTTTGAAATCCGCAAGGAGAATGAATTTTTTTTCTTTTTCTAAATTGTTTGTCCCTTTGCAGGTCCAGATTGACAATTACTTGGCTATGGCAAGGAGTCAGTTCAACAAAATCCTTCAGCAGTAAGTTTAAATTATTCATCTTCACTTTTGTTTTTCTTTATTTTTATCACCTTTTTATTTTTTCTCCCCTTTTTATTTTTTCTCCCTTTTTATTTTTTATCCCTTTTTATTTTTTATCCTCTTTTTATTTTTTATCCCCTTTTTATTTTTTATCCCTTTTTATTTTTTATCCCTTTTTATTTTTTATCCCTTTTTATTTTTTATCCCTTTTTATTTTTTATCCCTTTTTATTTTTTATCCCCTTTTTATTTTTTATCCCCTTTTTATTTTTTATCCCCTTTTTATTTTTTATCCCCTTTTTATTTTTTATCCCCTTTTTATTTTTTATCCCTTTTTTATTTTTTATCCCCTTTTTATTTTTTATCCCCTTTTTATTCCTCTTTACTTTTTATAACCTTTCTCCCTCTTTGCCTTTTTCTCCCTACAAGTGCCCTTAATATACGTCCATATTATTCGACGGTCTATTAGAAAAAGAGGTTGATCGTTGTCAGCTAACTTTCACTGTGACGTCACTCAGAAGATCTTGTTCCCTCCTTTCTCTCATTATACAACAGACATACATTCAGACAGAGCGGAGGTGAATAATTCACACGTGTTTGTATATGAGGTATACGTGAACTTGTTTTGTACAATACAATCGGATATTGTTTCCTGCGCTTCAACCCCTCAAATTCTGGGTTGGTTTGGGTAATTTAATTCCGAACTAATACCTATCAACGATTAACTGCATCCGATTAGTTCGAAATGCAAGTAACTATTTTACCCATAGTTGAGAGGGGGGGAGGGGTCCATACCTTTCCCAACAGTATTAGTGTATATTTGAATATAACAAAATCTTATCAGATTTATTATATACTGAATGTCTGCTATGTTGGCTAGTTTTAAATAATGGTCATTTTGTGTTTGGTTATATGTATAACTGTTCAAGGAAAAGCTGTCTGGCAGGGGTAAAAGGCCAGATCAGTCATAAACGTGGGAACAGAAGAAAGAAAAGACGACTGGATGAAGAATAACGTCATCAGAGAAGAAAGAGAATTGTTAAATCATAGATCAGTTAACGACTTGGATCGAGCTGGATAGCACTTAAGATGGCTTCTTAAACCATGAATAATAAATAATAGTTTATCGTTCTCCCCCTTACAGCCGTATAAGACCCAAATAAAGGACTAACTATCCAGTGACAAATCATCTTTGAGTTTTATCCATTTCAAAGTAGAGTTGAGTTTTAGTCGACCAGAAAAAGGTTTCTTCAAATGATTTTGATATTTCAGTTTTTTCAGCCTCAGCTACGACACTGGACAATCAGAGCAACTGGTCATCACGACCAAGATGCAAAGGTGTGTGAACGTGCATCTGTGTACATTCGCTGCACAGGCCATGGTCATCCGCTCGTTGTCCAAATCCAAATTTTGGTGCTTGATCTCAACACTGGTCGTTGCGTCAATCATGCGGTCTGTCAATCACGTGGTCTTGGTCACTGCTGTAACAAAAAGATTTTCTTCCCAGTAAAAATCCCAACTCGAATTTAAAACAAATTAAAAATGTTTCATTCTGAGAAGTTACAATGATACTTGGTTTCTCTATCGAACGACCCGACTTGCAATCAATCAGAACAAATATCTCTTCCGACCAAACACAAACAATTAAGGCCTCAAAGGCTTCTCTCTCCCCCTCTCTTTATCTCTTCACCCACCCAAAGAATCTAACCCCTTCTGCCCGGTTTACTGGAATATCTATATATTAATACACTAGCGTCTACCTTCTTGTGTCACGCTCTGACACCCCTTTTTAAGAAGATGGGATCGCCCGATACAAGAAAGGGGAATGGGCAGGGAAAGGAAGAGAGGGGGATGGTGGAAAAGGGTAGTGGGAACGAGCGGGGTGTCATAGAAAGAGAGATATAGAGTGAAAGAGCGAGACGGGGGAGGGGTTAAAAGAAAGATGTTACACAGTTTAACTTTTCTATTTTGTTGCTTATACTCCACGCCGGGTATCCATGCTAGTATATATAGATATATAGATATCACTCCGTGAGACACTCAATATTTATTAGCTGTGAATCTATGGACATAAAAACTGACTGACCATGAAGGCCGACCATGTGAAACGAACATAACTTTTGTAAAATCTCAAGTGGCCTGATTTCCCAGCATCAACCTTCATATCTAAAAAGATATTGTTTCAAAATTGACCGCTTAAAATGAAGTAGCAATCTCGACCTCATTTTTTACCAACTGTGTGTGTGTTTACTAGCAGGGAGACCCAGTGTTGCCCAGGATTGAATAAGAAACTGTCATTTTGCACCCAGCACATAACGCCGTTTTACCTTTTCTTATTCTTAAGAAATTTGCGAACACTTACACAAGAACTGCAACTTACGTACAACCATTTTTCAACTTTTATTTGTGCAGAACACAAACCGTTTTAATTGCAATTTAATTGTATTATTTAATTGCAATTTAATTGTATTATTTAATTGCAATTTAATTGTATTATTTAATTGTATTATTTAATTGCAATTTAATTGTATTATTTAATTGTATTATTTAATTGCAATTTAATTGTATTATTTAATTGCAATTTACATGTTTGTCGCATTAAATTTCTACTAAATTGATGTTCTTTTTTTATTTTTTTTTATTATCAAATCAGTCGGTGGTGAGTGTTTTGGTTTCTTTAAAATTCTGTTCACTGCTTTACAGAAAGGTTGGGTGAAAAAAAAAAAACTTTCTCTAAAGCTTCTGTTTATATCAAGTGCAGAAAAAAAGATGGCAGCAATTTTTTCCCGTTTGCATAATTGAAACTACATTTTAATATTAAGTTTCACAAATGAACATTTAATTAATGGCGAAAATTTGAAGAATTTTAACAAATTTTTAGTCGAGAAAACCAAATGAGGGCACATAGGTAAAAGTCTGTTTAAATTCTGTGCAAATACAACCCAAATATCTCGCACGCCTTCCAATCTAGCAAAAGAGAGCAGACGTGTATCTTTATCACGAACTAGCTACACGTACCCGGCGTTGCTCGGGAGTAAAAGAAAAAAATCAATGACTTAACAAAAATTAATTTTGTTGACTTGAATTTTGTAATCAAATTATTTTGTGAAACGGATTTTTTTTAAAAGTTTGTTTTCGTACTTGACGTTAATTGATCAGCGGTAAAAAAAATAAAATAATAACGTGTAATTAATGTGTAAAGTTCCCTTTTTTTACTATGAAATGTTTTCAGATATTTATTTCTTCGATAGAAGTCAAGCAAAATGACTTCTTACATGATTACTTCCCTTTTAACGTTTAAGAATATTCGGTGAGTAAGGGAAAATGTATCCACTTTAAACGTTTTCTTAGCCGGAATTATTTTCAGGAAAAGAAACAAAAAAAAAAAACTTACGTAAAATAAAATATATTTGTGCCAGTAACATAGTGGAGGGAAAATTTTTTAAAATAGTCATACGCATTGCTATTTAGGTGTGAGTTTGAAAATCCGGCAAGAGCACTTTATATGTTAGATAAATAAAATATCAGTGTTTGGAATTATCGATAATTCGGTGGAAAGAATGGATGTGCATAGTTATATTAAGTAGCCATGTTTTTTTATTCGTTACTCAAACATAAGTAATTTCTTATTTTTTTTTACTTTTAGCCAATTATCTTTTTGGGTTTTGCTTTCTGAGTTGTCAGTTTTCTGTATCTTTACTGCACACATTTTTATAAACAGATGCGATTTCTTTAATTGGTGATGGTTCAGTGGGTTTTTTTTTCTCTTTTTTTATATCTTCATATTTTTTATGTTCAATTTTTGCCTTTGCACTGTCAAACTTTTGAGGTTGTTGAAGCAGAAGACACATGTCTGCAAAATGGAGCATTATTGCCCCCAAAACTTACACCCTAATTCTCAGTAGTCCCTTACGTCTACAGTGGCGGCCTGCCTTGTTTGGAGTGAACTATAATAAAAATTAAAATTAAAAATTCAACTAAACTGCAAATCGAATCACCAAACAAGAACTAATGCATCCAAGGTATTAGTATAGGTATCTCCAAATTGAATCGGGAATGGGTAATTTTAAATGGAACTAAATTATAAAATTTTATTCACACAAAATCCTGAAATTGAAAATTTCAGTACATTTTTAGACAATTTATACATTTGTCTAAAAATATCAAATGTTATTAATGTGTGGTTCAGTTCTCTGGAGGCAAGGGCAGACAACTCATATATTAAACTAAACTGGTTATATCCCTTTGGTCTGATTATTTCATCCTGGCTCAATGTATTTTTCCCGTCTCCATAGTTTACGTTGTTGATTCAGATGAATTTCCATTTTTAATTAAATTTTAAAATATAATTTTTTGTTGCTAAAAACCGAAATTAACTTCAACTAAAATTTCTCAATCAAATCCAAATAAATAATGCAAATGCATTTGACGATGCCCAGTTTAAAATACGTAGACAGATTTTGTTTAAATCTATTTTGTCTCATTCATATTTGTCTACAACAATTTATGTTTGTCTACAACAATTTATGTTTGTCTACAACAATTTATATTAATCTACAACAATTAAATTCTTCAATAGTTTCTACAATTTTGTAATCTTTTTTTTTTTTATATTAATCTTTGAGATGTTTTTTTTTACATGGAAACCCGTTCATAGTACTGGGTCACTCTTGGACCCGTTGATAAGTGCAAGAATTCAAACCTCCAGAATTTGTTCATTTGATCACATTGAAAGAATGGATGCAAATTCTTGGGTTAGTAGATGAGGTAGCAGGTTAGTTGGTAGGAGAAGGCCAAGGAAAACATAGGAGGAAGTGATAGGGGTGGATTTCAGAGAAAGAGAGGTAAAGAAAGACCTGGGCAGAGATAGATTAATTTGGAAGTGAATTCCTAGAAGCTGTCCAACACATGTCAGTATGCAAAACAGACGTTGAACCGAATATGATGAGTTGATTATTGCTCTAGGATAAACTTAGTGAAAATAAAACTTACTCGACTGATTTTGGGGGACTGAGATGAGAGGGGGGGGTCATAATTTTTAAACTTTTATACATACTATTAGGTTCCTCAGGAAAAGTTACATCGAATTCCAAATCTGAATCCCTATTTGGTTCGGCCATATTTCATTTTCTTGCTTTTCGCAGTTACCTCCCTTTTCGCTCTCTCGAAACTCCCAATTGGCTTCCTGTAATCGCGCGGAAAGGTGTCTATGGTTGGTGATTTATGGTATTCACGGATGTGGGATGCACTAAATGATTATACGGCATTGGTATTTTATATTCTGTGCACATTAATGTCCAGATACAATTTCGCCTTTTTATTATATTATATATATATGTATATATAAAATTAATTAAATAAAATATGAAACTAAAAGTATACTTTTAGTAGATAGAACCTATAGTGAAATGGTTTAAGCTCAATATATGAGATAGAGCAATTATAAAGATAAATGAAAGAAAAATAAACATATTTTTACCGAGCACACCTTGCATTGAACAATTGAAGTTGAAATAGATTTGTCATTCGTACATGTTTATCCCTCTTCTTTCATTTATCTTATTTATATATATATATATATATATATATATATATATATACTAGCTACAGCTACTCGTCTTTGACCTGGGAGACTTTTTACTTTCATATTTGCTTCACAAAAAAAAAAAATTGTGAAATTGAAATAAATGTATGATTCCCAGGAAAGTATGTTTATATTAACGTCGTCAAATTAAATGTGAAATCTGTAAATCAACGCATATGGCTTCACAAATTTATTTCATGAAAATGATATTCACAAAAAGTTTAATGTATGACAGTGTCAATGAAAGTGAATAAATTGAATCCATTACCTGTTCTTATATATATATATATATATATATATATATAAATTTATTTCACATCATTTCCTATGACAATCCACGCCGGCCTCATCAGTCAAAGCGTCGGATTTGGAGTTATAAACAAACTCTCATTCCGGGGTTCGAATCGTACGACCAGCTTGAATGGTTATCTCTACACTGATGATTCCTCAAAGATGAAACGTAATACGTATGTAGATAATAATTAAATATTTATTATTAAATAATTAAACACGCCTAGATTTTCATGTTTGTTTTTTTTTTTTTTCGTTTTTTTTTTTCGTTTTTGCTTTGGTTTGTACAATTAGCACTGAAGATAGCCACACCAAGAAATAAATGCACAGGAGCATTTTACAAAGATATTGGTGTTATATGCGCGCCAACAGTCTGAAATAATAGTGGTCCCTGGACGCACATAATTTTTAATTATGGGAATTAATGTCGCGGCATTACGTGCTGGTACTGTTACAAGAAATCCTGCTTTTGTGGCTGGCTCATACCCTCCGAAAACCCACAGTTGACGCGTCATACGGCCAGTGTTGTACTTTCGCCGAGAAAACAAACTTTCATCTATCTCGACCGTACAACCCTCTCCGCCAAGAACTTGTGGATGCCGCAAGAAGTGTTCCACGCACAAATCACGCATGAACATGCGCCAATCTATCACTATATTCCGTGCCGCAATTCGACATTCTAACTTGACATTGCTGCACGTGGCTCGCCCATACGCCCACAGATAAATAAATTTCATTATTTGTTTTAATGAAATTTGGGAGTGTGAAAAAAAACTGCCATGCCTAATGGACATTTTCTTGCGGCACGTGGACTTCGGGCAACGCCAAATTAAGCCGTCGGCACACTTTTCTTTGATTAGTTTTCTCTCAGTTCCGCATCTGCAGATACTGATTCCAGCAATAAGCCGCTGCGACTGCAAAAAATCTATTGCTGTCTTCACATCTCTACATAAATATGTAATGTCGTCCATGTTCAAACTGTTGACGTCCATTTTCGGATAATTTCTTTGATTACGTGCCGTCGCAAATTATTTTGTCCGGTGGCTTCTGTCCGGTGGCCTTCTGTCCGGTGGCTTCTGTCCTACCACAGCAATTTATCTGCCCCTGTTTTCTGCCGACCTGTATCCTATGGAGTCATATTCATCGAGGTTACTCGTACGTTACGATAAATGTAAAAATCTTTGTAATTAAAGTTCTACTGGATAATTTTTCCTACTTTTTTCAACATTGAACAATAAAATACCAGTGAGTAAGTACATGATATTGTTTTCACACATAAATAATTTTTCGTTTGGCCGAAGCCACTAACATGCACCTTTTTTCTTTTCTTGCCTTAATTTAATATAGAACTAATAATAAGGCGACATTGTAATCATAGTCAAACTATTTTTTCTTTTTTTCTTTTTAAATGCGATTCTAAAAGTTTGTATTTGCTCTAAATATTGAACAATTCAAAAAAAAAGTTATGACCTGCAGAAAAATTGGGATCATTATTTTAATTTTAATCATGAAATTTCAGATTTTAAAAAAAATGACGAATACCAAACCGTATTATGGATTGTATCTAGTTGTTGAGGAGCTGATGTAATCTCAAAGTAAACACGACTACACAAATGTGACGTCATCCAGCCATAAAATGACATGTTCAATATTTGTTACTCAATATTTGTTACTCAATATTTGTTATTCAATAGTTTCTTACCATTGTTTACTCATATAATTTTATACACATATTTAATTTTAAGAAATTGTTTTTCAATTATTATATAAATGTAATTTTTTTTCTTTCTAAAATCATTTTAGTGGTCTATGAAGTTCAAAAGGTTAGCGACTGCTGATTTAGAAAATGGCTAAAAAAAAAAAAAAATTTTACCACCATACTTGAATTCTTATTCTAACCCTAACCCTTTTTCATGGTGATGTTAATCTTAAAGAAACACGTGTTTTTACTATTATTTTTAAGTAAAAGACCCTAAGATTCTAGAAAATTAATAATTTATATGATTTTATTAAAAAAAAAAAAAATGTTTAAATTGTCATATTTTTCCAAATTATCTCCCCTTTCTTTCAACTCTGTTTATTTTCTTCTTCTCCAGGGTGCAATCGAAACTGCCATTTTTGAAGAAGAAAGCTAAGGCCCAGTAAAGAAGACTGGATGTGAAAGATGGGAGATCTCAGCTGTTAATATCCTACCATGTCATCAAAGTGGTCAACACATGGACTAGGATGAATGAAGGGGGGTTGAAAGAGAGAAGGAATCATCAAAAAAATTGAATATTAAATATTATGAAGATTGGAATAAAAAAAAAAATTCAAAAAAAAAAAAATCTTATTTGTATCATGTCTCAAATTAGGCAATCAGTTTAATTATTTTTTAATTAAAAACTTTTTTTTACCTAAAATCTCTTAACATTCATTAAAAATATTTTCTTTATATGTTGGCACTGTTTAAAGTGTATTTCACTGTTCTAATTTTTTTTTAATTTTTTTAAAGAACTTTAATTTCTTATTTCTTTAAATTGCCCTGAATAATAATAATAATAATAATAATAATAAATAAAAAAAAAATGAAGAAAAAAAAATAAATAAAAAATATTTTTCCTACTGTAGTAATTTCTTCCATCAATATTAATGTCATGCTGAGTTAGTGATAAGCCATCAATGTTTTAAACCCATGCAAAAATTAATTTAAAAAAAAAAAGCCTTCAAGAACATGTTCTTACTGAGAAGCCAGTTTTATCTATTTGTGAATTCTAATTCCTATTCTTAACCCTAACCCGACAGACCAAATACTGTTAGCTCTTCTTTTTCTGTGACCACCAACGTCAACACTATTATTACTTATCGCCATTCTTACCTATTTGTACCGAGGAATGTTCTTTTAGGTCTGCTCTTCAACCAAATCTGTGCCTCTGCTTCTTAAAACTAAGTAATATATACATATATATATATGTTAAGTGCACGTTAGAAGGTGTTGTCTAAAACGATGAACCGTTTCTTCTCTCAGTTAACTATTGATATTCAGTGTTTAATGGAAACACACTAAAGAACTGATCATTAGATATATTTAATAAAATCTCTCTCTAAATTCTTTTTCTTTGATATCGAGAGAGGAATTTAATGATTTTTTTTTTATTTATTTTATTTTTTTTACAAAAAAAAAGCCAAACCTTTTCTTTTTTTTTGCAAGCTTCAAGTGGTAAACATATTAAAACTTGATTTGTCTTTGTTTCTAACGAGAGAATTGGGTTTTTTTTATTGTTTTTTTTACATCTAATAAATTTTTTTTATATACATTTAATAATGAACGCTGTCTTGCATTCTGTGGCTTTTTATTTTATTTTTTCCCCTCGCAGCATGACACACCTGAGCAATTTTCAAAGTTGAACAAAATTTTAAAAAATGAAGAAAAAAAAAGGGAAAAAAAAACAGAAAATAAAATAAATTAATAAAAACAAGTCTAATTTTTTTTTTTTTTTTTTTTTTTTGCCTCTTGTAATTTCATCTATACCAGTTTAACTTTTCTCTCTCTTTCTCTCTCTCTCTCTGCTTTAATCTTACTATTCTCTCTCCCCCTCCTCCTTCTTTCTATAACTGGCTTCTCCTCCCACCATCACCCCCACACCTTCTTTAACAGTCATGGTGAGCTGTTTTGTTTTGTCTCTCTTTCAATGCAAATATCAACCGGCAACACTTTTGGGGTACTGCAGTGAGCGCTTTAGCCTATCATTGTATTTTATTAAACTAAACCAAATCGATTAAAAAAAAAAAAATTTTTAATTAAAAAAAAAAAAAAAAATTTTTTTTAATTAAAAAAAATTTTTTAATTAAAAGAAAAAAATGTTTTTTTTTCAATCCCTGTCTAGTCTTTTTGTGGTTCTTTGATAGCACAGGGTCGTGTGCAAAAATTCATGTTTTTCTTAAGTTGAGGAGTCAAATTGAACCAAAATATTTGATTTGAAACTTTAATTCAAGCCAGAATCTACTTTCTATTCAAGGTCACGATAGTACATACAAGTCAGTCATTTTCTTTTTATTCATTATCAACCGATTCAAAAATGTATGTTTACGTTGCAAGCGTTCAAAATTCAAAACTGATTTTGAAGTCTTTAAACGGATGTATATAGAAAGTAAATTCTAGTTGAATTAAAAGTTTAAAATCAAAACTCATTATGGTTCATTTTTGCATGCACCTCTATCGTATCAAAGAACTTTCCTTCCTCCCCTTCCCATGTTCCTTCATTCTATTCATATTTATATGGGGGGAAAAATGGAGTTGGATGGGTTCTCTCTTTCTCTCTGCAAGAAAGAGGGGGCTTGTCTCTCGTCATTCATATCTTTTTCTGAAACAAATGGCTCAGATGTGACTCTTAAAAAAAAAATTAAATCCCTAAAAAAAAAAATGTCTTGGTCAATTATTTTCTTACTCCAGGTTCCTTGTAAGTTCATGTGCTTTCAGAAATCTTCAATTGGTAAACTTATTTTTACGTCTGGACAACATCAGTGATTTGAGTTGTTGACTTGGTGGTGGTGTTGTTGTTTCAATTGATTTCAATTCTTGCCATCGAACCCTGTTTGTTCACCACTGCTTAATGCTTCCATCAAATTTATATATTTTCCTTTATTTGTGTGGGTGTGTGTATATATATATATATATATTATATATAATTATACAGTGCTAATTCGATTAGCCATCGTGATACCAGGTTTCAAAGTAGGTAGTAAATTCAACATATTGGGCTATGAAAATTGCTACCATCTTATCATCAGTCTGTAGGCTAATGACTGATGGTAGCGATTAATCCCACTCCCGCTCCGATCAGATTTATTACCTACTTTAAAACCTCTGGTATCACAATCGAATTATCACTGTAATAAATATATTTTGCTCTTACAAACATACTTGAGCCCTGTGGGTATTCCTCCTAAGCTACACACACATGTGTATATATATATATATATATATATATATAATATTATATTATATAACAAAGTTGCTAAAAATAGTATATATATATATATATATATATATATTTGAAAATAACACTGAAGAGAAATAGAAAACCTGAAAAACTGAAGAAAAAAAATGTTTCATCTTCAGATGTCGAAGGCTTTATCAAGAGTGAGAAAAGACCAAAGAGTAGCAAAATAATTTCTCGCTTTTGTTGATTTTTAACTTTTTCTTTTCTCCTTGATTAGCTCTTCGATGTATGAAGGTGAAATATTGAGACTCTTGAGTTTTTCATTTTTTTAATTTCTCTTCTCACATATATATATATATATATATATATATATATATTATATAAAAACCAGTTGCTATTTTTTTTTTTTTTTTTTTTTTTTTAAGCAAAAATTGGAAAATCATTTTTTTTTTTATCTGTCAAAAGGATGAAATACCTAAAATAACATTAAAATAATTGAAGGCTATTTTTAAAATGCATTTTGTAAAAAATAAAAAAATAAAAATGTCAGTTATGGGCTTAGAATATTCTTACAAAATAGGTAAATGAGACCAATACAAGAAATGCCATTAATTTGTTTTGAAAGTTCCAAAAATAATGAACGGCATTTCCAACTATAGACATTTTTTTTTTTTTACTATTTGAGTAATTTTGTTTTTTTTATTGCTAGATTAGGACATTTTAAGATCAAATTTGATGACTTCAGAACAGAATTAAATGAGCATTTTTTGGGAGCTATCGGGTGAAATATTTAACCGAATTTGATCTGTATATTGATATTGTATTAATAATATTGTAAATGTTCTCCACCATTTTTTTCTCCCCAAAGGTTCAATTTAGAAGTTAGTTAAAATGGAGATCCACGTGAGAGGCATGACAAACAAATAAATAATTTTTTTTTTTTTTTGAGCTTCTCTTTTTTATAAGGTGTCTGTTGTACTTAATAACCTTCTATGAATTTGAAACTGATTAAAATTCTAAAGGTACAACTGCTCTTTTACAAACTGTAGTGTAAATGTCCACACTGGGGTGGGGGTAAGGAAAGAGAATTCCAAGAAACAAATGCGGGGAGAGGGGTCTGCTTAAATCTCAACTGAATCCAGATCATCTTTCTTCGTTTCAAATCACGTTAGCGTTTCACGTTAGCGTTAGGTAATAAAGTTAACATGAAACTAAAAATATGTAACACCTTTACACAAATCCCCCGCCGAACTTCTTTCTAAACCACACAAACAGGAGCCTTTTTTTTCTCTCATATACGACAGACACCGGAAAGTTTGCGTACAAAGAATGCAAAGCTGTGCGATAATGTGACAAAAGTTGACGCTTGTCCAATTCTGAATCGCAAAAAGACAATTCGGTTTTTAGTGATTAGTTTTTGAATTAACTTTTTTGTCTAAAGACAAGAATCATAAATCAAATCAACAAATTTGATAAAAGGGCTTTGCTACGATAGGGAAAAAAATACATATAATTTAAAAAAAAAAAAAAAAAAAAAAAAGCAAAAAAACCATTCCAATTGTTAATTTTCTCTTTTAATGAATCATATAGTCTACATTTTTCAGCAATGAGACCTTCCTGAGGACACAGTATATTGAAAAAAAAGAAAGAAAATTGTGAAATTTTTTTTTTGGGGGGGGGGGGGTCACTTTTTCATAAATTTGGCTCCCACTCCGCAACATTCTGTGCCCTGAGCAAAGTCTCGTCGACCGACGAAACGTAGGCTATATGAACAATTAAGGACTTAATTATTGGAAATTTTTGCTTTTTAATGTTTAGAAATGTCGGGTATTTCATCCAATCCGATCTGAAATAAATGATAATATAAACTATTTTGTTTTTGTGGAAATTTTAAACTCCAGCATTTGTCACCTCTTCTTGTAAGCCTATCGCAACATCGGACTGCAACTGGTAAATCCATCCCCTCGCGCCTCCTCCTCCTCCCCCTCCCTACATCTTCTTCGCCTTCTGTCATTTTCAATGTCGTCACCATTGTTGTATTTATTGGTTTCACTTTGTGCAAGAAATGAAAACGAAAAAGTCTGACTTTAGGATTGAGGGAGAGAAATGCACAAAAAACTGCAGACGAAAATGCATGCGTGGCTTTTATGCACTTAGTTCTATGCTGCGATTTTTAAGCGCCGTTACTTTCCTCTCTGTTGTGCAGTGTTTATAAACAACGCAACTATCGGATTTGCAAAACATTTGTAAAATGTATTAAATATATTGTTAAAATATTCATGTCTCCTGCTTTTTGTCTCTTCCTCTCTCTCACTCACTTTTCCTTCCCCTCTCTTTTTACTTCCTCCTCCTCTCTTTCTCTCTCTCTCTCCTTTTCTTTCTCTCTTTTTCTCTCCTTTTCTTTCTCTCTTTTTCTCTCCTTTTCTCTCTCTCCTTTTTTCTCTCTCTCTCTCTCTCTCTCTCTCCTTTTCTCTCTCTCTCTCTCTCTTCTTTTTTCTCTCTTTTTCTAAAGCTCTACATTTTATTTTTCTGTTTAAATTCAAAACTTTTGATTTTCAGCCTTCACTTGTTTTTCGTTTACTCAGAAGAAGAAAAAGTCTGCTGAAAATTTATAATACAAAATGCGGGTGTTGTTATACATCCGGTTATTAACCCGATCTTTATATCTCTTCCGGTGCCTAACGTTGACCAGGAAAATTTTTATTGACCTCCCAGCGCCATATTTGTCCCAAATCCATTTTGCATATTCTGGTATCAATCCTGAAAAATGGGGAAACTCTGATCCGAAACAGAAGAGCAACAAACTTTTCAACGAGATGAAACATTTTGTCCACCTTTTTTTTTTTTTCACTCGTCCGAAGAAGTTGAATGTAATTTCAAATTTTGCGTGACTGAAGGGAAACTTTTTGTGTTACTCGACTCATTTTAACTTTGTAATTGCTTTGAAGATCATCAGTTTTCACCGAGGGATTATGGCCGACCCCTTAAGCTGTACATGCTTGGCATCGTGCAAATCTGCCAGTCACCTCTGACCTCGACAAGAACAATTTTCATTGAAATAAATAATTTAAGAATTGAACCTCGAAATGTCAGCATTTTAGATTAGTTACATTTTATAGATTTTTTTTTTTTTTTGATTTTAAATATTTTGGTTCGTCGAATGCCAAAAGCAAAAAAGGACATGTAAGTTCAAATCAGGCTGGAAGACGCTAAAGTTTTTTTAATTTTTTTTTTTTTTTAATGGAAATCCTTCCAGACAAGGCATGAAGCCACTTGATGTAAGGAGCAAAAAAAAATTACCACTTCAAGATCAAAAAGTAGCCAACGATAAGTGTTACATGGATAGATTCTGACCCAGAAAACAGCAATTCTTCCTTTTTTGTCAGAAACATCGCTGATGGAATGTGAGGACTAAAGGACAAAATAAAGGAAGCGAGCGTTACGAGGCTGCCAAAAGTAAATCCAAGGTTCACTTTCTACTCTCCTAGAAATCACTACTCTTCTTTGGAAATCAAAATTGAAAAGAGAACCGCAGATCCACAGTTGAAAGTGTTTTGCTAGATGATACCTATACGCGAATGGAAAGAACGGTTCAAGATGTTACGGGGGGGGGGGGGGTAGGATAACAAACAACGATCTATTTGGAGAACTGAGCAAAATAACAGAATTGCTCAAAGATTTATTGGTCAAATGTGGTGGAGGAAGAAAGTTGGTGTGGCTATTACTGATGTGGGGGAACCAAAAGAGGAAGGCCAGCAATTACATGTGGACCAGTTAAGAAATTGGTTTTGTCGACGGAAGAACTAAAGACATTGAAATATGGAAGATTCTAGTCAATGAAGTCCAAGCAAGCTTGAAATAACTAACATTTTATAGATTAAACATTTTTAAAAACAATTGTAAAACAATTATTTTTAGCTTTATCTTCATAATAAAGTAAAGTCGGTTTTTTTTTTTGTAATAAATTTTCTCCCTAAAATGAGCAAATGGTAAAAACGAAATTGCTGAATTTTTACAGCTGTCTTCTATTGTTTTTTTTTATTTTTGATTCTACCAATGTTAGTTTATAAGTTTCTTCGCTAAAATCGTTTTTGTAATAAAATTAACTTTGAAAAAATCAGTTGTCATCTGCTTCTTAATTACAGATGCAAAGAAAGCTGTATTAACGCTACTACTACTGCGTAGTGTTTTTATAAACTACATCCTTTTAAGTTACAGAACGGATGGAAAAAAACAATTATTAACTAATTATACCTGCCCGGGAGTCTTTTTTACTTTCATCTGTGTTTTGCTTTTTGGTTCTGAAATTATTAATTACCAAATTGCTATCAAATTACAATCTATGGTGTTAAGATAACGTTTTACATAATTTGCAGAAAAAATTTTAAAGCCAAAAATGACTTTTTATGCAACCGTTTAAATGCTTCAAAATGCCTTTCAAATTTCGAAGGGTCACAAAATAATTCATTTTTTTTCTCAACTTACACGTCAGCATAAAAAATGCTTTTAAAAAAACTTTTGTTAATACAAAAGTTTTTTTAAAAGCATTTTTTATGCTGACGTGTAAATTATTTGCTTTAGATAGGAGTTTAAAAATTTTATTTTATGCGATTGCATTTTTTTTTTTTTTTAATGAGTAAAAAATTTTTTTTAGTATCCTCTGATATAAATCGAACTCGCATTCACTGCCTTACCAGGCTGCTGTGTTATCAACTGCCCCACTGTGTTAATACAGACTTTAAATGTAGAAATATGCAAGTTTTTACTGGTGAAAATAAAATGTTATTCTTCGGAAAATAAAATCTTCTTTTTAGGTTTTTACACTTTACTTCAGTCGAAGTTCTCAGAAATCAAGCTAACACTTCCTGGAGCAAACACTTGATCTCTATATGAGATACATAGATATTCGAATATTTCCTTTACCTGTCAAACGTTGAGTTATTAAAAAAGTTAAGAACATTAATTTTTCTCTCCCCAATTGATCAGTTAACTATGTTATAGTTTGTCTTTCGTGTGGTTTTTTGGTCTTACCGGATTCCAGGACAAGAATTCATCTAGTCTGGTGGAGTATTCAGCTAAGTACGGTTACTTGAGGTAACGTTACTTGGAGAAGGTGCACCATTCCTTGTATGAGCCAGTGCCGTGCCAAGGGGATCTTATTTGGGCTTTGAATACTATGTTATTTTGAATATTGGGTCAGGGTTTACTTGTAGAATTGTGAACCTGTGTGCATGCGTGCACTGGCCACGATCGTCCCCACTCGTGCCAGTCCAAAATCTAGTCAGTGCTACAACAAAGAATTCTCATCCCAAGTAAAAACCTGAGTCCAGTCTATAAACAAGTAAGAGGTTTATTTGTTGGAGATTACAAAAGATACTCGTGTTCTTAGGTTGAATGGCAGACTTGCAAAATGAGATTTTTTTACCCCGGCGAAATAAAGTATAAGTCCGATCAACACAGTCTTTTAGCTAAGAACCCCAAATGGGCGCACCTTGCCTGGAGAGACAGCCAGCTTCAACTGATTGCCAACTCCTCTCCAAAAGACCAACTCGTGCCGGTCTCATACCCAGAGGCCAAGTCTCACCCCTCCCATCTCCTGGAATCCTTTCCTCCTGACCCGAAAATCTTGGATTCCAGTCTTTCTCACTGGTCACCATTTGACCACCCAAAGGCTGACCGCTGGAGATATTCATTACAGATAACTACTAAACAGTCTACTCAAGGGGGCTTATCATGGAGACAATCTAAGAACATTACTTTCTGGAGTCAGCATGATTCTTTGTTTTTAAAAGGCACTTATTTTATTACAAAGAGAAATAAGATTCTGAGTGGCCCAAAATAAAATCAAAGACATTTTTAAATTCCTCTGTGCCCCCCCCTCTCTTCTTCCTTTGGCCAAGCATCTAAAACAAAATACTATTTCAAGGTCAAAAACTAGCCAACAATAAGCGTTAGATGGATAGATTCCGACCCAGAAAACAGCAATTCTTTCCCCTTTGCCAGAAACATCGCTGATGGAATGTGAAGACTAACAAACAAAATAAGGGAAGCGAGAGTTACGAGGCTGCCGAAAGTAAACCCAAGTTAGTCACTTTCTACTCTCCTAAATTATTCTCCCCGAAATAAATTCTCTCCTAAATAAATTACAAAGTAGCAAACAGTTCTCTGATAAAATAGAGTATATTTAAGAGTGGGTGGAGTAAGTTCAGAGAATTTCTGCCATTACTAACCAGCAGAGTGTTACCACTGTCGACCAAGGGAAGAGTCTATCAGGCATGTGTGCACAGTGTGATGATGTATAGAAGTGAAACCTGGTCAGTGAGGGTTGAGGACATGCGTTGCATGGAGAGTAATGATATGATGGATGTGTAATGTGATTCTTGAAAACAGGCTTAGATCTGATGACCTCAGAGGAAGATTTAAATCTGGACAGAATAAAAAAGGCTGTGTGCAGAACAGGAGACTTTGATGGTATCGGCACGTTGAAAGAATGGAGACTTAGATGGTTTGGTCACGTTGAAAGAATGGATGAGAGTTGTTGGGTTGCTGATGATTATTATGATAGAGAAACATTAGCCGAAACGAGGAGCCGAATATATTGGAAAGCTGAGGACTTAATAAAATGGTTCTCTGATAAAATAAAAGGATATTCAAATAACAATCATATGAGTATCGTCACGTTGACATCGTCGGGTTCGTCGTGTTAGATCACCAAAGTTAAGTGATGTAGAGCCTGATCAGTTCTGGATGGGTGACCATTTGCGACTACCAGGTGTTGTATGTGAGAAAACGCTGCCACCTTCACGAAACTCTCCGCGCATAAATTGACTCGAATGCTCACATACATGTATTTGGGGATTTTAATGCCCACCACCGCGACTGGTTGGGATTCTCCAGCCTTACTGATGCAGCCAGCAACTCTACGTATAATTTCTCCTTAGCTCACTCCCTCTCTCAGACTGTCGATTTTCCGACCCGCATCCCCGATCGAGTAGACCAACAAGCCTCACTTCTAGACCTTTTCTTGACCTCAATGCCCGAGGCTTGTGTGACGAAAGCTCATAGCCCACATGGGAATGCTGATCACATTGTGCTAATGATACATATCACCCTAAGAAGTTGTCCAGAAGCTGATGAACCGTTGCTCAAAACAACAAGATACTATGAGCAGGCTGATTTTGAGTCAATCAGAGATCACATCAGTGACGCCCCATGGAGGGAAACCTCACTACCTGCAAACCAGTGTGCAAACGAATTAACTGAATGGGTCAAAGCAGGCATTGAAGCCTATGTCCCCATGCGAAAATTCTTTAGCAAGCCTCACTCTACTCAATGGTTCACCTCGGAATGTGCAGCTGCCATTTCCGAGAGGCAACAAGCATTCCATAAATTCGGCCGCCATAAGTCAGCTACTAATAGATATAAATTTATAGAGTCAAGAAATAAATGCAAGGCCGTGATAGGTGAAGCGAAGAGAAGGTATAATGAGTTAACAAAAAGACGCATCCAGTCACAGAAACTGGGTACTCGCGATTTCTGGAAAATCTAGTGTAGTGAATAATGGTCAATCAACGATTCCCCCACTATCAAACCACAATGATGTCGTTTGCACGGCAACTGATAAGGCTGAACTACTTGCCCAGCGCTTCGCTTCTAACTCTACTTTGGACTCAGATAACCACCCCCTCCCCAAATTCCCTTTGCTGACCGAAGCCACACTTGATAACCTGGTCATCACTGCATCCCAGGTTAGAGACATCATAAAAAACCTTGACACCTCCAAAGCTTGTGGGCCTGATCTTATACCTGTAATAGTAATAAAGAAATGCTCTGCTGAACTGACCCCTGTCCTCTCCAAACTCTACAATAAGTGTCTAGCTGAATCTTGCTTCCCTGATAGCTGGAAAATTGCCTCTGTGGTACCAGTCTGCAAGAATTCTGGAAATAGAACCGATCCCCAGAACTATCGCCCAATCAGTCTGCTGCCGGTCTTTGCTAAAATCTTTGAATCCTTAATCAATCTAGCGATAGTACGACACTTAGTTAATGCTAAACTTCTTTCTGACCGCCAGTATGGATTTAGACAAGCACGATCTACTGCAGACATCCTAACGGTCATCTCTGAACGCATGTATCATACACTCGACAAGGCAGATGAAGCTAGGGCAGTAGCGCTTGATATATCCAAGGTCTTTGACAAGGTATGGCATAAAGGGCTTCTCCTGAAAATACGCTCATACGGTATTACTGGGCAATTACTTAATATAATTAGATCCTTCCTAGATAAAAGAAAAATACAGGTTGTCCTCGATGGCCGTTCATCTAAGCAACATGACATAAATGCTGGTGTACCCTAGGGATCTATCCTTGGACCCTTGTTGTTCCTGATCTATATAAACGATCTCCCTGATGGCATAGAGTCTGAGATTGGTTCATTTGCTGATGACACCACGCTTTACTCTCGCCATGTTGGCAAAACCGACGCAATCATATCCGAGGCAATGGCTGAATCTTTAGAAAATGATCTCCAGGCTGTAGTGGATTAGGGTCATAAATGGTTGGTAACTTTTAATGCCGCAAAGACAAAACTCCTTTCCTTCAATAACTACAAGGAACCTTTTCAACCACCGATTGTCATGGCAAATAACACCCTACCTGAGAGTTCATCATCCAAACAAATAATGACTCACTTCGAAGCTTCTTCAAGTTGCATTTTTCAATCCTAGTTTTAGAATTTTGTGAATCAACACAGGTAACATGAATTGGAACAAATACATTGAAGACATTGCCAAGGCTGCCGCAAAGAAGGTTGGCTCCCTCTACCGTGCTAGTAAACTCCTCACACCTGACATTATCCTGTATCTCTACAAAGCCACCATCCGCCCATGGATGGAGTATTGTTGTCACATCTGGGCTGGTGCATCATCTACTAGTCTCTCCCTCCTTGACAAGGTCCAAAAAAGAATCGCCAACCTAATAGGTCCCTCACTGTCAACCAAGCTCCAGCCTCTGTCCCATCGCCGCAATGTAGCATCCTTATGTTTGTTTTACAAATACTTCAATGGATTATGCTCCGATGAGTTGGCTACTCTGGTGCCCCCTCGACGTAAATTCACTAGACTAACTCGACAATCAACAATTCATTCACTGTGGAGGTCCACAGATGTCGGAGAGCCTTCTACTCTTCTTTCCTCGTACTGCTGGCCTCTGGAACTCCCTCCCTGCCCTCTGTTTCCCCAACAGTACAGACATGCAGAAATCTAAAACTAATGTAAACAGACACCTTGCTGCGCAGATCCCAATCTAGGTTGACCGCCCCCTACCTTATCCCCTTTTCTTTTTCTCAGTAGCCCCTTATGTCTACAGTGGCGGCCTGCCTTGTTTGGGGTGAACTATGTTAAAAAAAATTTTTTTTTTAAAACTAACATTGTCAATGTTGCGAACCGAAAACTTCAAATAATATCGATTTTTTTTTTTGACGGCTGTAGAAAAGACTGAAGATGATGACCTCAAATCGACAGTTTTTATTTTTTGCGTTGAATTGAACGGGAGGAGAAATTACATTTCAGTAAGATCAGAGTTACAATAGGCCGATGGGCCGATGACGACGACGACACCGTTACAAAACTTGCTTTTACATTAGAAGTCGCCGGAAAGTGACCGGGAGGATGGCCGATTATGAGATGCGCAGACGCCCTGCAAAAAGATCTCTATAAAACCTGTGGAGACCAAAATCCATTATTGTGGACACTTGGCTTTACTTTCGACAGCCTCGTAACTCTCGCTTCCCTCATTTTATCCTTAAATCCTCACATTCCATGAGCAATGTTTCCGACAAAGGGGGAAGAATTGCTGTTTTCTGGGTCAGAATCTATCTATCTAACACTTAGCATTGGCTAGTTCTTGACCTAGAAGTTTTTTTTTATTTTAGCTCTTTACATCAAGTGGCTTCATGCCTTGTCTGAAGCGATTTCCACAACAACAAAAAAATAAAAAAGTATGTAAAGAAAATGAGTGAAGTTAGTTTTTGTAGAGAAGAAAGACAACATTTCTGACGGACAAAATATCTGAATTTTTTTGCGACACTTCAGACACTTGCGTCTCGATGCTGCTGCTGCTGCTGCTAAATGTGCAGCAACAATTACTCGCACTTGACGAGGAGGATGAGAGAAGGAAAAAAAACGGAAGTAGTCTAACGAAGACAAGCGTTCGGATGTCGGGAAGGATTTATTCGAATGTGTAACAGAGAACCGCGCAAGTTGCGTCCTAAGAAACAAATAAATTTTCGGCATCAGCAATAAGAGCTGCCGGCAAACAAAATCTTAACCCGACTCATGCGACCTGATTGAAAATGGGTCTCGCGAGTACCAATGGAACCTTGTCTTTCATGAAAGAGTGGAGCAAACAGTCATGATAAACTAAAGACAGTTTGTTAACAGATAATGTACCAGATTGTGTATCGAACCACAAACACCAACAATGAATCGCGGAATTGCCAACATTTGGGATACACATTTTTGTAAGTCAGCCTTGTAACCCATTCCTCCCCTATTGGGCTCTTAAAAAATTTACCTTTTGGCTAGCCTGTTTGGATCCCAGGAGATTAAACGCTGATGGTGGACTCTCTTTCAGACTTTGTTTGTCTGATAACTGACAGATAATGAAAGTAGTTAAGTATCCTTGGTAGAGGGTGAGGTCATAGTGCTTTTCTGGTCGGCACTTTCCAAGGAGACCGAACTCAGGGATAGTTTTTTGAAAGGCTTCTCGATCAACACTCGCTGAATGTTGGAGTATTCTCAAGTGCCATGTTGTGCATGGATGTGTATCCCTTTCTTGGGGTATTTCCGGAGTGGATGCTAATATTTCTGATTTAGGGTCGATTATTTTCCCTCTGAATTCATCACCGTCAGTTAAAAGACTATCTTATTTTAAAGTGATTATATCTTCCTCTCACTTTTTGTTATTATGCAACTTAATTATCTTTCGTTCTTTTTAGCTCCTTACGTCAAGTGACGTCATTCCTTTAAAATTTTTTTAAAATAACAAATCTTATATTGACTTTGGTTGAAAACCACTGACTTGTACACTAATACTATTGGTAAAGTTATGAAACCACAATAAATAAAATAGCAACTTGTTTTCCTCCTACCTTGGTCTTTTCAAGGTATCTCCTGTCTTTACGATAATCATCTTTCGTTTTTGTTAGCTCTTTACATCAAGTGGCTTCATGCCTTGTCTGGAGCGATTTACATTTTTTAAAAAAACAGACATTTTTGTAAGCCAGCCTTGTAACTCTTTCCTTCCGTATTAGGCTCTTGAAGGGCTTTCCTTTTGGCTAGCCTGTTTAGAGCCCAGGGGATTGAACGCTGATGGTGGGGTCTCTTTCAGGCTATGTTTGTCTGATAACTGATGGATAATGAAGGTAGTTAAGTATCGTTCGTAGAGGGTGAAGTCATGGTGCTTTATGGTCGGCACTTTCCCGGACTAAACTCAGGAGTAGCTCCTTACGAGGCTTCTCGATCAGCACTCGCTAAATGTCGAGGTTGCCATGCTGCGCATGGATATGTGTCCCATGAGGTATCTCTGGCACGGATGACTGTGTCCGTCGCTGTTTCCGATTTAGGTTTGCTTATTTTGCCTCTGAATTTATCAGTGTCGTCAATTAAAAGACTTCCTTGTTTTCAAGCGATTCTAACTTCCTCTCCCTTTTTGTTATTATGCAACTTAATCATCTTTCGTTCTTGTTAGCTCCTTACATCAAGTGGCTTCATGTCTTGTCTGAAGCGATTTCCATAGAAAAAAAAGAAAATACTAATAACCAACATAATCTCAAATGTACAGTGAAACGCGCAGCCATATGCTCGACGAACGTGTCCATTTTTCTTCGAGACTCAGATGCGATTGATTGGCTTCAATGGATAATTGCATGCGTATAAGCCCCAAATCTTAGCTTATTTTTGTTTGTTCTAGTAATGGTACCCAACAGACACATACATGCAAGCCTACTGTTGAATATCCGTCAGCGGGATGACCTTGATGATCGCACTGGGAGTGAAGTAAACAGGATATCACATCCATGTGGCGAAAGTAAGACAGAGATGCCACCTGTGTGGGCAGAAGAATGCAGTGAAACAACGATGCCACCTAGGCCACCTGCATAAAGTGGAAAGAAATACATCCGGTTGCTAAATAACCAATATGCAACTGCATATGGAAGGCATGGCTACAGAAAGGTGTTACCACATTGGGTTGCATAGGTGACATGCCAGAAAGAGGGGGGGGGGTCAGTTTGAAGATGTGTGGGTGTCTAAAAATGTTATTTGTTAGGTTCGATTTTTGATCTGGTAGAAAACGACTGGCTCTTTATTGAATATCCGTTAGCGGAATGACCTTGATCGCATTGAGGATGAGGTAAACAGGATATTACATCCAGGTGGCCATAGTAGGACAGAGATGCCACCTGTGTGCGCAGAAGAATAACATTCGGTGGCTGTAGTGAAACAAGGATGCCACATGGATAAAGTGGAAAGAAATATATCTGTTTGCTGAATAAACAATATGTAAGTGGGGAGAAGTATAGCTACATGCAGGAAAACGCTTCTCATGAGATAATGACAGAAAGAACAAACACAAACCGAGCGAAAGGCACAGCCGAACAGAAACAAGCAAATGAAAAGAATGTTTTTAATTAGCATTTTTCATGAGAAAACTCAGCACGGAGCGATCCAATGTAAATAGAAGTTCGTACCGGTCGAGCATGTTTGTGGAATCAAAACAACAACAACAAAAAATGGCTGCTTCAAATAAGGACAGAGAGTTTCTTCAAATGGGAGGTAACTCCATTTCATGGAATGTTAGTTTTTTTAGAATTGCAGTTAAAGGGAAACTACTCGTATTTTACCAGGATGTAAAGTTAAAAAAGGGAAGTTAAATAGTTATTTTAGAATAAATAATTCATGTTTAACTTAAATCCATAAACACTTTATATATATATATATATATATATATATATATATATATATATATATATATATATAAGTAAAAGATGAGAATAAAGATTATCTAAAATACAATATCTATTAAGAGATCAGTTGTTCAAAACAAAAGGTTTCAAATAAAATAAATTTTATTATTCCTTCCTTAAGCCATGACTTTTTGTAATTTCCATTTACCAACTGTTTGCTCTCCTCTGATGATAAGATATCCTTCTTTGAAAAGCCATGTCTTAAGGAAGGAATAATAAGATTTCTTTTATTGTAAATCCCTTTGTCTTGAACAACTGATGACTTAATAGATATTGTATTTTATATAATCTTTATTCTCATCCTTTACTTGTTTATATAATTGCTCTGTCTCGTATATCAAGCATCAATTTTTGCATCATATACATCAACATCATATCTTTATTTTCATGTTCTGTATATATATATATATATATATATATATATATATATATATATATGTATATATATATATATATATATATATGTATATATATGTATATATATATATATATATATATATATATATATATATATATATATATATATATATATATATATATATATATATATATATATTTCATTTTTTTCCCCGAATTTCTGTAAGACATGTTGCTAAAGGCGCTGATGAAGAGACGTTTTGGATTAGCTTTATTAAATAAAATAAAGTATTCCCAAACTGTTTTTGAAACGATTGTACGCCATACTGGACTTGATGTTCTAATTCTTGGAACAATAGTAATGTTTTAATTTATTGAATATATATATATATATATATATATATATATCCCCTTTAGTGCGTCTGGACTCATCTATATTTTGAGCACTTTCTCCACACTGCTCCCACGCAAAGAGTTTTCTTCACATTCTACAATTCATTTGACTTCTTTTCAACGGAAATTTACCACCCGGACAATCTGCATATATTTTTCACGGAATTTTTATTTTCATTTACTGCGTTTTTTTAACAAAAATTCCTTTAATAATAATTTTCATATTTTTCAAATATTTGAACTTTGGTTTTTTCGAAAGCCAACTTATCCATCTGTATTTCTCCTCTGATGATAAGATTTCGATCTTTGAAAAGCCTTGGCTTAAGGAAAGAATAATAAACACTAGTTTATTACTGAATACACCTTGCATTGAACAATTGAAATTTGAAATAAATTTGGACAATCGTCGCATATTTATCACTCTTTTTTCTTCTATCTCTCTCTCTCTCTCTCTCTCTCTCTATATATATATATATATATATATATATATATATATATATATATATACACTTCTTAGTTGTCCTGCAATGTCAGTCTTGTCTCTGCTACCAATGAATTCAATCCGGTTAATAGTTTCATTCACAAAGAAATCATTTTGACTGCCAAGGAGGGGTTGCATATTCCAGCAGCATTTTTACAACAAGAGATCAAAATAAAGTGTCAGGGGACAACCAGCGCCCTTTCAGAACTGCAGGAGGAGCACCTGAACTGAAGTTCCTTGCCGGCCGGCCTATTGAACACCACGAAGTAGGTTCATCTTTTGTGCGTGGCATAAATACAAAATGTCCTTATATGAGGATAGTGGCAGAATGTATATTTCATATCTTATCCGAAAAATGATCGGAAAATGTTAAAGTGGTTAGTATGATGATGACAATGATTGAGGGTCAGTATTTGGGGGGGGGTGGGGGGTGGGGGCTAAAATTGCTTAAATCACGGGACTTATTTACATCGATGCTCGTTTGGATGAGATGTCGACGCCAGTTGTGTCTTTGGACGGACCAAGACCCACGATAACATTTCATATGTAATAAATGGAGGAAAGGAGAAAAATGAATGAAAGATATAAAAACATGGTATTCTCAATACACTCTTTCAACTTTCTTCGTTCCGCACATGGACGCAAGGTCGCCTGCACTCGTATTCATTTACCTCTGCTAAAATATTTACTAGCAAACGTACACACCCATTATCCAACACGTGTTGCATAATATATTTCGAGGTAAGACCTCTTTATCAAATTAAATTGTTTCAAATCTCCTGAAAATTGTGTTGTCTTCGTGTGTAGACTTTATAGAAGTTGCGATTGCATCGAATAAGATTTATGGCCTTTGCTAAATCTAACACATGAACTGTTTTTTGTGAATGAAAAATTAAGGAAAACGTGATTAAATAACAAAACATTTATGTGAATGTGCGTGTGTGAGTAATAGACAATGTAGTGCTGTGTAAGTATGCGTTGATTTACCTTGTTCTGTTAGTGCGTGTGTAGATGTGCGTGAGTTTTGCAAAAAAAAGTCAATCATGGAACACGTTATCCTACTGGGGAATTCCGACGAGTCCGATCCATATTGTTTAGTGACCCCCCCCCCCCCAACATAAAGCTGCTATCACTGTCAATGATTTCCCTTTCTCCCTCTGCGTGCCCAAGATTAAACGAAACTTCCATGGCCAGAGTTTCTTTCCTAGAACTGCCCGTCTGTGGAACACAGTGTCACAAGCCTGCTTCCCTGTCGACTACAATATGGTGTTTTAAGTAAACAAGTTCTTGCTGAACCGTGCTCCCGTAAATAATCAATTTCTGCCATGCTACAATCATTGTGTTGTCTCATCATCCTCGAGTCAAACTCTTTAACTCCTATCCTCGAGTGGCTTTTGGGCCTTGATAAGTGGTGACCTTTAATGTAAAAAAAAAAAAAAAATGTACAATTTTGCCGCATCGGATAAATAATTACATTTTCTTTGAAATGTTATTTGTCATAAATTTTTGAACAAATAAAAGAAGGAAAAACATAAAAACCGAATATTTAAAAATCTTATTAAAAAAAATGTGAAGTATATTTTAGATTATTTTTTTTAACCTCTTCACCCAGGTAACGCCGGGTAAAAACAACAACAACAAAAAAAAAGAAATTGAAATTAGAGAAAAATAATTTAAAATATAGTTTACATTTTTTTTAATAAAATTTTTAAATATTCGTTTTTTATGTTTTTCCTTTTTTTAATTTAAATAAATATTCTATTAATTGTAAATAAATAAAATCAATTTATCAAAGTTACGTATAGACGAGAAGCACATAAACACGCAAAATTCCGTTTATATAATAAATCATATAATATGATAACACTTTAACAAAATAAATTATTTCCATTCATCTCACCAAGAAAATGTTTTAAATAAATATATAAAGGGAGATAATCCAGAAAAATATTTTCAGAGTTTTCTCCCTTAGACCGTTAATATTTAATGTGAGCTAAAATATTTTATTTAGTTCCTTTATTTTTTTTATTCTGTTTCACCATTTCATGTTAAAAAAAAAGAAGATTGTTTTTTGACAATATTTAAAATTTATCCCATTCTTGTTTTTTTTTATGAATTGCCGATTAGAAAGTCATTTCAGGACAATAATTAAATGTTAAAATGACTTTCAAATGATACAATCCCAGTTATATTAGCCATCTTGAAATCTCATGTCGACTAATTATTATGCCGATGAGAATTTAGTTGGAGTTGTATTATTCGAAAGTAATTTTAACTTTGGAGGGTTAGGGGGTTCATACCTTATGTAAGTGAATGCGATAGATCCACCGGAGTTTGAACTTGGATTAGCTGAGTTCATAGTTTGAGTGTATAAATATTACATTATTTAAAGATAACTGTTAGCTTTATACTTTGGACAGCCTCCAATTCAGGTTGCTCTTTGTAGGACATGTTGTGACCTTGCTCTGTCCCCGCCTCAGTTACAACTCAGCACTCCTAACAAAACCGGATGTTTGATATTTCAACAACTCGGCTCGTGTGGCGGAAATCAACACAATTTCATCGTCATTCCATCGACCAATCAGATCTCATGAAAATGATTTTTAGCAGCAGCAGCCGAACAAACTGTGTAAAAACAGGTGCGTTTTCATCACGCAATGAGTTTTTGGGGTTTTGTCTCCTACCGTTGCCATCAGGCACACAATGGCAATCCAGCTATAGTCTTTGACCCCAGAATCCCGATTGACGATTCAGTACGATGACAATAGTTAACAGCAGCAGTGGCAGAAGCTCTGACTCTTCCTTCTACAGTTTTCTCCAACCTACATCAACAATGTCAGTTATCATCAACATCACCACAGCTATGACAGCTATGACATTTCCTTCTACCACTAACAGCTCTCTCCTGTTAGCAGTCGTCAACCGATCCTGTCATAATCATCATCTCCTGCCAGCTGTAACCATCACAACTGCAACATCAGCGAACTGGTTCCCTGCGGGCTACAACATGGTAGTCTTTAAATTTAACGTTAACAAACACTTGTCATAAACTGTCCTCTTCAGTTGTCAAATTTTATTCATTCCATTCATCATTTTCAATCCTCTCATAATATTCATCATCATTCACCTGTCAATCTAACCATCTCATTAATCTTTATCCTCGAGTGGCTTTTAGCCTTGATAGGTGGTGACTCATTAGTAAAAAACAAAGATGTAATAATTAGCCCCGGAAAGCAAAGCAATAAATAGGATGAATAAAATCTGTTTTCGACAGAATTTACTGGAATATTCTGGAATGTTCTGGAATATTCTGGAATGTTCTCGAGAGGTTTCTACACAGAACAACTTATTTAATGCTGAAAAACAACATTCGTTATGAACGATTCATTGTATACGATCAATTGAACACAAGTTGCTATTTTGGCCATGGCTGACGGCAAAATGTATTTTCCTACTTTTTCCAATAGAGAATTCATATGTAAACGACCACGACAGATCTAACAGGATTTGAACCACCTGGCATAACCGATTCAATAGTCTACAATGGTATCCATTTGGTCAGCCACCAAACCCTTCCCATAGAAAGGGTTACATGCATGATTCCCATTTTAGGGTCAAGACAGAATCCGACATTTAGATTTTAAGACAGCACCCAACTCTCTCCTTTAAAGTCAAGACAAAAAATAGCCACCATTTTGTTGAGAACACTTATTACTGACGACTTGGGTGTGCCAAGTTCGAATCCAGTCGATTCCATAGAACCATTTTCACTTATGGGTGTTGTTAACAACAGAATCACAACCGGTCAACAAGTTGATCTGATTCGTACGAATTTACAGTTAAGTTAAATAAAAGAGAGCGAATTACAACATGTTAACGTCATGTGGGCAAAACTGACGCGCACATATCCGAGGCAATGGCTGAATCCTTAGAAAATGCCATCCAGTCTCTTGTGGATTAGGGTAAAAAATGGATGGTAACCTTTAATGCCGCAAAGACAAAGACAAAACTCCTTTCCTTCATCAACTACAAGAAACCACCAATTAAGCAAGATTCCTTGAATTTCAATTTTTTCTCAAAACAAAATATTTATTTTTAAGCCTTAAATTTGAGACATTTTCTAGAATCAAAATCATGGAATGGAGTTTGATAAAAATTGGAATAAGGATTCTAGACATAAGGTTTAGTAGTATTATATCTTGATTTTAATTTTTGTAAGGAGACGAAAAAAATGGTGCAAATCTGTTCTTTCGGGGAATTAATTTTACCCATCCTAAGATGAGTATTCTTGTAAAACATAACTGCGTGTGCGTGTGCGTAAGTTTCTGAAAATTAATCGGACGAGTATGAACTATGATCGAAAGACGGATCAGCGGATTGTGTCATCACCTGAGATGATATCTTGGGAGTTAGATAACTGTAACATTAGCTTCTTGCATTTTTTTTTTCACGATGACAATGCACCAGCTCACAATGCCAAGGATCTGGCATCTCCTGACTGACTGGAACAACCTCCCCATTCACCTGATTTTGCTCCTTGTGACTTTTTTCTTCTTCAAGATCAAGAAGACCCATTTTGAAGGTGTGAAGGCTATAAAGATGAAAATGATGATCATCCCAGAAGAATCCTTCCAGCAAATGTAAATAAATAGAAGCGTGACAGAAAAGGGATGATGAGGGAGGGGGGGGGGGGGCTTACCTTGACAGAGAAATTATTGTTTATGTTTGAAACATATATCGACTACTTCAGAGGGAGAGTTCTTGTTAAGACTGCATTTGAGATGTTACCAGTCTAACTAGATTAACAAAAACGAAAATGCGTACGAGCGGACAAAATTAGCCAATCGTCAAGTTAGACACAAACGTCATTCGAGGCGCGCCAGACCCGACCCGATATTTCCCAATGTAACCGAGGAAAAGATTACCACTTTTTAATTTATTTTTTTATTCCCTTACTCTTTGGTCACTCAAATACTATTTTCTCCAAATTCTAATGTGTCTCATATGAATGTACTTAATTCGGTGTTTCACTTAAATGTGTTTAATTATTGATATATACTGTCTTATTGCCTGTCTATTGATTTCCCACTGAAGAAATTCTTAAAATCCCACGCTGGTCTGAAGTTTTGGCTGTCTTTCTCTTATTTGTACTCACTTGCATGAGGGAAACCTATCTTCAACTTTCTGTTCCCTCAGCAGTGTACAGCGAACTTATTCATCTACATATATAAATATTTATTTATATATGTATATATATATACATATGGAAGTCTTTTTTTTTTTTTTTACCTGCAGGGGCTCGGAAATACCCGACTAGCACACGGGCGCAGACTATTTTACCCCTCTCGATGTGTTGGACCCGTAAGACCTTGTCAGACCATCCATCTAAGAGAAGGAAATCTCTGATTAAAAAAAAACCTTGCTACCAGCTACTTACGCCGTAGCAGTAAACCGTTGGGGAGGAAGGCCTCCTTAGTCCTGACCGACAACCATCCTAGAGTTGGAATCTCAAAAAAGATATTCGGTTTGCAAACCTACAATTGCTTAAGGAGTAGATAGGTTCTGCCTATCGCCGACCCTTGCACTCCTTCTTTGTCTATTAGCCAGGCGCAGAGGTAACAGCGCTGGGACGCTTCAAAAACACTCAGTGCCTAGCCTTGTTTCCTTACTAGGACAATGAAAGGGAAAGTTTTTTTGTCACTAAGTCTTACATGACCAGTCTGGGTCTCTCTTGTTCCGACAGGTTGAGGGTACAGGTTAGACAGCTTGTCTGGCTGCTGTTTCCGACTGACAGGACAGGAGCCCAAACTCTTGGGTAGCGCTAAGAACGGCTGCTCCATCATCAGTTGCATAATACTGTGGGTAGTTGTATGTGCCATGTCGCGCATGGAAAGGGACCCTACAATTATCTCCGGTGGGCTTTCCCGAGGCCACAACCTCCATGGACCAGATCATGACTAATGGAGTGGTTGTGTGAGCTTATTGGCACCAAACAAGCACCCACCTTGCGCAATCCACTCTATAACAAAACAAACATGTCATTACAAAAAAATAAAAGCAAACCTAAACCAGACACCCAACAAAAAACACTTTTGCCTCCGCCCTTGAGGCTTGCATTCACACATATCCGGGGACTTAGAACCAACATCAACGACGTAGAAACCTTTCTCCTGACAAACTCCCTGGATATCCTAGCACTAAGTGAAACAAACCTTCAATCCTCAATCTCCTCTCACCACTTTGACATAACTGACTACCTCACACTCTACCGTAAAGACTCTGACAAACATATGCACGGGCTAGGAGTTTATGTTCAGAACACCCTCCCCTTGACTAGAGAACATAGGTTAGAATCAGATGACCAAGACTACATGTGCTTTAGATTGACTTTACATCACAGTGTCAGTTACTTATATTTCTTATACCGTTTCCCTTCGACCCAGGACTGTACCCTGCTAAACTCTGTCTCTGAAAGCATAGATAGAGCACTCTCACTTGACTCGAATGCCCAGATACATGTATTTGGGGATTTTAATGCCCACCACTGCGACTGGTTGGGATTCTCCAACCTTACTGACGCAGCCGGCAACTCTACGTATAATTTCTCCTTAACTCACTCCCTCTCACAGACTGTCGATTTCCCGACCCGCATCCCCGATCGAGTGGACTATTAGCCTCACATTTTCTTGACCTCAATACCTGAGGCTTGTGTGACGAAAGCTCATAGCCCACTCGGGAATGCTGATCACATTGTGCTAATGATACATATCACCCTAAAAATTCGTCCAAAAGCTGATGAGCCGTTGCTCAAAATAACGAGATACTACGAGTATAACGGGGACCCCACGCCTCTTACTCTTCTTCCTCCGTGGGTATCGTAGTCGGCCACTCACGCACAGGTGTTTGATATCCTGGTCATGGCGCCAATATGGCGGGTGTTCCTCGGCGCTCCACAATCCTTCCAGACTGGGAACACCTTCCTTGGCCAGTGATCGTCAGTAGCGGCTGTAAAAAGAAAGATGGCTCGAATCTCCTCTAATCGGGATGTTTGCCTCGCTGGTCCGCTGTGGAATCAATGTCGCACGAACAGTACACATCGACAACAGAATAACTCAACAAACGGCTAGGTCTTTTCATAACAATAATTATTTAACAAAAATGAACGGTGGGTTTTTAACTTTAACCCAAAGTCTGTTTTTCGGTAATGGCTTGTTTACTAACTATCCCGTCTTCCTTCTCTCTGTGTGCGTGTGTGAATCTCTACGATTTCCCAGTGTTAAACAGCTGGACTTAATCTATGTCTGGAGAACCGTGTGTGTGTGAAACTCCCTTTTCAAAGCCTTAATTAAGTTGTGACTTGTCTACTGAACGGTGGGGGGATTGCTATGGGCCATGCCATGCCAGGCGAGAGTGATTGTTCGCGCAACGCCTCGCCTGGCTGGCCCGTGTCTCAAAACACGTCCGTCGCAAGCGAAATCTCGGATCTAACTCTGGTTCACTCAACACAAAAAAAAACCTTTCCTTTCCCAAGGAGGCATATTATCACACCCTTTCCTTCTCTCTCTCTCGTCTCTCTCCTTTATGCGTCCCTCTCCATCTCCTGGTCGTCTGGGACAATACGACGGGTAATTACAATTCTCCTTTTGGCCCCTTCCTCTTTCCTGTTATTGCAAAAGACTTATTCCCTTTCTTTCTCTAGGCGACCACCCCACGAGTTGATATCCATCAGTATCTAAAAGACTCTTGACCAAATTGTTCAGCTGGTCAAACTCATCCATTGTATCTGGATAATTGCTACAGGCAACCTAAGGACAGATCTCAGTCTCCTTGGCACCATTCTCCCTCTTCGCCAAAACAACCGATTTGGGCCGAATATATACTAGTGGTAACTCTACCTCATTTCTACGTAGGATCCAGCATCCTCGCTGAGATGCCCACTGGTGCACCCTAAAAAGACAGATTGCGTCGGCTGAAATCACTGTTTCACATCCGTCCTCCTTTACTTTGTGTCAATTTGGTCGCAATTTGACATCTCCCAGACCGTCACTCTTCCCCCACACACAGAGAGAACAACAGGTAATACAATCAAAACAATAATAATCAAAAATTAAAAAAAAACTGTAGCTAAAAAATGGAACAAAAAGTTTTCTTTTGCTGTTCTGTTTTCTTTTGGTCTGTCCTTCTTTTTCTCTTTCCAGTCTATTAAAACATCAGGACTACGTATGTATGTGTGTATGTGCGTATGCATTTTGTGGTTTCTGTGTTGGGAGGTGGGTAGGTGACAAAATGAATTATTATGCATGCAATTAAAAGTTTGTTAATACAGATTGGAGCTCGCAACGCCCCTTACAAATTACGTCACCATCACCTTCTCCTCGGAATCGATCTCTACTTCTTCACTGGTCATCCACCTGGATTTCCGACAGGGGCAGCGATTCCTGCTCCCGCTCGCGATCTGGGTGAAGTGTACTCAAGGGTAACCCTCCCTCGCTCATGCACTCGGCCGTCGGTGTGCTCGCGCCGTCCAATATCTCCCTATGTCTTTCTCGCGCCCTTTGTCTTTTCTGCAAAAGCTAACCCTATTATTTATGTGCACAATTCTCACTAACATCGACCAAGCCCTATCGTGCCCGTGTCTAGTCCTACCTTTTAACGTGAATTTTCCCTTCCTGACGGGGTTAATCGAACCTTCCAATCTTTTTAAAGCTATGCAACGCATTTTAACACATTATAATACTTTCATAACTGTTCGATGGGGTCGACCGGTAATCTCAAACGATTTGGTAATTCGGCCTTAATCTGCCGAGATGATTATATTCGGCGACAAGTATCTTAGCGATTGCATATCCAACTGTGCACCTGTGCACTCACTCGTCAGTATCAACAACTGAAATTCTCTTGGTACGGACCTGTCTGGTTCGCATACCATCACTATCATTGCGTCGGCCACCTCGGCCAGATTCTCTTCTGTTCCCTTCTCTGGGAAAACAATTCTCTCAGACTAACACCTTCTTGGCTCACTTCGGCCCGGTGACATTCGATATCGATGCGCCTTCTCTGGCTGCATGCGACAGTAACCCTTTTGGTTCTTCCCTATAACTTCCAATTTCTTCATAATCATTCTCTCATCGCTTCCCGACACTGTCCCTAATTACTCATCGAGTGCCTCTCCCAGCAACGGGGGGCCACTGATTTCTTCTGCTTCGTCTGTATCAACACTATCTATCTTAGATAGGATCTCATATCCTTCTCTTCACTTATCATTACTTCGGTGCCCTTTCGTAAGGCGCACTACAATCTGTCATATTCACGGTGGTTCGAACATCTGTCGATTACTTCAACTTTCTTTTGCTTTTACAACTCACTATATATCTGCCTGGTCGTTCGGCAACAGCCCATCCAGCTGCAGGTATATTACTACTTGTGATTGATCATTTGGATCTAACCACGACGACCCTCCATCGGTCCCAGTTATGCATCTCTTTCTATCCTTATATGTCCGTTTTATCTCGGGGGGGGGGGGGCATCCAAGACAACCGTCCGCGCCACAACCACCAGAACCGCACACGCATGGGGGGCCTCCCTGCGCGCGGTGGAGCCAACAAATGCGACACGCACAACCTCAGCCTCTCCCCCAGGTCCCTGACTATCTTTGGCTTGGCTTTCCTACTATTCTGTGGTGGGGCATTCTGCTCCCCTCTACCGTAACGTCATAGGTAATTCCTCTACCTTTTTGGCTAACCGATTTTCTCTCAGTCTCTTCTGGAGCTGGGTGGGGGGTATTTTGCCGCTCTCCTCCCACTCGCTGGACTCGTCAACCGACCTAGCAGTCGCGTTTAATTCGATCTCTCTCTACGGGGGGGTTCATTGCTTCTTGCGGTTTCTCATAAACCGGCGAACAAAACCCAAGCCCGTCTTCTTTCTATTTAAATTCGCTATCTTTCACTAAACTTATCATTCTGGGGGCCACCCTACTTTTTATACTCTGTGGGGTGGCCTCTGGGCGCTTCCCTGGTTCTTTACCCTAGCGTCAGGTGGCACACTAAGGTTCGGAATCCTAATTCCTCACCTCCGATCTATGCTGCTGTGCACCACCGACTCTCATGTCCGAACCAACCACACCTAATACAGTTCGGTCTAACCGAGCCGCGTGGGCGCCCATAATTTGTGGGACACTCTGCTGCTCTATGCCCCTCACCCCTACAGGTCCAGCAGACTGATGCCTGTCTGGCCGGTGCGGGCCTATCGTGCTCATTTTGAAGGTCCCATGCCTTCCTTCTAGGATCGGAGTCTGCCTCCCAATCCTCTCCGCCCCCTCTCTCCATTCGGGGCCCCGGACTCGCCCTGCCCCCCACCGTTTTCCCTCTCCCAGGCCTTTCCTCGCCATTGCCTCTATCTACACGTTCCCCTAGTCTTATACTGTCTCTCGCTAATCTCTGGGCCTCCGCTAGTGTGAGCGGGTGACCCCTTAGTACCTCCCTCTGGGTCTCTCTAGCACCTAACCCGTCTACGAGGGCATCCACCAGGATTGCCTGGATGGGACCCGTATTTCGGATCGCCCCATCCGGGAAGGCCTGAACCGCCAATCCCTGGATTCGTTCGACTAACTCGTCGAGTCCCTCACCGTTGTTTAACCTTAGCCGGGTCAACTTGCGTACGGCCTCAATCACGGTTCGCTCGCTGGCGTATTGCCTCACTAGCTGCTCGCGGAGCTCCGTCCAAGTGATCCCCGGGTTCTCTACATACCTCCCCTCAATGAATCTCGACACTGGGCCCCTCGCTCCCTCTAGAGCGAGCAGCACCATCTCGTGATTTTCTAAGCCGTAAATAAAACTTTTCTTTTCGATTACCGCCAACCATTCTCTTAGATCGGCAGAATGACCTCTGAAGGAAGGCACGCGTATTCCTCCAATCGGTCTCTCTAGTTTTCTGGTCTCATCTCCCCCCATATCTGTCATACTATTTACTAGGTCCTCCTCCGAACCCATTCCCCTTGCGTTCTAGCTTACCACTCCAACAACAGAACTACCCAAACCGCGTGCAAAGTTTGGACAACAATCGATACACCGACAACCGAGCAAGCGAACAAGAGAAATCAACGAGTCACTTACCCCTCTCCTCTGCTGCCCTTGTGGTCTTCCGTCTCTGGGTTGGTTGTTTATTATTTTTCGAGTCCGTCTGGGCCTTCCAATCAATTGACTAAAAGGTCGCGATCCCAGACCGATCTCAAAGTCTAAAAAACGTTTTTTTTCTTTCAGTCTGTCTCTTTTTCTATCTTTCTCTTTTTTTTTTCAAACACGGGTGTACATGCCCGTTCGACTGTTTCTCTCTTTTCTTTTCCTTTTTCTATTTTTCTTTTTTTTTTTCAAACACGGGTGTCGATGTCCATCAAACCTTTCTCTCTGCCGGTAAAAAAAAATCGTTTGATCTGCCGCGGATCTGTTTGTCCGTCTGTCTATTTTTTTTTCAAAGTGTTCTGCCGGTAAAAAAAAAATTGTTTTTTGCGCCCGTGGATCTGCTCTGTTATCTTTTTTCCCCGAGGTTACCAGGCACTCCTCACAGTACCATGATCCTGGGTCGCGGCACCAAATATAACGGGGACCCCACGCCTCTTACTCTTCTTCCTCCGTGGGTATCGTAGTCGGCCACTCGCGCACAGGTGTTTGATATCCTGGTCGTGTCGCCAATATGGCGGGTGTTCCTCGGCGCTCCACAATCCTTCCAGACCGGGAACACCTTCCTTGGCCAGTGATCGTCAGTAGCGGCTGTAAAAAGAAAGATGGCTCGAATCTCCTCTAATCGGGATGTTTGCCTCGCTGGTCCGCTGTGGAATCAATGTCGCGCGAACAGTACACATCGACAACAGAATAACTCAACAAACGGCTAGGTCTTTTCATAACAATAATTATTTAACAAAAATGAACGGTGGGTTTTTAACTTTAACCCAAAGTCTGTTTTGCGATAATGGCTTGTTTACTAACTATCCCGTCTTCCTTCTCTCTGTGTGCGTGTGTGAATCTCTACGATTTCCCAGTGTTAAACAGCTGGACTTAATCTATGTCTGGAGAACCGTGTGTGTGTGAAACTCCCTTTTCAAAGCCTTAATTAAGTTGTGACTTGTCTACTGAACGGTGGGGGGATTGCTATGGGCCATGCCATGCCAGAGTGATTGTTCTCGCAACGCCTCGCCTGGCTGGCCCGTGTCTCAAAACACGTCCGTCGCAAGCGAAATCTCGGATCTAACTCTGGTTCACTCAACACAAAAAAAAACCTTTCCTTTCCCAAGGAGGCATATTATCACACCCTTTCCTTCTCTCTCTCTCCTTTATGCGTCCCTCTCCATCTCCTGGTCGTCTGGGACAATACGACACGGGTAATTACAATTCTCCTTTTGGCCCCTTCCTCTTTCCTGTTATCGCAAAAGACTTATTCCCTTTCTTTCTCTAGGCGACCACCCCACGAGTTGATATCCATCAGTATCTAAAAGACTCTTGACCAAATTGTTCAGCTGGTCAAACTCATCCATTGTATCTGGATAATTGCTACAGGCAACCTAAGGACCGATCTCAGTCTCCTTGGCGCCATTCTCCCTCTTCGCCAAAACAACCGATTTGGGCCGAATATATACTAGTGGTAACTCTACCTCATTTCTACGTAGGATCCAGCATCCTCGCTGAGATGCCCACTGGTGCACCCTAAAAAGACAGATTGCGTCGGCTGAAATCACTGTTTCACACGAGCAGGCTGATTTTGAGTCAATCAGAGATCACATCAGTGACGCCCCATGGAGGGAAACCTTCTCACTCCCTGCTCACCAGTGTGCAAATGAGTTAACTGAATGGGCCAAAGCAAGCATTGAAGCCTATGTCCCCATGCGAAAATTCTTTAGCAAGCCCCACTCTCCTCAATGGTTCACTTCGGAATGTGCAGCTGCCATTGCTGAGAGGCAGCAAGCATTCCGTAAATTCGGCCGCCTTAAGTCAGCTACTAATAGATATAAATTTATAGAGTCAAGAAATAATTGCAAGGCTGTGATAGGCGAAGCAAAGATAAGGTATAATGAGTTAACAAAAAAACGCATCCAGTCACAGAAACTAGGTACTCGCGATTTCTGAAAAATCTACAATAGTGTGGTGAACAATGGTCAATCAGCAATTCCCCCACTATCAAACCACAATGATGTCGTTTGCACGGCAACTGATAAGGCTTAACTACTTCCCAACGTTTCGCCTCTAACTCCACTTTGGACTCAGAAAATCACCCCTTCCCCAAATTCCCATTGTGGACCGAAGCCACACTTGATAACCTGGTCATCACCCCATCCCAGAGATATCATAAAAAACCTTGACACCTCCAAAGCTTGTGGGCCTGATCTTATACCTGTAATAGAAATGCTCTGCTGAACTGGCCCCTGCATAGCCGAATCTTGCTTCCCCGACAGCTGGAAAATTGCCTCTGTGGTACCAGTCTACAAGAACTCTGGGAATAGAACCGATCCTCAGAACTACCGCCCAATCAGTCTACTGCCGATCTTTGCTAAAATCTTTGAATCCTTAACTAATTTAGCGATAGTCCGGCACTTAGTTAATGCTAAACTTCTTTCTGACCGCCAGTATGGATTTAGACAAGCACGATCTACTGCGGAGATCCTAACGGTCATCTCTGAACGCATGTATCATACACTCGACAAGGCAGGTGAAGCTAGGGCAGTAGCGCTTGATATATCCAAGGCCTTTGACAAGGTATGACATAAAGGGCTTCTCCTGAAAATACGCTCATACGGTATTACTGGGCAAATATTTAATATAATTAGATCCTGGCTAACCAAAAGAAAGATCAAGGTTGTCTTCGATGGCCGTTCATCTAAGCAATATGAAATAAATGCAAGTGTACCCCAGGGATCTATCCTCGGACCTTTATTGTTCCTGATCTTCATAAATGATCTCCCTGACGACATAGTCAGAGATTAGTTTATTTGCTGACGACACCACGCTTTACTCTCGCCATGTTGGCAAAACAGACGCGATCATATCCGAGGCAATGTATGAATCTTTAGAAAATGACCTCCAGGCTGTAGTGGATTGGGGTCATAAATGGTTGGTAACTTTTAATGCCGCAAAGACAAAGCTCCTTTCCTTCAATAACTACAAGAAACCTCTCCAACCACCGATTGTCATGGCAAATAACACACTACCTGAGAGTTCATCATTCAAACTCTTCGGCCTAACCTTCACAGGTAACATGAATTGGAACAAATACATTGAAGACATTGCCAAGGCTGCAAAGAAGGTTGGCTCCCGCTACCGTGCTAGTAAACTCCTCACACCTAACATTATCCTGTATCTATACAAAGCCACCATCTGCCCATGCATGGAGTATTGTTGCCACATCTGGGCTGGTGCATCATCTACTAGTCTCTCCCTCCTTGACAAGGTCCAAAAAAGAGTCGCCAACCTAATAGGTCCATCACTGTCAACCAAGCTCCAGCCCCTGTCCCATCGCCACAATGTTGCATCCTTGTGCTTGTTTTACAAATACTTCAATGGATTATGCTTCGATGAATTGGCTACTCTGGTGCCCCGTGACGTAAATTCACTAGACCAACTTGACAATCAGCTAAATCCCATCCATTCACTGTGGAAGTCCCCAGATGCCGGAAAGCCTTCTACTCCAATAGCTTCTTTCCTCGTGCTGCTGGCATCTGGAATTCCTTGTTTCCCCGACATGCAGAGGTTTAAAACTAATGTAAACAGACATCTCGCTGCGCAGCTCCCAACTTGGAATGACACCCTAAACCTACTCCCCAATTCTGAGTAGCCCTTACGTCTACAGTGGTGTCCCGCCTTGCTTGGGGTGAAATATCATAAAAAAGAAAAATAATACAAAAAGACAATTGAATAACGAAATTGCCACCAATGAGTCATGATTACACATCAAAACAATTCATATATTTCCTGCCAATAGATTCGCACAACCAAAAATCTGTTGAAGAAATTCTACCTACTATATTCGATACACGTGTGAAACTCGCAGAATGAGTCACTTGATCGAAAACCCGTCGACACACACTAATCACTCACACGTACATCTTTTTACTCAAACTTTTTACAAGCACGGAGACATTTTATACACATACTATCAAATATCTAAACATCTTTCCGTAAATCTTCTGCCATTTTAAGAATCCATATTATCATGATTGAACTTTTATTTGCTTGTTTCTGAATTTTTGAGATGAGGATCGATAATTTGTATTATTCGGACGACTGTTCTCATCTTGAGTGTTATCATCACAACGTCTCAGACGCTGTAAGCTCCGGCCTTCTTCCGGTGTATCTTTTCGAATTCGGGAATATTTGTCGATAGTCATCTGAAGGTTGAATCTTCGGTGCGGGCAATACGAAGAATTGCAAATTACTGAAGACTTCTGCCAGTTATGGCCGACGGAGCGAGAGCATGCTACCTCCGTGGATTAAATAAAGGATTCTGTTTCTAAATTTTATTTGCTTGTCATGTAATTTACAAGGCCTGCAACAAAAGTTGGCTCGGACCTATCTAACGACACTTAATACCTAAGTTAACACTCATTTCTGAGCTGGTTTTCTTAAAATACAAAAATGTCACTTTCTGAAAAAGTCTTTCTTCCTGTTATTGCCATTTTTAGCTTACTCCAGTTTTCCGGACTCTGGGGTGGGCCACGTCTTACACTGCCATCTCTGCAATCTGGTCCAAATGGAGGTACGCGGATGTGTAAATGCCTCTGCCTTGCGTAGTCCCAGGTCATCTGTTAAACTCCCTCTGATATGCCAGAGGGTTATCATAAAGAAAAAAAAGCATCGGCGGCCGGAGGTGGACGTTTTCCTGTCATGCTCCAACCGACCGGATGTGTGATAGGTAACGTGGTGATCGTGGGCACAAAAGAGTCTCATTAGCAGACAACTGTGGCAAATTATGTGACTATAAATGCAGCCGTCGCTGGCTTACGAGCTGCCTCAAACTGGCTAGCAGTCGGCTCCTGCGGCAGTCGTTGACAAATTGATGTTCTGACTAAAGTTGCGATCATAGAGAAGTGTATGATCGTCTCCTAATGGAAACAACGGAAGACACACAGACTGAGTGCGGGAACGGCAGAGTCTTAGACGCTGAAAATTCTGAGTTGAGGGATAGTTGGAGAACGCGTTTCAACCATCATCGCAAATCGTTTTATTGCAGTTTACCTTTAGAAACTTTTGAGAAAGAAAATATAGAAATTTGAAAGATTGTTTATTTATTTATTTATTTTTTGTAATTTTTATTTTTCTAAAAAAATTTAAATATTTTGATAGAAAAAAAAGAAAAAAGGATGTAATAATATATAGAAAAGATAAATCCAATTGAGTAAAAAAAAAAAAAAAAAAAATCCTTTTACTTATTCGGTTTTCGGTCTTTTTTTTCTTATGCCAAAGGAAATAAATACATTAAAATAAAAAATTAAAAAATCCTTTAAAAATAATTTCTAACAAAAAAAAAAAAATAAATAGAAAAAAGTTTCAGTTTGGTTGTCAAGGTTACCAATTTAAATGTTATTTTTCTTCAAGATTTTTTTTTTTATCAATGAGAAAATTATTTCAAGTGGAGCAATACAAGGAAAGGAGTGGCGCCCTCCCCTACATCTTGGGGTGTAGTAGTCAACGGAAGGAAGAGACTTTGGATCGTTTTCAACTACCAACAATTCATTTTTTAAAAATGCAGAAACGCAAACGAAGATAGAAGTCTTCTTACAAAGATTGCGTCGCAAACATCGCATCCTGCAGAACGCAAACATTGCATCCTGCAGAATGCAAATATCGCAATATGATCAGCAGGCGTCACTTTTAGAATGTAAAAAAAAATATATTAACGTGTATTGGATGGATACGCCAAGTATCAATAATAAAGGTTAATTGCCCAAAAAGAGATGTCATTTTTATCGATTATTACTGACGGATGCTTCAGTTTTTATCAAATATAACCGAACGAACGTCCAACGATATTTATCTATTTTTTAAAGAATCATCATCATCATCATCATCATCAGTGTAATGTGTTTTACATGCTGGCACGTGTTTGGTGGCTTTTAGAAATTGACTTCCAAACTAACCCATCTCTGGCCAGGTCTTTATTTATCCTTCTTTCTCTCAAATCCATCCTTACATCTTCTTCCCATGTTTTCCTTAACCCTCTCCTGCTACCTCAACTGTTCTACATCTACTAACCCAAGAACTCCCATCTGTTTTTAATGTGACTACAAAGTCTCCTTTTCTGAACCCATCTCAGATTTGATGTTCCTCTGAGGTCATCAGATCTAAGTCTGTTTTCAATGTCCGCTACCCCTATTAGCCAGGGTTTCACTTCCATACAACTCCCTCGGTTGACAACAATAAAACTGCTGGTTAGTCATGGCAGAAATTCCCTCAACTCCATAAACTCTTAATTCTTGCAATCACACTAGCACCAGCTCCTCCCGGTGCTCCACGGTAACAAAAATCTCGATTGTCTTATACTTCTCGCACATAGACAGGGTATCATCCGTCAACCTGCAACTCCACTGCAGAATACGCATTTTTTATTTTGTAGTCCTTTGCCTTTTTGCATCACTTTCACGATTTCCTTCCGACCTTCTGCGACGTAAATAAAATACAAACTGGTGGATTTGGTTATCGATTCGGTCTTGTAATTCAGCAGTTGAATACTCGGATTACGTTAAACAAAAAAATTAAATTTAAAAAAAAACTGTCTTTTCTGCCAAAGAGAATCAAAACTTTTATGCGTACAATTAAACAATTGGAGAACATTTCTCCAGATGGTCGAGAGAGAAAAGACAATAAAAAAGAGATGAAAAGTAATAATTGACAATTCCTATTCTCTATATAAACTCGCAGGACCCAATCAGTTGTTGGTATTAACCCCTTGAAACCCCCCACACACTATCTTTGTCTGTCTCGGAAGTGACAAGAGATTGGTTTAAAGTAGGAAACACAGCATTTTTTTTTGACAATTCAGAATACTTTTTAAATGGCTCTGTCTCTTGAACATTTTGGCAGGCACCAGAAGAGACTGGGATCAAATACACGCACAGATATTACACTTTGATCTGAGCTGGAAGTTGGCGGGTTCATTTATTGGTTCTCTTGTAATTCATTAGTTCAATAATGGCTAAATCTGAGGATTCTATTTTTTTAATTTTTCTTTTTTTAACCATTCTCTTTTTTGCCTCCATTCAGTCCAAAAGAATTGTCATTATTTTGTGTCTACAATTAAACATTAAGATGGTTAACAGAAAAGACAATAGCAAAAAAATATCAAATTATAATTGACAATTGCTAGGATCTATATAACATCACTAATTATTTAGGGAATCGTCTTGTATGTTTTTGCATTCATTTCACTTTTGCCCTCTTCACTTCAAAATTAACCATTTTTATCACATCCATAATCTGTATTCATTTCTAAAGAAAAGAAGTTTGAATCTGTGTTGCCATGTGACTTGTATTTCTGTGTTTGTCAATCGGAATAATTGTTTTGTGTGATCGTGATCAATATGGCTGCCACCAGCATGACATTGCAAAATATGCTATCGTTATTTGTCTTGCTTGTTTTCTTGTTTCTTATGATTCAATGTAGTGCTTACTGTCTTGTCTAAGAAACGTCTGGTGTGTTACTGTTGCTAGTGTCATTGTCATCATTGCTATCATCATCATCATCATCATCATCTCTTCACAGGTGTGCTTTTTTTCTTTTCTGTATAGTCTTCTAGGTGAGGCTTTGTGAACAACTCTAGCAAAAAAAAGGAATCTTAGGTTTCTTGGGTGAAGAACTAGAAAGGGTGGGGGTATCTCTGCTGTTAATACAGTTACGAAAGGAAAAAATGAATTCCGAAAGCAGTTTCATGTTTTTCTTTTTTTCCGGGAAGGGCAGGACACATACTTTTGGTTTAGTCACGGGACAAAAATGACTTTCAAGAAATTTGTAATAATTTTTATATATAGATGTTTTTTTCTTTTTAGTTTTCTTACATTTTACCAATTTTATATTTTCTCTGGATTTCACTTAAGAAAATAGTTTTGATCTCGACCAGCATTCTTTCCATTTTGACAAAAATATCTCGTCATATTTGGCAAAAACATGCCTTGGAGTTTTCAAAAACAGTATTTTGTCTCGTATAAAAGTTTTCAATAATATTAAACTTCTATTTTAGAAAATGAATGCCTATGCACTTCCAGATAAATTACTATTTTCATATAAAATCATAAGGAAAACAGTTTCGTTTAGGAAAGACAAGTTTGTGAAAGAGTTTTTAAATTTCTTTTTAGTTATAATCTGAAATAAACTTATAATCTAAATTAGAAAGTCATTCCTAAAGCAGTTATTTTAAATTCTTGAGTTTCCGATTGAAATGTTGAATTTATTTTATTTTTCGCTGATCTTTTTAATTCAAGAAACTATTTCCTAAATTGAAAAGTTGGGATTTCTTCACAAAACTCTCAGTAACTGCAGTAAATTCGATTCGAATTTTATGTGATACAAATTTCTTATAACGTAAAAAATATTCAAAGTTTTAGTAAAAACAAGTAATTTAATTTTTTGTTAATTCTTTTTATTGTAGCCATTTTGAAGCCATAATTAGGATTTAGCTTGACATTTTCTTATAAAATATTTTGTGTAAATTTGACATTCCTCATTCAAAATGGCTGTCATTTACAAATAAATAATACATAAAAATCTTACCCCCCCCCCCTGTCTAAAAACAAAACAAAAATACTAACAACTGTTTCTGTTAAAACTTATAATATTTCTTTTCTACACAATAACAAGTCAGCATGAAACAAAATTAGAATCATTTTTACTGAGAATTGCTATGTTAAGAGGCAGTAAAATTGTAAAAATATATACTGGCAACCCTTGTTTTTGAACAACATCCAATAAAAATTAGGGGTCAAAGTTTAAGTGATTTTATCATCAAGATTGAATTTACTTAAATGATTTATTTTTACATATCATTTTTTGATGTGCAGCTTTTTGTATGGCACAAATCAGTTTATCAATGCGGTCGATAATTTTGTTTCCATTTGTTTTTGGTGATATAAAAAAATTGTTTCTCAATCAATAGTTTCATAGATACTCAGTAAGTCTAAAGATAAAAATGGGAAGTAAAAATGATTCTAATTTTGTCTCGCAGAAATTTGCGTAGAAAAGTAATATTTAAAGTTTTAGTGAAAACATTTTTTTTTTCAAGGTAAAAATTCCCATTCAAGATTTTCAAATTCCCAGAAAAGAATTTGCAAACTGTTATTTTGAATGAGTCAAAAAATAAAAGTTGCAAACTTATTTTGATTGAGTCAAAAAATAAAATTTGCAAACTTATTTTGAATGAGTCAAAAAATAAAAGTTGCAAACTTATTTTGAATGAGTCAAAAAATAAAAGTTGCAAACTTATTTTGAATGAGTCAAAAAATAAAATTTGCAAACTTATTTTGAATGAGTCAAAAAATAAAAGTTGCAAACTTATTTTGAATGAGTCAAAAAATAAAATTTGCAAACTTATTTTAAATGAGTCAAAAAATAAAAGTTGAGTAGAAATTTTACAGGAGAACTCTTCAGATTAAATTATAATTCGGTCTTCAAAATGGCCGTCTGACTCTTTCGACGAGAAATCAAAACGAAAATAAAAATAATTTGCGACAGTTACGACGTTAAGCCAATTTCAAACAGAATGAGACACCACCGTGAAAACAGGATTCAAAATAGAGGCCCCTGGGAAAAGAACGAGAGGATAGCCGGAACAAAGGTGATTGGATACGTTACACAAAGATCAAGACGGACGAACTTCATCCTGACCAATCCGTTGACCGTATGCGGATATTGTCGAGTGGTTTAAATCCTTTGACCGTATGCGGATATTGCCGAGTGGTTTAAATCCTTTGACCATATGCGGATATTGCCGAGTGGTTTAAACGCAGAATAAAATATTGATTTGTTACATTTCATTAAAATCTGAAATATTACTTTTCACTTTTCGGCATAAAAACAAAATTTCTGCAGAAGATAAAATTAGAATCGTTTTTACTGTAATTTACCAGGAATTGTTATCTTAGGAAGCACCAAATTTTATTCCAAGATACAAAAAAAAAGTATTTTACTAACACTTTGTCATTTCTCTCTTCACGAAAAAATACTAAAAGAGTTGCATGAAATAAAAATTTATTTTATAAGAAATAAATTAGATGAGGTTCACAGTTCCTTGTGTTTTCTGTTTCTTCTTTTTAGATCTGTTCCCAAAACTTTGAAGAAATTATTTTTTTAAAAAAGAGGAATAAAAAAAAAAAAAAAAATCAACTGAAAGAGATAAAATAAAAATAATAATAAAAAAAAGAAATTAATTGTTTTTTTTTATCAATCTAAGTGTGTTTCACCTTGTTTATTTTATTTTTTTTATTGTTTTTTTTTTGTTTTTGTTTTCAAAACTTTTCCCTTCTTCCATTCATTTTTTTTTTTTTTGGTCTCTTTCACTTTCTCTCTCTTTTTCACACACATTCACCCCCTCTCTCTCTAGTTCTGTTTTCTCTTTCTTTTTTTATTGTGTCTGGAAAACGTCTGTTTTCTTCTGTTTTTGTTGATTTAATTTTTATTAATAAAATGTTTTTATTTTTAAACATTTCAGGCATGGCAGAATATTCTTTGTTTTCTTTCTGAAAATCTGGGATGACGGCAAGTAATAAATGTACAGGTTTTATGTGTAGGGGGGTGGGGACGGGATACAAAAAAAAAAAAAAAAAGAGGACAGTTTTTTGCTTTGGCAAGTTACTCGCTCCTTATCTTCCACACACATGATTATATATATATATATATATATATATATATATAGTACATGTATTGTATTAGTTTCTGTAGATGTTAATCCGTTGAAACTCAAGTGTTTATAAAAAGTGCTCAATAACAAGTAGAGCTGTTCTTAAGTATAATTTTTTATTTGTACAAACATTATTGGTTACATATGTGCATACATGTTTCGGTTGTACTCTTCACACCACAGAAGACAGAGAAGTACCTGTCTTCTTTGGTCTGAAGAGTATAACGGAAGCATGTATGCACATATGTAACCAATAATGTTTGTATAAATAAAAATGTATACTATATATATATATATATATAGTTAGTTAACCCAATGGTCGCTTCAGAGCCAAAAAAACTTTTTTGCTCTAAAAACACCATTGAGTTGAAACTTTGGCATGTTGATGTAAGCCAAAGAATTTAGATATATTTGCTCTACTAACCACAACTTTAATATTGAGCACTATTGGATATATACAAACTTTATTACTGAGTAATAATTCTGAATTTAGCCTATATATATATATATATATATATATATATATGAAAGATATATATATATATACATAAAAAAGATATATATATATATATATACATACATGAAAAAGATATATATATATATAGATCTATATATATATATATATATACATGAAAGATATATATATATATATATAGATCTATATATATATAGATCTATATATATATATATACATGAAAGATATATATATATATATATATCTATATAGATACATGAAAGATATATATATATACTTATATATATATATCTATATAGATACATGAAAGATATATATATATATATATATATATCTATATAGATACATGAAAGATATATATATATATATATATATATATCTATATAGATACATGAAAGATATATATATATATATATATATATATCTATATAGATACATGAAAGATATATATATATATATATATATATATATCTATATAGATATATAGATACATGAAAGATATATATATATATATATCTATATATCTATATATAGATACATGAAAGATATATATGTATATCTATATATCTATATAGATACATGAAAGATATATATATATCTATATATCTATATATATTTATATAGATACATGAAAGATATATATCTATATTTATATAGATACATGAAAGATATATATATAAGCAGTCTGGAAAGCTAAGTCCACATGAAATGTTGAGCCATAAGTTCGAATTATCTTTGATACAAAACAGTTTTCATTTATTTTCTTTCTGTGGACAGCAACAAAATTGTATGGATGGTTTTTGGGGAGGGGGTGGCATGGGGAGGGGGTGGTCGGCGACAGAAGATAGAGGAGTGGGGGCTACAAGACAGGGTTGGTGGGAGATGAGGCGGACGTTGCATCATCAGACCGGCTGCGTTTAGCTGCAGATTCTGAAGAAGGAGAAGTTGTGTCGTGAATACTTAGTTCTCGGAAGAGGAGGGATGTGTAGCAAGGGAGGTAATTCTTGACCAACTCATGGAAGAACGACTCCATTGTTTTGCCAGCCTTACCAACTTCAGACGAATCCTGTTTGAAGAGAAAGAAAGAAACCTTCATAGAATGGCTACGTTACGGTTAAAGATATTAAGTAAAAAAAATAATAAATAAATTTAAAAAAAAAAGGCAAAAGTAAAAATGGAAAATCATTTTTTCTGGATTTTAAATTCTTAGCAAATTCTCATTTAATTAAAGGATTAAAAGTTTTGGAAAATATTTACATATAATAATTTTATCCTGGGTAATGCCGGGTAGGTACAGCTTGTATGAAAATAAATCTTTGGGAGAAAATGTTTCATAAAAGACAGATTGGGTAAAGGGTTAGGATTTGTCACAAAGGAAAAGAAAGAAAAGGAGGAGGAAAAAGAAAGAAAAGGAGGGGGAAAAAGAAAGAAAAGGAGGGGGAAAAAGAAAGAAAAGGAGGGGGAAAAAGGAAGAAAAGGAGGGGAAAAAGGAAGAAAAGGAGGGGAAAAAGGAAGAAAAGGAGGGGGAAAAAGGAAGAAAAGGAGGGGGAAAAAGGAAGAAAAGGAGGGGGGGAAAAAGGAAGGAAGGGGGGAAATACAAAAAAAAAGGAGAAAAAAAAAGTGAACAGATAAAAAAAAAAAAATGAATAAGAAAAAAAAATGAAAAAGAAAAAAAAAAGGCTACTTACAGAATTATAAAGTGAACAATTCTTGAAGACTAATTTTACATCTGAAATAAAATGTTCCACTTCATTGTAATGGTTAAAGTGTTGCCGAGAAAGTTTGCATTTGATGGTTGTGAAGTCCATTGGGTGAGTGATGATTCGGTAATAATTAGGGACCTGAAATGACAGAATAAAAACATGTAAATCAAAAGAGTGAATACGACAAGAGTTGGGATCATGTTGTGGCCGATGTCCATTAGGTGGGCAACGTGTCAGTCGTCTAACAAGAGAAGATGAGACCTATATCGACTCGAATACAATCTTATAGAACAGATTTTTCATCTCTCACGGATTTATTCATTAGAAAAAAAAAAAACCAAAAAAAACAAACCAGATCGATGCAATTTGCATTTGGGGTTTTGGAATAATATGACTGATAAGATGAGTGGTCTGCTTTATGGCATATCAACCCTTTTTTTTGACATTAAATAATGAAAAAATAAAAAAATTATTTAAGGCATTGTAAATGATTCATTGAATATAATCTGCCCCTTCTTTACTGACAACCAGAAATTGTGCGCCAACACCGTTTCCCAACAATGAACGTAAAAGATGGAATTTACACTTGTATTGTCGCTTTCATTGTCTGCACCAATATCTGTTCTGCATTCCGCTTCACCGTTCTAAGCCAATAAATGGATCGACTGTAGTCGAGGGCAACCCAAAGGCTCCCTGTTCGTTGGCTACTATACAGAGATGTAGGGGAGGGAACCACTCCTTTCTCTGGAGTACTCCACTTACCATTCATCCTCATATTATAATGCGTCGGGTTTAGCAAGCAAGGGGACATCAAGAACAATTTTCGTTTGAGTCTTTGCTATGACTCGACCGAGGATGGAACCCCGGTCCCCTGGGCAATTAGTGAACACTAACCATCTTCCGAGTGCTCACCGGTGGAATGAAGACTTGCTGTCGCTTGTCTCAACGTTGGCAATCGACCGCCGTGGTTGGTCGACGTTCATTCGAGATGCTGCAAATTCATCGGAAGAAGCTGGTTCAACTGATGAAGATTCTAGAGAGTTTGGTTTCACAATATTGACGAAAGACATGTTTTGTTTTTTAAGTTGCCACATCTGGGCTAGTGCACCAACCACCAGTCTCTCCCTCTTAGACAAGGCCCAAGAAAGAGAGTCTAATCTAATAGGTCCTTCACTATCCACCAACTCCAGCCCCATCACCACATCTTTGTGCTCGTTTTACAAGTACTTCAATGGAATGTGCTCCGATGAACTTGCTGCTCTGGTGTCCCTTCGACGTAAATACACTCGATCAACTGAAACAACCATCCATTCACTGTGGAGGTTCCCAGATGCCGGAGAGACTTTTACTCCAATAGCTTCTTTCTTCATGCTGTCAGCCTTTGGAACTCCCTCCCTGCTCTCCCGATTGTACCGACACGCAGAAATTTAAAACTAATGTGAACAAGCATCTCGCTGCACAGCTCCCAATTTAGAATGACCCCAATAACTTTCACCCTAATTCTCAGTAGCCCCTTACGTCTGCAGTGGCAGCTTGCCTTGTTTGGGGTGAACTATGTTAAAAAAAAGAAAAAAAAAAAGAAAGAGTAAATTCACTATGTGTGTAAATTTGTCGTGGTAAAATATGTTAATATTTGTCAAGTAACATCTTACGAAACATCAAAAGCAGCTAACCTGAAGTATTAGTATTGTGTATAAATAAGATAACTTTATTCCAAGTGATTTCAATTATAATAAAAGTTGGGAGGCACAAGCACACTCGTATATATATATATATATATATATATATACTTTGAAAAGTCACACAATTTGAAGCGCTGGGTGGGTGGCAATAATAACGAAGATATTTTTTTATAAAATATTTAGAAAACCTTGCACAACGCAGATTATTTGTTTTTAAAAATAAATTATTTATTCATCTTAAAACATTTTTTTTATGAACTTGAGTACTTTCGGTAAATCTACCATCTTCGGAAGAATATTTCTTCTTTTTCTTTTTTTTCTTTTTTCCTCTTGGTTGAGACATTCTCGTGGCCAAGTTGAAAATCCGTCTAGGTGTTTTGACGTTAGATTTTCAACTTGGCCACGAGAATGTCTCAACCAAGAGGAAAAAAGAAAAAAAAGAAAAAGAAGAAATATTCTTCTGAAGATGGTAGATTTACCGAAAGTACTCAAGTTTATATAAAAAAAAAAATATGTTTTTACGATGAATAAATAATTTATTTTTAAAAACAAATAATCTGCGTTGTGCAAGGTTTTCTTAATATTTTATAAAAAAAAATATCTTCGTTATTATATATATATATATATATATATATAATAATAATGGTAATAATCCAGGTGAAAAATATCCACAGGGTGGTAATCCAGAGAATTTTAACCGGGTTTATAAAAAGTGCTCAATATCAAAATAGAGCTTTATATATGATAATTTTATTTACAGACATGTACAAAATCTGCGACACTGGCATGTCGATGTTATCGATCAACAGTTACTATAAACTGAGATCTCATCAGGCAGAGTTAGAATCCGATCTTAACCTCAGAGCATATTTGGAGAGAGGTTAAGATCGGATTCTAACTCTGCCTGATGAGATCTCAGTTTATAGTAACTGTTGATCGATAACATCGACATGCCAGTGTCGCAGATTTTGTACATGTCTGTGTAAATAAAATTATCATATATATATATATTTATATATATATGAAGCAATCCAACAAAAGATATAAGCGTCAACTAATATCTTATAATTAGTGAAACATCCGGATAAAAAACTGAAGCTCAATATACTGGATAGAGCATTAATATTATAATATAAAATGAAGTAATAAAATAAGGTGTCAATCAAATTTTATTAGAATTCAAAGTTCATGCAAAGCATCCTTAAGTCCTTAGCTCATGAGTTTTCAAAGATAATTCTTCTCTTCAGAGGACCATTACCGCAGTTATACTACTACAGGCAATAAAATTACGCTTTGAAAATATATAAAATTATATACACAAATATATAAAAATACATATGTTATGTTGGATTGATATGTTTGATGTTATGTATTTTTATATATTTGTGTATATAATTTTATATATTTTCAAAGCGTAATTTTATTGCCTGTAGTAGTATAACTGCGGTAATGGTCCTCTGAAGAGAAGAATTATCTTTGAAAACTCATGAGCTAAGGACTTAAGGATGCTTTGCATGAACTTTGAATTCTAATAAAATTTGATTGACACCTTATTTTATTACTTCATTTTATATTATAATATATTTATATATATATAAAAAACAATTTCATTCTTCACTGAATACTTACAGCTTTACTGACAGGTTCATGGAATGCGGTGCTGGCACTGTTACAAAATAATTCGAGCAACACTCGTTCACACACCTGAAACGAAACAAATTAAAGATCACATTAACCCTAACCTTGCAACATCGCATGGTGCATATGTCAACTAGTTTTAGATCTGTAATATCCGTTTTGTGATATAATTTGGGTATCAAGGAAAAAACAAAAGAATAAATAGAAGTTGGAGGTTATGGAAGGTCAATGACAGAGATACACGTCTGTAAGGGTGAGAAAATGCAATTTGATTGGGATTCACAAATGTCGGGGCTTCTCTGACAATGAATAAAGAAACTGTTATAAAGCCGTGTTAAATGTGTTTTTTCTTACCGACAGTCTGACTTTAGAACACACACATTTCACTTGAAAAGCAATCACCTCAAGTAATAACAAACTTTAGCTGAATATACTCTCCCTCCCAATAAAAAACGTTGAATTATACCTTCCATATATTCACCTAAAAAAGAGCCGTAACCATGAAATAATGCTTGCAAACACGCAACCCACATGTATAAAAAAAAAAATAACAAAATTATGCCAACTGTGGCCCGGCACCGTTCAAGAATTTTTTAACTGTGCGGATAGACCAAAGCAAATATTGCCATTATTTATTCTAAATCTCTGAATTGATAGTTTTCAGATTTTTTTTGTTACTATAGTGGTCTCCCCTTGACCGGTGAAGTTTTATTTATTTATTTTTAATTTTAAATTTTTGGTTTAAAAAAAACTTCATTTTGTTATTGACATGTAATTATCTTGTTTATTTTTATGTCTTTGTTTAACATTTTATTATTATTATTATTTTTGATTTTATTTCATGGTTAACTTTTTATTATTGATTTTATTTCATGGTTCGTCACGTTCACAGGATGGCTGATAGCATAATTCCCAAAGATCTCCTTTATGGAGGGTTAAAAGAAGAAGGAGAGAGAGAGAGAGGGGGAGAGGGAGAGAGAGAGAGACCGTGGTCGCCCCCTTCTAAGATACAAGGATGTCTGCAAGCGAGACATGAAACTCCTTGACACCGATCCGTCATCTTGGGAAAGCCTTGCCTCTGACAGGGATGAATGGAAAAAAAAAAACCCCTCTAAAACAACAGCTTGACATCAGGGAAGCAAAATGGAAGACGAAAGCCGCTGAAAGGCGTGCAAGGGGGAAAGAAAGGGCAAAAGCAAGTGAGCTTCCTCATCCACCCCCCTCTTCATCTGTGGCGGAGACTGCAAGGTCCGCATAGGCCTTCTCAGCCACAACAAGAAATGCCTAGGTTAAGTCAGTTATGCCCCTTGGTGCACAGGCATCACTGACAAGACTTTGTGAATATTGAAACTCGCCGGCTAGATCTGCAAGTGTCATTCATGGTCGGACACGACCGACGAAACCCGAACTACTATTTCATGGTTAAAGTGGGATTACTCTTTATTGTTTTTAATTCTTGGTTGAATTCAATATCATGTAGACTAATATTGTCTTTTTTTTTATTGAGAGAATCCTTTATCCTCGAGTGGCTTCACAGCCTTGATAAGCGGTGACGCATTAGTAAACCACAAAAACATTTAAGAAGATTACTTTTTATAACAAGCGACAACTTAAAAGAGTGGGGGGGGGGTGTGTGTGTAGAGGGCGTAAGAATTTACCTTCAGCTCTTTCTCTGACAGACCTGTTGGTGCCTTGCGCTTCGTACCGCCACTCATGACAAATTCTTTGGGTGCTTGTTCTTCAATGCTGCCGGGGTCTTCGCAGAATGTGCAATTCCATCCACCACTAAAAGCAAAGCTGGATATTTTTAGTAGGATTATATAAATATACGCATGCACAGGGGTACATACCTAAAAGTAGACGGACCAAAACGATACGATCACACTTTCGTACCGTTCGGGTCCATCTACATTTTGGCAGATTTTTATATACATATGTATGTATATATATATATATATATATATATATATGGATTTTTGAATGTGAGATGATATATATAATTATTTCCACAATCTACGAAAGAAACAAACCGAAAGTCCTAGACTCGAGTTTCGCTCTTCTTTGGGCTCATCAGTAGAACATATCCGAACTCAAGATTCTAAACCCAAATCACTTGCATGTGAGGCGAGTACTCTGACACTGATCTACCTCGCCACATACAAGAAAGTCTATTAACTTACATCAGCCTCGGTTCTAAGTGGTTGGATGACTTAACCCCTTGTTGAGAAGAGTAGGTACATTCCACAGTCGGCCTTCGCTGCGGTTTGCTTAATCTGTGTAAGTTAATTAGACATTCTTGTATGTGGCGTGGTAGCTCAGTGGCAGAGTATTCACCTCGCATGCAGGTGACATGGGTTTCGAATCCTGAGTTCGGATGTGTTCTACTGATGAGCCCCACAGAGGGCGAAACTTGAGTCTAGGACTTCCGGTTTGTGGCTTGCATGGGTTGTGGGGTTTTCTGATTGTGGAAATAATTATATATATATATATATATATATGTACACACACACATATTTTATATACATAGGTGAAACAAAATTAAGTTTTACACTCAGATTCAATAACCACAAATTCACTATCGGACAAAAATTACCGTACTCCCAAATATCTAAACATTTTTATCAAACACAAAAAAATTTAAATGGATATTAAAACTAAACATACATAAATCAGGTCTAAACTCCAATGTCGGGGGTGGGGTGGGTGGGGGGGTATGGGGTGTAATATTTACATGTTTTTATACAAACTGAGAAAGATCTCATTTTAATCACGGACAGATTATTTGAACGTAACACTAATAAGAACAGGATAGACACGTGTACGTTAAAAAGTATATTTTTATATCGTAAAAACAGAAGTTCTGTTAATTGATCGGGGAGAGGAGGGGGATTGTTGGTATACGAAAGGCGATTTAACCGCCCGAGTCACGCTGGTACCCTATCAGTGGGGATTGCACAGGAAACTCTCCTTAAGTTCTGGGTAGGGAGGTAGAGAATGTTCAAGAAGACCAATTCTGATCTTCGGATATGTTTACTGGGGTCAAGGGGGGGGGTGTGGAAGAGGGTATATGGAAATTGACATTAATGTACTCAGGGATGTAGAAAATAATGTGTGTGTGTGTGTGGATCTGGAATGGTAAGTGATGAGTAAGAATTGCTGATCGGCGGGAACCCGAAAGGGTGATGACTCGGAGAAGAGAAATCTATATGAAACGAAATCAAAGTTGTGCACGGATTGGGTCGTAGCGATTTTGATTCCGAGACCATCCGCTATCTACTAATGTGATGTGTCATGAGATTGCGATGAGACGTATGGATTAATGTAGCTCACCTTGGAGCACCCATCAGCGCTGGAATGTGACATTGGAGATGGAACACCTTTGGACATGAATCACAGCAGAGAAGCTCCCCTCCATTGCGACAAGAGGCGCAGTAGTCCTCGTTGGGATCGTCGCTGCCAACATCATCCAGGTTGTTACCGATTAAGGACTGGACCTGCTTCTGAGCCTGGTGATGATGATGCTGCTGCTGCTGGGTTTGATGCTGCTGCTGCTGTTGTTGCTGCTGTTGCGCAACAGACGACATGGAAAAACTTTCGGACATGTGAGATGGAATGAGATCGGAAGTATCCAAAGGCAGATTATTCAAAGCTTTCTCCAAGTTAGGAATGAACTTGCTCACCTGTTTATTGGAGAGAGGGGGGAAAAAAATAAAAATAAATAAATTGAATTAAACAATTAAAAATTAAAAACAATTAAATCAAAAATTAATTAAAAAATTAAAATTCGGTTTAATGTTGTTTATACTTTTATTTATAAGTGAAAAAAAACAAAACAATTAAAATTAAAAATAAATTAATTAAAAAATAAAAATTGGGTTTAATGTTGTTTATACTTTTATTTATAAGTGAAAAAAAAAACAATTAAAATTAAAAATTAAAAACAATTAAAAATAAATTAATTAAAAAATTAAAATTCGGTTTAATGTTGTTTATACTTTTATTTATAAGTGAAAAAAATAAGCAAAGGAATAAAAATTTAATTAAAACGACTAACAGATAAAAGATGTCCATTTTATTCAATAAAACTTGTCGGAAATCAAACTTACATATAACATGCACGTGTCTTCATAATAAAATTGCGTAACCATTTCGCGCGTGTGTCTATTCATGACCTACACATTTATTTTTTTTAAATTAAATTTTTTTTTTAAAATCATTATTTACTATTATTACTGTGTGTATGCCATTCCCTGTAAGCGTAGAAAAATATACAAAGGCGAGACATGCCGCCCACTAAAAGTCAGGCTAGAAGAACATCAGAAAGCCGTAATACGTGGAGATATTGAAAAGTCGGGTATGGCTGACCACGTATGGAGGGAAAAGGGAAACCATCTTCCTTTTTGGGACTAAGTAAAAATCATAGACAGAGAAGAACGGTGGAGAATAAAACGTCTCAAAGAAACAGCGTACATGTTGGGCGACAATAGCATCCTAAGCAGACCTAGTATAGAATTTGATACGATATGGAAAGCATTCATTATAAATAGTCGACGAGAATAATACAGTCTCACGTGATTTGACCATGTCCAGCGTGGCACTTCTTGCATCAACTCCATAAGACGCCTTAATAGCCTAGGCACTAGGGAGTGTGGTAAACCGACGAAGACCTTGTTTGAGTGCATAAGAAATGATTTGACTGCATACAATATGATTGATATCAACACTTTTGACCGAACCACATGAAGAGCTGGCGTGAAATGTTGTCCACCGCGGACACTCGCAACACCGTAAATACCAAAACTCGATGATACTAACACTACACAACTAAAACAAGAATAGATTTTTAAAAGTTCATTTTTTTTCTTTTGAAGCATCCAAATAAAATTTAATAATGATTGAGGTAAAATAAAATACCATCGAAGCATGTTAAAGATGCGATATTAATTTTATTATAAACCGACTTTTTTTTCTTTTTTTTTTTATAAACTTTCATTTCTAGTTTATAGTTATACAAATATTTCGCCAAAAATTGGCTTTTTCAATGTGTTTGTAGATCCGATCTTATTGGATTGCCGGCCTCTGCTGGTGCAAACCGGCGTATGAGATGTTGTTTTTTTTCCACTTTTGATATGAAATCACGCATACATGCGAGTTAGGTATAGATTTAAAAAGTTCATTTTTTTTTTTTAACCATCCAAATGAAATTTAATAATGATTGAGGTAAAATAAAATACCTTCGAAGCATGTTAAAGATGCGATATTAATTTTATTATAAAAAAAAAAAAAAAATAAAAAAAATCGAAACCGACTTTTATTTATTTATTTATTTATTTTTTTTAACAAAATTCACACACTTGTATTGTCTACAAGGACCCGTGACACAACGGATAAAGTGTATGTCCACACACCAGTGGTCAACGGTTGATCTTTGAGCAAAACTAATTGCATATTTGGCATCGGCAGGTTCCCGTGGATGCTTCAGCCTGGTTTTAAATGATTAAAAGTTTTTTTTCTCTTTCTATAATAAATAATGGCAATAAAAAAGGGGTTATTTTGTTTAATGGCATATAAACCACCACAGCAGGGGTGGGCAAACTACAACCTGCGGGCAGTATACGGCCCGCCAAAATGTTAGCCAATTTTTACATTCAAAACGAGTTACTTTGTCTTGCAAATGAACGCGTTTCACATGAAATTTTGCTTTAAAAACCTTTTACTTTGTCTATTTTAAGTATTAATTATTTTGGTGAATATACTCAGCGGTCCTATAAAATTGTGAATTTTTGTTAATGTGGCCCTTGCAATAAAAAAGTTTCCATACTTCGGCTTTGCAATAAAAAAGTTTTAATGTGGCCCTTGCAATAAAAAGTTTCCATACTTCGGCTTTGCAATAAAAAAGTTTTAATGTGGCCATTGCAATAAAAAAGTTTTAATGTGGCCATTGTAATAAAAAAGTTTTAATGTGGCCATTGCAATAAAAAGTTTGCATACTTCAGCTTTTCAGTCATTTAATGTGGAGAATGTCTTTTTTAAATTATGCCCCCCCCCCCCCCCCCCCACCCAATCGTTAGAAGAACAGTAATTGTACTATTTAACCCATAAATGAACGGACTGAAGGGATTCATAGCTTTCCCAAGTTTTATTCGTTCTGTTCAACCTATTTGATATACAGGCGACGCTGGGCGAAGAATCTGTCCGTGTAGGGATAAAGCCAACTTACCACTGTAGGACCACCATTACAGCAGGAAGTATTCGTCTTCTCTTTTTTGACTTTTAAGATTTGGACACTGGACTTAGAACTAGAAAGAAAGAAAAAAAAGAAAATTTTTTTTTATGAATCGAGAAATTTCAGAGTCATCAGCATTCGCTTACGAACTTACTGTGAAACGTGTGGCGCACAAAATTATGAACTTGCATCAAACTCTGTAGAATTGTCCAATACAGAAGCAAACAGTGAAAAACAAAAAAAAAAAAGTATTTGGAAAAAGATAACCTTCAAGATGATATACATATATTATCGGCAAACATTGTTAAACAACAAAATTATTCGGTTTAATTAATTTAATTAATAAAAAACCTTTTTTATTTTGTTAAGTTTTGGAATAATCCTTTTTTGTTTCAAAAGCAAAAAGATGAATGTTCCGATTCTTTGTGAAATCATCTTTAGGTAACAAAAACAATGAACAAAAAAACCTGGAGACAAATAAAAATTCAAGACAAAAACAACAAAGAACCCCGTATTTGAAATCATTAAACGTCAACTGGTATTTCAGAAAGGAGCTTCACAATTATGTTCCCTGATAGCGACACGATTAGTGTCCCGGAATAAATTGTATTTATGTTAAACATTTGAAAATATTTTTATTTGTTTCGTATGCAATGTTATTTATTGTAGGTTGCCGAGTTTTTATATAGATAGATTCAAGTATTTTTAATAAAAATAATTTAATTTCGGAACGTAATATTTCTGCGTAGTTAACTAAACTTTTTCGAAATTCGTGCGTGTGTTTTTTTTTTTTAATTCTGATAAATTGAAATTAGTAAATTTTCTGATATTTTGAGATTTTTTATCAAGTAGAATTAAGGACACTCTTCCGTCTTTTCTTTATAAAACTTTTTACTTGAAAATTGTTTGTGGTTTATTTTCATTGAATGTTTTAAAAAGAAACTAAAGAGTGAAAAAAGGAATGAGTGACAGACTATGACATGAGATGAGTGACAGACTATGAGATGAGTGACAGACTATGAGATGAGTGACAGACTATGAGATGAGTGACAGACTATGACATGACATGAGCGACAGACTATGACATGACATGAGCGACAGACTATGACATGACATGAGTGACAGACTATGACATGACATTGAGATGAGCGACAGACTATGACATGACATTGAGATGAGCGACAGACTATGACATGACATTGAGATGAGCGACAGACTATGACATGACATTGAGATGAGCGACAGACTATGACATGACATTGAGATGAGCGACAGACTATGACATGACATTGAGATGAGCGACAGACTATGACATGACATTGAGATGAGCGACAGACTATGACATGACATTGAGATGAGCGACAGACTATGACATGACATTGAGATGAGTGACAGACTATGACATGACCTTGAGATGAGCGACAGACTATGACATGACATTGAGATGAGCGACAGACTATGACATGACATTGAGATGAGCGACAGACTATGACATGACATTGAGATGAGCGACAGACTATGACATGACATTGAGATGAGCGACAGACTATGACATGACATTGAGATGAGTGACAGACTATGACATGACCTTGAGATGAGCGACAGACTATGACATGACATTGAGATGAGCGACAGACTATGACATGACATTGAGATGAGCGACAGACTATGACACGACATTGAGATGAGCGACAGACTATGACATGACCTTGAGATGAGTGACAGACTATGACATGACATTGAGATGAGTGACAGACTATGACATGACCTTGAGATTATGTAAGCATGTGCCAATGGCACTGTTGTTTTAGCATTATTAAACTGGGCTGGTATTCAGAAGAGCTGGAGATATGTACAGATTCAAGTTATTATTGTAAGCCAAAATTATGTTTGCAGGGACAGGCTGTATTTTTTTTTTACTAGCAGTGCTTACCCTGCGTTGCCCGGGATGCAGTGAAATTATTTTAGTTTCTAATTTTTATTTATTTTTTAAACTTAATGTAGACAACTCCTATTCTATTCTTCAATTTAAAATGAGTTATCCCCCTTGCTAGTTTTTATTTTTTAGGTGGTTACTTAAAAATGTCCTATATTAGCAGTTGTAAGTATGTTATTAGTGTCAATAACACGGTATGGCATGAAAATTGGGCCAGACTTTAAAAAATCCGACCAGATAACTTTATATGTTACAGTAGATTAAGTATTGTATTGTAGACCATCACTTTTTAAAAAAAATGGAAATCGCTCCAGACAAGACATGAAGCCACTTGATGTAAGGAGCTAGCAAGAACGAAAGATGATTATCACAAAGACAGGAGATGCCGATTGGCCTTAGTCTTGAAAAGACCAAGGTTATAGGTAGGAAGAAAACAGTCAGCAGGAAGAGAGTTCCACAAGCCTGCAGTTCTTGGAAAGAAGCTACTGGAATAGGAAGCTGTATTACAATGAGGTATCAAAACAGCGAATTGATGAAGACCACTAGACCAACAAACCAAACGAGCTGGAACAAAAGAAGCGGGGAATAGATCATACAAGTCTGAAGAACACATGCCATAATAGTATTTATAGAAAAGACTGAGACTAGCAACATCACATCTATGAGAGAGAGAGTGCAGAGAAGCAGAAAGGGTGTGGCCAATCAAATTACAGATACGTTTCTGCACCTTATCAAGAACCCTCAAATGGGACAGAGTCACCAGACCAAATATGACAACAGTACTTCATACATGGTCAGATTGTAGATTTGTAGAGATAGAGAATAGCCTCAGGTGTGAGAAAATGTTTGGAGCGATAGAGAGAACCGACTTTATGAGAAGCAGAAAGAGCAATGGATCTAATGTATGAATTCCAAGAAAGATCTGATGAGAGAGAAAGACCAAGAAGTTTCAGAGAAGAAAAGGGACACGCCTACGATTGAAAGACATAAGCTGAGTCTTAACAGGATTAAAAAAAACAAGCCATTCTATACCTCAATCCACAACTGAACCCAGGTCAACTTCTAGATTAGCTGCATATTTCGAATGATCCGAGGGAGATGGGCGAGAAGCAACACCAGAATAGAGAGTGGTATCATCAGCATAGATGTTAATTTTGTTAACAATATGAACAATTTTTTGAACAATTTAAAGATGCACGGATTCTAATTTGGAGATGGTAATATAACCCCCCCCCCTTCTAAAAGTGTATTTAGAGAGCCTTGTCTCCTCTACTATTTTACTAACAAGAGAAATAGATTAACATCTTTCCCAAGGTTATTAAAAAGATTATATAGCACTGGTCACCCATCTAAGTATTGACCGAGCTCAAGTTTGCTCAACTTCGGTTAGAATGGGTGTTTCAAGTGATACAGCCATCGGAAAAGTGTGAGCATGCAAAAATATTTATTTTAGTGTTATGTTAGTATTAGTTCTTTGATACAACAGAGGCGCATGAGAAAATTAATTGGGGGGAGAGAGGAAGATTTGAGGAGCAAGCATACTTAAACTTAACTTTAAGCCAGAAATTACTTTTTATTAAACAGTTTAAAGACTTCAAAATTACGTTAAAATTTCAAAAAGTTGTAAATATCAGTCAGCCATTTTAATCTATTAAGTGATTGAACGACGGCTTGCATGTTTTCTGCTCTTTGAAATTCGGAAGTAATTTTTAAGTCTTTAAACTGACAAAAAGTAATTCTCTCACACGCACTTGTCATATTCAAGAACCAACATTTTGAAAATTATTAAACATGCAAGAAATTTACAGTTTTTTTTGTGTTTTTTATACCAAATACTGACAGATTATATATATATAGTATAATTTTTTGTTTATACAAACATTATTGGTTACATATGTTTCGGTTGTACTCTTCACAGAGAGTCAACCTCTTCAGACCAAAGAAGACAAGGAAGTTCCTTGTCTTCTTTGGTCTGAAGAGGTTGACTCTCTGTGAATAGTATAACTGAAACATGTATGCACATATGTAACCAATAATGTTTGTATAAATAAAAATTTATATTTAAGAACAGCTCTACTTGTTATTGAGCACTTTTTATAAACACTTGAGTTTCAACGGATTTACATCTACAGAAACTAATACAAACAACTAGCAGTGATATCTGGTGTTGCCTCGGAGCATTAACAACAAAATAGAAGTAAAAAAAACAAAAAAAACTATTAGCAAACATTTACAGTGACAATTTTTTAACACATCTTTTTAGACAGCCCCCACCTTCCTTTCTTTCGTAACTGGTACAATTTAATAGAAAGAAAAAAAAAACAACATCAGTAGTTGATTGACCGTTTAACCTAGTTTCAGTGTGGTTTTTGAAACAACTGCAAGTAAGAATGAAAGAACGTGTATTTTTTTTCTTCTGCTGAAATTGCACTAGCGACCCCAAGGAAATAAACAGTACGATATTTTTTTTACCATAACCAGATCGAGGTGATACTGAATCAGAGTATGTAGGATTTGGAAGTATTTTTGGCAGTTTCTGAGTTTTAGCGGACGCAGAGACAGAAATATAATTTTCTTTTATATTATAACAGATAATTAACCAAATGTTATTCATATAATAACAGATAATTAACCAAATATTATTCATATAATAACAGATAATTAACCAAATATTATTTATATAATAACAGATAATTAACCAAATGTTATTTATATAATAACAGATAATTAACCAAATGTTATTCATATAATAACAGATAATTAACCAAATGTTATTCATATAATAACAGATAATTAACCAAATATTATTTATATAATAACAGATAATTAACCAAATGTTTTTCATATAATAACAGATAATTAACCAAATATTATTCATATAATAACAGATAATTAACCAAATGTTATTCATATAATAACAGATAATTAACCAAATGTTATTCATATAATAACAGATAATTAACCAAATGTTATTCATATAATAACAGATAATTAACCAAATGTTATTCATATAATAACAGATAATTAACCAAATGTTATTCATATAATAACAGATAATTAACCAAATGTTATTCATATAATAACAGATAATTAACCAAATGTTATTCATATAATAACAGATAATTAACCAAATGTTATTCATATAATAACAGATAATTAACCAAATGTTATTCATATAATAACAGATAATTAACCAAATGTTATTCATATAATAACAGATAATTAACCAAATGTTATTCATATAATAACAGATAATTAACCAAATGTTATTCATATAATAACAGATAATTAACCAAATGTTATTCATATAATAACAGATAATTAACCAAATGTTATTCATATAATAACAGATAATTAACCAAATATTATTCATATAATAACAGATAATTAACCAAATATTATTCATATAATAACAGATAATTAACCAAATGTTACTCATATAATAACAGATAATTAACCAAATGTTATTCATATAATAACAGATAATTAACCAAATATTATTCATATAATAACAGATAATTAACCAAATATTATTCATATAATAACAGATAATTAACCAAATGTTATTCATATAATAACAGATAATTAACCAAATATTATTCATATAATAACAGATAATTAACCAAATATTATTCATATAATAACATAATTAACCAAATGTTATTCATATAATAACAGATAATTAACCAAATGTTATTCATATAATAACAGATAATTAACCAAATGTTATTCATATAACAGATAATAAACCAAAACCAAATATTATTCATATAATAACAGATAATTAACCAAATATTATTCATATAATAACAGATAATTAACCAAATATTATTCATATAATAACAGATAATTAACCAAATATTATTCATATAATAACAGATAATTAACCAAATATTATTCATATAATAACAGATAATTAACCAAATATTATTCATATAATAACAGATAATTAACCAAATATTATTCATATAATAACAGATAATTAACCAAATGTTATTCATATAATAACAGATAATTAACCAAATATTATTCATATAATAACAGATAATTAACCAAATGTTATTCATATAATAACAGATAATTAACCAAATGTTATTCATATAATAACAGATAATTAACCAAATATTATTCATATAATAACAGATAATTAACCAAATGTTATTCATATAATAACAGATAATTAACCAAATATTATTCATATAATAACAGATATCCAACCAAATATTATTCATATAATAACAGATAATTAACCAAATATTATTCATATAATAACAGATAATTAACCAAATGTTATTCATATAATAACAGATAATTAACCAAATGTTATTCATATAATAACAGATAATTAACCAAATATTATTCATATAATAACAGATAATTAACCAAATATTATTCATATAATAACAGATAATTAACCAAATGTTATTCATATAATAACAGATAATTAACCAAATGTTATTCATATAATAACAGATAATTAACCAAATGTTATTCATATAATAACAGATAATTAACCAAATATTATTCATATAATAACATAATTAACCAAATGTTATTTATATAATAACAGATAATTAACCAAATGTTATTCATATAATAACAGATAACAAGCCATGCGTGCGTGGTCCCCTCTGTATGTGATTCGATGTGTCGAGTGTAAAATGCAATAAATTTGGACAATTTGGGGCATTTTTGACCCTCATTGTACCCCCTGGGGGCGCGAACCAGAATTTTTCTGAGGTCAAGGATGCTCATTTTATATCCAGAACAATTGCCTCTACATTTTGGCCAAGTTTCAGAAAAATTGAATGGATGGATCAAACATTATGGGAGAAAAGGGTAATTTTTTGCCATTTTGGAGGCTTTTGAACCCCTGGGGGCGCGAACCAGATTTTTTCCAAGGTCAGCGATACTTATTTTCTATTAGGAACAATTGCCTCCACATTTTGGCCAAGTTTCAGAGAAATTGAATGGATGGATAAAAAGTTATGGGGCAAAAAATGTCATTTTTTGCCATTTCAAGGGCTTTTTGACCCCCAGATTTTTTTTAAATCGGAGAATGTCACTTTCTAACCTGACCAAAGTTACAACTCCATGCAAAATTTCAGAGAAATTCAATGGATGGTTGCGGAGAAAAATCCGGACGGACGGAAATGCCTCAAAACATAGGTGCCCCGATTTTATAAATCAGGGGACCAAATATTATTCATATGATAACAGATAATTAACCAAATATTATTTATATAACAGATAATTAACCAAATATTATTTATATAACAGATAATTAACCAAATATTATTTATATAACAGATAATTAACCAAATATTATTTATATAACAGATAATTAACCAAATATTATTTATATAACAGATAATTAACCAAATATTATTTATATAACAGATAATTAACCAAATATTAAATTTGAAAGGGCAACTTTTGTCTTTTTCTAAATTGCTTCACATCTCTGCGATTGATGAGGCGACGGCGTCGGCGTCGTCCCTTCCAACTTTCACTTCACAATTGATTTCATCTGTTGCTATGGTTTTTCGAATATTTTTCGGCAGAACACGAGATATTTCGCAGCCGTGTGCGATCACATTTCTCTCGAAATATATAGAGTCTGCTATTAAATTATTCCTTATATGGAATTTAGATTCTCTTCTATCATTACTTTCAATTACAAATCCGGGATTCGAAAGTTATAGTTGCTTCGGCTTTCACAACAACACGTTGTCCATGCCCCCCCCCTTCTACATCCGTTTTTCGTTCGCTTCTCATATAGAATTAAAGAAAACTTTTTGTTGATTATGAAAAGGAAAAATTTTAAAAATATAAAGCAAAAATTAAATATTTGAAGAATTTAGACTTTAACAGAAAAGATTAAAAATTAAAAATAATAATTGTTGTTTTGCCAGAATCTCCTTATGATGAAGGAAATATTTTTAAATTGTAAAATACAAGGAAATATTGAATGTATTTGGAGAGGGAGAGGAGGGAGAGAGAGAGAGAGAGAGGGGGGAGAGAGAGAGAGAGAGAGTTTAAACATAAAAAATTAGATTGGCGATTTAGTCGCTTCGCAGCCAAAATGGCAGACAATGAACCGTCTGCTAATTTCTGATTTTTTTTCTTTCTTCAGCCCTCACAAATGTGTAAGTAAACCCAAATAAATTGTTTTGGACAAATTTCAAATTTACCTTAAATTATTTTAAAGGGAATACAGTTGGGAAATTAGTCCAAAACGATCTATTTGGGTTTACTTACTCATTTGTGAGGTATGAAGAAAAAAAAACAAACAAAAAAAACAGAAATAAATAAAAAAAAAAACAGAAATTAGCAGACGGTTCATTGTCCGTCATTTTGGCTGCGAAACGACTAGATCGCAGATTAATTTTATGTTCTTTTTAAATTTTTTATTTATTTATTTAAAAAACAAAAAACAAATCCCCTCCTTAAAATTGAACAAATTTTAGCCATTAGTTTGTTGAGGAAAATTTTTAAAAAATTACCCAGATTAAAAGACAAGTGAGCACAGAATATCTGGGGAAATATAAATAATAGTAGTTTGAGAGCAAAATCGATGGCAGAAATATTTATAGGAGTAGAAGTAGTGATGGATTATTATTGCTGGTCGTAACAAGTAAACAATTGGAATTGGGAAAGGCGAACGGATTCCTAGCAGCAGATGTAGCAGTTGTGCAAGTAGAGTCGTAGTTCACGGCAATAATAACTGATAGAGTTTTGAAAATCATATCACACCAACACCAACAACAACAACAATAATTAAATAAAATGGGCTTATTGAATATTGACAGTAATAATAACAATTAAAATAATAATTATAAATAATAAACGGCTGTTGCGATAATGCAAAATGATTTGCAACGTTTATCAAAGGAGGCGAACAGTGCTGGAAATCTGGGGAGACGACTTGTCACTCAGATTCCAGGGACACCATTTGTTATTGCCAGGAAGCAATCACTGATGATGACGCGTGTGAAAACTCATAGTGAGTAAATAAATAAAAAAATAAAAATAAATAAATAAAAATATAAAAATAAATAAATAAATATAAATAAAAATAAATAAAAAAATAAAAATAAATAAATAAAAACGCATATAGCCTACCAACGACACATAAATCGAAACAGAATAACCCTGCATAAACACACACATAGAAACCAAGCGAAGTGAAACTGTCATGGTAGATGTTAAAAAATAAATAACTCATAATCTGCCCCCCCCCCCCCCAAAAAAAAGAACGTGATGGCACTAGCATCGGTTGGTACTACACAAAATTACCATGAAGGGTCTAGGAGGATGGAAAGAGAGAAAGAGAAGCACCTAGAGAGACCTTCGCTGGAAGGGCATGGGGAGTATGGGAATGCTGGGGAGGCTTATCGCCTCTCAAATTCCAGAGAAAGTCAACGACCGTTATCAGAAAGAACGATGGTAAACGGCTGTTGCGAGAATGTAAAGTGATTTGCAATGGCGATCGAAAGAAGCAGAGAGTACTGGAAATTTGGGGAGACTTGTTATTCCGGTCACAGGAAACACCACTTGTTTTTTATAATCGCTGGTATTGCCCCATGTGCAAACTTCGCGTGAATAAGAAATACACTTGGGGGGGGGGGGGGGTGTAGAAATTCAATTATTAAAAAAAAAAAAAAAAAAATTGAGAACAATAATAAAGAAAAAAATAATTTTGGAAATTTTATCAGTAAAAATAATTATTGGAAAATATAAAAAAATGTCACAAAATATCTAATAATAATAAAACCACAATACTAGAAATAAACATACTTCTGCAGTTTAAGGACCGCGCTATTTTTTAAAGATAAGATTTTTCAAGTTAAATTCAATTTTTACGGTATCTTTTGTTTATTAAATTGTTAGTTGAAAGCACAGAATAGTTAACAAAGCCCCTCCCCATCCCAATGTTAAAAATGGGTTTCTAAATAATAACGTTATTATTTCAGCACGGTCCGTAAATGATAAATATACTTTTTTAATATTTTGAATAGTAAATATACTGATTATTTTTTTAATTCATTAAAATAATTTGAGAAATTTTATAAGCAAAAATAATATCAAATGTTAAAATGTGAAAATTAGCAATACCACAAATAAACTTTTCATTATAGATAGCAATTATAATCAAAATAAAATTATTTTTGAATAATTTTAAACGAAAATAAATCACTTATTTAGAAATAACATTATTTGCAATAAGTAAAAAAAAATGTGGATCTTAAAAAAATAGTAGCAATATTAGAAAATATATTAGAAAATATATTAGAAGAACTGAAAGAAACCATAGTTACTATTTATATATAACAAGTTGTCAAAACTGGAATTGGTAAAATTGGTACCATTGGTAAAATTGGTACCATTGGTAAAATGATTGCAAACATTTTTAAATATATACAATATAAAAATATTGCAAAATTAATTGTATCATTAATTATACAGCTGATCACTAAATGTATACTTAAAAATAAATAATTTATAGAGAGTGCTCAATATGTTTCTAGATAGAGCAATCCGAATATTGATCATGTATCTTAGTAGACATAATAGTATTATTGTCCAATAATTAGAATTTTAATAATATAAGTATTAATCATTGTAGAATGTTAAATATAACAATGATTATAGAAAGTAGTTGCAAAATGAGTGCTCAATATTAATACAGAGCAATAATGATCTCAGTTAAAAAACAATTGTTCTATAATTAAACTGATTTAAATTAAAAAAAAAATACAATTATACAAGTAGAAATAATTATACAAGTACTGCTAGATATTAATATAGAGCAATAATTTTGAAAAATTAGAGTGCTCAATTGTAAAAATATAGAGCAAAAAAAAAAGCATTTGAAATTAGAGTGCTCAATATAAAAAAATTGAATATATAGTAATTGTAGAAAGTGCTCAATGTTAAGCTAGAGCAACAATTATGCACGTATATAATAGAATTGATGTTCACTATTATAATAAATAAAGGTTTTAAAAAAAAGTACTCAATATTAAAATAACAGAGCTCCAATAACAACACAAAAAAGTATTAATATGTTTGTCTCGGCATTGAAATTAGAAAGAGAAGAGCCGAAAATCGACTTAATAGCATCACAAACAAGAGTGAATAACTGGAAAGATATACGTACATAGGTAAGTTGTTGCGCACACACGGACACAAGACATTTTCAACGCCAGTGTAAAAAAGTATACACACAAACACACACACATTTGAAATTATACCCCCACCACCTTCGTTGGCTTCCCCGTCTCTCTCTCTCTTTTCTTCTCCCTTATGTATGTATATTTTTTTATCCTCTCCCCCCTTCGTCACCTCTTTCTCCCTCTCCTTCTCCGGGTTTGTCAATATTTTGCCGCTGCTAAAATATTCATAAGCGACGAGCAGAGTTGCTTCCCCTGACAGTAGCAGGAATATCGGGGAAGAAACAAACAAACGGTATTATCGTAAAAACAAAAACAAAAAAGCGTGTTTATTATATATATATATATATATATATATATATATATATATATAAAATAAACAACGAATCAAGATACGTCTCTGTATTCAAATTATTTAAATCAAATTAATTTGTAAATACCTATTACCTATCATTTAATCGAGATATTACACGCACACGAGGTAGATATTTTGGTGCTTATCCAGATTAAGGGAGATATTCGAAGAAAAAAACAAAAAAAACAAAAAAAAAAAAAAAAAAAAAACAACAAAAAAAAAAAAACTGATGAATATCTGATGTCCGTACCGAAATCACGTAAATTAATCAAGTAGTTTTTATATTATAAAAAGAAAATTAAATTTTAACGAATAACGCGGAAATACGGCCTCCATTACGGCGTATTCAAGGGAGATAACCGAAATTCATAATAAGCCGTAATGACGGCCGTATTTCCACGTTATTCGTTAAAATTTAATTTTCTTTTTATAATATAAAAACTATTTGATTAATTTACGTGATTTTTTTGGTATAGGATATATTCAGCCCGTGACATCAAACATATTCTTTATTTTTTTTTTGTTAAAGCATCAGAAACATATTCACAAATAAATAACTACAAATATAGACACTTCACACCAAATAAATCGATGCGAAAAACAGACATGTACGTGTAAACATTGCATGTAATATACGAATATGTAAACAAAAGTAACAATAAACATTCTAAAAAAAACAAACAATTTCTCGTGCATGGGTTTCACGCCTCTATGTAACTTGCACATTATTTTTTAAAAATTTATTTACTTATCAACTTTGACATACGATTGAACAAACAAAATTGCAATTTAAAAAATCCGATTAACAAATTTAACTACGAAATTAAATCCACCACAATGCATTTCTGTTTCTTCGTAAACAAGTCAACCATCTTTTGTTATTAGTTGAAAAAAAAAAAAACTTACTTCGTAACTGTTAGAAATTTGAAAGGGGGTTGAGGACATTTAAACTGTCGTATTCATTCCGTGTAGTCATTTCTGACTTTTAAATTGTTTGCAAAGATTGAAAGTTTTGGGAGCTAATTAAATCCAATAACTTCATAAATAGAGATTAAAACATTACCGTAACAAGAATTAGTTATAGTTTTATTTTGGTTCAATTAATAATTTAATGGCAAAAATGATAGCGTAATAATTAAATTGAACGCACTAAAATAGACGTGTGCACATGGGGAAGGAAGTCGTCGGCAAAAAGAGGGGAGAGGGGTCACCGGTCGGAGAAGATACGCTGAAAGTGCATCGGAAAACTCTACGATTTCTGTTTAAATGAGTATATAGTCACTCTAAATAATTAGATAGTCACTCTAAATGAATAGATAGTCACTCTAAATAATTGGTATTTTTTTTACGAAAACAGAAATATTTGTTTAAATTCATAACTTCAGTGAATCATGCACCGAAAATATTTAATGTCTTTTTAATATCCAAACAACGCGGCTCGAGTTAAATAACTATCGAAAATATATAGCGATGAGCAGCTATATAATATACAACTTATAAGACGATAATATCGATCATGATGATGATGATGATGATATAGAGGACAAAGCTGTTATTAAGTGAGGGACAAAAAAGCGACAACACATTTTCTCTCCCAATTGCAACGTTTCATTCATTCTATGAAAAAAAAATAACAAATAAAAAGCGACACGGTTATATACCATTTTAGTTCGGTTGACTTGATGATGATGATGATGACGACGATGATGATGATAGAAAAATAAATAAACAATATTTTAGTCGGCTCGGATGATCAACAAGAAATAGGGGAGAGAAAAGGGAAGGCCGGAGACTTTTTTGGGGGAAAAGTGTGTGCGTGCATGTGCAGACGAAAAGGGTAGAGAGAGAGAGAGAGAGAGAGAGAGAGAGGGGGGGGGAGAAGAGGGGAAATGAAAAAAAGGGGAAAGAGGAAAAAGGAAAGAAAAAGAGGAAAAAGGAAAGAAAAAGAGGAAGGAGGAAAGGAAGAGAGAGACGAAGAGAGAGGGGAAAGGAGAGAGGGGAAAAAAGAGAAAGGAAAAGAGGGGAAATGAAAAAGAGAAAAAAGGAAAGAAAAAGAGGGAGGGAGAGAGAAGGGAAGAAGAGGAAGAGAGAAGGGAAGAAGAGAGAGAGGGAGGGGAAGAGAGGGGAAGAGAGAGAGAGAGGGGAAGAGAGAGAGAGAGGGGAAGAGGAAGAGAGAAAAAAGAAAGTAGGAAAAAGAAAAGGATAAAAGGAAGGTAGGAAAAGAGAGGGGAAGGAAGGAAGAGAGAGATGAAGTGGGGAGAAAGAGAGAGAGAGGGGAGACGTGGGGAAGGAAGGGATAGAGAGAAAGTGAGTGAGGAAGAGAGAGAAAGTGAGGGGTGGTGGAGGGAGAGAGAGAGAAAGTGATGAGGGAGAGGAAAAGGAAGAGTGAGGGAGAGGAATTGAGGGGACGGAAGAGAGAGAAAGGGAGGGAAAGGAAGGAAGAGAGGAAGGTAGGTAAGATAGAGGAAGGGGGAGGCAGAAAAGAAGAGAGAGAGATATCGATCGATCGATCGGTCGGTGTTGTTTTTCACAGCAAGCGCGCTTTTCGGAGAGGAAAAATCGTTGGTGGTTGAATAAAACCTGAACGTGTCTGCTTGTGTCTGTCCACGTCTTTTTCGAGATGCGATGCCAGTGTCAAAACAATGGTGGCGGTGGTAGAAGTATCACAGTAGCAGAGTGGCAGGCACCAGCCACAAGACCGCTGCTCGAAATAATGGAAGAAGACGAAGACGACGATGGGATTTGACCGTGGAGCATGATAAGCGACGGGTTGATCTAATATTCGCGTTTCATGGGGAGTTAAGCGCAACCATGAAAAAACAAGAGTTACCTCCCCTTGTTTTCAACACCAGCTTTTTTTTTTTTTTTTTGGTGCCTTCTTTCGTTTAGATAGCAACAACTACGACTACTGTTGTTGTTGTTGTTCAATCGTAATATTGGCTCAGGGGCGAGGCAAGCGGCCTGTTGAACCTCAACGACTTTAGCAGCAGCAACGAACATCTCAAAGCTGGTTAAAAAAAAAATCTATAATAATAAAATATTTTATTGTCATGCGAGAAGGAATACACGGCGTTCCCCTGGATAGAATTAGGAACCCCATGTCCTATTGTCCCCAGCCACCATCTTTTTATTCTGATTTAGTCTTATACCCCAAAATTGAATTGTAAAACAATACAATTTTGGGTGTGAGACTAAGGATCTACTCCATGAGAGAGAGAAAGAGAAAGGGGGAGAGGGAGAAAGAGAGGGAGAGAAAGAGAAAGAGACAGAGAAATAGAGAGAAAGAGACCGAGAGAGAGGGAGAGAAAGAGAGGGAGAAAGAGAGAAGGAGGGAGAAAGAGAGAGGGAGGGAGAAAGAAAGAGGGAGGGAGAAAGAAAGAGGGAGGGAGAAAGAAAGAGGGAGGGAGAAAGAAAGAGGGAGGGAGAAAGAAAGAGGGAGGGAGAAAGAAAGAGGGAGGGAGAAAGAAAGAGGGAGGGAGAAAGAAAGAGGGAGGGAGAAAGAAAGAGGGAGGGAGAAAGAAAGAGGGAGGGAGAAAGAGAGAGGGAGAGAAAGAGAGAGGGGGAGAAAGAGAGAGGGGGAGAAAGAGAGGGAGAGAAAGAGAGGGAGAGAAAGAGAGGGAGAGAAAGAGAGGGAGAGAAAGAGAGGGAGAAAGAGAGAGGGAGAGAGAAAGAGGGAGAGAAAGAGTGAGAGGGAGAGAAAGAGTGAGAGGGAGAGAAAGAGTGAGAGGGAGAGAAAGAGTGAGAGGGAGAGAAAGAGTGAGAGGGAGAGAAAGAGTGAGAGAAAGAGAGAGAGTGAGAAAGAGAGTGAGAAAGAAAGAGAGAGAGAAAGAAAGAGAGTGAGAAAGAAAGAGAGAAAGAAAGAGAGAGAGAAAGAGAGTGAGAAAGAAAGAGAGAGAGAAGGAGAGAAAGAGAGAGGGAGAGAGAGAGAGGGAGAGAAAAAGAGAGAGAGGGAGAGAAAAAGTGAGAGAGGGAGAGAAAAAGTGAGAGGGAGAAAGAGAGAGAGAGAGAAAAAGTGAGAGTGAGAGAAAGAGTGAGAGAAAGAGTGAGAGTGAGAGAAAGAGTGAGAGTGAGAGAAAGAGTGAGAGGGAGAGAAAGAGAGTCTTTGGTGTGATGCAGACCCCACGATATAATTGCACCCCTTTTGATCAAAAAGAAATATACTTGTCCAAATACTTTGGGTAATCTACTTTCAGAATATATATGGTTAGAGGGGGAGGGGGGCAGTCTATCTTCAAAACTCTAGAAGTTCGTGAAACAGAAACTACAACTTTCTATACTATCTGTACATACCCGGTGTCGCTCGGGAGTTTAACTAACAAAATATTAAAATCACTGACTTGTTAAAGAAACTGAAATTCATTGGTTTTAGCACTTGACACTTTTGCAGTTTTTAAATAACGTCTTCATAGTAAATAATAGATTATCAACAATTAAGAAGAAAAAAGCAGATGCTGAGATCTGTGATTGAAACCAGAACCTTTAGATCTTCAATCTGATGTTCAACAAATTGAGCCATTTGATCTGGTCATATGCCTTGAATTTTGTATTAGCTTAACGTTAGACAACTGACGTCCATTTGAAAAACGTTCTTTTATAAAAAAAAAGAAATTGAATCAAAATACATATTTGTTGTTAAGAACAGAGAGACACACACACACACACATAAAATAAGGTAACACCGAAATCACATAATCACCGGTGTAGTAATTTATTTCGACCCTCCGGCTTTTTCAAGCACCTAAGCATATTACATATTTGGAAATCTCCTCGCTTAGGTGCTTGAAAAGGCCGGAGGGCTGAAATAAGTTATTGCACCGGTGATTATGTGATTCCGTGTTACTTTATTCTTGCTCTGTTTATTACATTGAGCTCTCATACTCGGATTTCCTTCTGGAATTTATTTCACTCTAACACTAATATATATATATATATATATATATATATATATATATATATATATATATATAATGTATTTTATTGGTTATTGCAGCTTTTGTTGCTTTTAGTAATATACTACTATTTCGATTGTTCACTTCCTAAGTGATACAAAAGATGACATTATTAGTCGCCCTTAACTTTATAGGACGTATTTTTTGTTAATATATATATTTTCATTAATTTTATATGCACATAAAGTAATCCATGGACACGTGTTTCTGGCTCACAGCCGGCATCAGTATAGCTAACTTAGACAAGGAGGTAAAACGCCAGACTATAGACATCAATATCGAAGGTTCGATCCTTGTCTAAGTTAGCCATGCTGATGGCGGCTGTGAGTCACAAACACATGTCCATGGATAACTTTTATGTACGTAAATAAATATGGGAGAAAGACTAATTTATGTGATTTGGGAACTATTATTAGAAGAAATCTGTTGGAAGTTATTTTAACAAGAAAACAAAATATGTATCCTTGATAGAAATAGAAATAGTTAGAAAAGACAATAAAAAAAATAAAAAAATCACATATAATGAAAATCTAGGATAGCTTCTCTTTCATTAGAAATATAATAATTTAAATATTTTCAGACTTTAAAAATAATTTTTCTCTGAATTTGACAAATATTTATAAAATCTTATAAAATTATCCCTGCAAAAAAAAAAAAAAAAAAAACAACAACAAAAAAAATGATTAAAAAAAATATTAAAAAATTTTTTTTTTTTTTAATTTTTTAAAAATTATTTGAAAAATTAACGAATCAAACAAACAAAAAAGATGTTAATATTAGGTTCAGGGCTTGGAGCAGGAGTAAACAGGGCTCCTCGAGAGAATTAAAGACTATAAATTTAGTGCAATTAATTCCATTGCTTAAATATGTGATATTTCAAAACCGGTCATGTTCTCGAGAAAAATGAATATGGCGGTGAAGCTTTTCATGAGACGACATCTAATAAGGGTGTAGACAAGTTTTTTAAAAATATTTTAAAAAAGGATCTCCAAGGGAACATAAAACCCCACTGAAATTGGTTTTACTTTCGATTTCAATTAAAAAAAAACCCCAAAAAACCCATAGTGAAACGTCTAACGGTTATGAAAATCTAAACACATTTTGATCATTCTAACATCATCTAATGGGTCGTAACAAAATTAACACCGACTTTCGTTGTTTTCAAATCCCCTTGTTTGTTCTGATTTGTATCTGCATTGCATTAGTCTTCTTTCCTTTGCTAGTATCTTTTACTTTACTTCTTCATGTCTCTTGATTAACCTTTCTTCTTTTTTTGTCAACCATAGTTTTTCTCTTCCATCTCTTTAACCTTATTACAGCTCTTCACCGTTTTTGGTTTCAGGTTTTACTTTTTCCCATTCTTTGTTTCTTATGAATGGGAGTTTCGTTTTGTCCTCGTTCATATTTTCATTGATGTATTCGCCTTCTGTCGTTAGTTTCTGCAGTTTCGGTGTTTCAGTTTTTTTCTACCTGTGAGATTTCACTGAAGGTGTTTCCTGGTGTTCTGTTGCAGCACTTACCTTTCCTTGAATTTCCATTAATTCCAACTCCGAGAACCATCCTCTCTTACGGATGTGCATTGCTTGGTTTGTGATCCTCTGTTTCGTTGCATGGATTCTTCATGCGATTCCGCTAGCCACTTTTATTAGTCTTCTTTCCTAATATATTTTGCTTTAGTTCTTCATGTCTCTTGGTTAGCCTTTCTTCTTTCTTTTTTAAGCCAATCATAGTTTTTCTCTTCCATCGCTTTCTGATCTTTAACCTTTATACAGCTTAATTTTAAAAAAAAGTCTAATTTGAGATTCCAGTCTAGTTTTCCACCCGCGCTTTGTTGGTCTGTTCTTTTTACAGGGTTTTGTTTGCGTCTAATCTCGTAATTACAGATTTATCCTCTGCATAAATTAGGTCGTTTAGGTTTACAATAGTTTAAAAAAAAACCCCAAAAAACAACATAACTCACCCCAAACAAGGCAGGCTGCCACTGCAGACGTAAGGGGTTACTGAGAATAAAGGTGTAGGTTTTGGGTGTTATCCAAAGTTGGGAGCAATGTAGCGAGATGTCTGTTTACATTAGTTTTAAATTTCTGCATGTCGGTACAGTCAGGGAAACAGGGAGCAAGGAGGGAGTTCCAGAGTCCAGCAGCACGAGGAAAGAAGCTATTGGAGTAGAAGGCTCTCCGGCATCTGGGGACCTCCACGGTGAATGGATGGGATTTTGGTGATTGTCGAGTTGGTCTAGTGTATTTACATCAAGGGGGCACCAGAGTAGCCAGTTCATCGGAGCACAATCCATTAAAGTATTTGTAAAACAAGCACAAGGATGCAACATTGCGGCGATGGGACAGGGGTTGGAGCTTGGTGGATAGTGAGGGACCTATTCAGTTGCCGACTCTTTTTTGGACCTTGTCTGAGAGGGAGAGACTAGTAGATGATGCACCAGCCCAGATGTGACAACTATACTCCATGCGTGGGCGGATGGTGGCTTTGTAGAGATACAGGATAATGTCAGGTGTGAGGAGTTTACTAGCACGGTAGAGGGAGCCCATCTTCTTTGCTGCAGCCTTGGCAATGTCTTCAATGTATTTGTTCCAAGTGAAGGTTAAGCCGAGGAGTTTGAATGTTGAGCTCTCAGGTAGGGTGTTATTTGCCATGACAATCAGTGGTTGAAGAGGTTTCTTGTAGTTGTTGAAGGAAAAAAAGCTTTTTGTCTTTGCGGCATTAAAAGTTACCATCCATTTTTAACCCCAATCCACTACAGCCTGGAGGTCATTTTCTCAGGATTCAGCCATTGCCTCGGATATGGTCGCGCCCATTTTGCTCACATGACGAGAGTAAAGCATGGTGTCGTCAGCAAATATACCAGACTTAATGTTATCAGGGAAGCTGTTCATGAAAATCAGGAACAATAAAGGTCCAAGGATAGATCCCTGGGGTACACCCGCATTTATGTCATGTTGCCTAGATGAATGGCCATCGAGGACAACCTGGATCTTTCTTTTGGTTAGGAAGGATCTAATTATATTAAATATTTGCTCAGTAATACCAGATGAGCATATTTTAAGGAGAAGCCCTTTATGCCAGACCTTGTCAAAGGCCTTGGATATATCAAGCGCTACTGCCCTAGCTTCACCCGCCTTGTCCAGTGTATGATATAAGCGTTCAGAGATGACCGTTAGGATGTCCGCAGTAGATCGTGCTTGTCTAAATCCATACTGACGGTCAGAAAGAAGTTTAGCATTAATTAAGTGCCGGACTATCGCTAGATTGATTAAGGATTCAAAGATTTTAGCAAAAATTGGGAGTAGGCTGATTGGGCAGTAGTTCTGAGGATCAGTTCTATCCCCAGAATTCTTGAAAACTGGTACCACAGAGGCAATTTTCCAGCTATCGGGGAAGCAAAATTCAGCTAGACATTTATTGTTGAGTTTGTCTAGGACAGGGGCCAGTTCAGCAGAGCATTTCTTTATTACTATTACAGGTATAAGATCAGGCTCACAAGCTTTGGTGGTGTCAAGGTTTTTTATGATGTCTCTGACCTGGGATGGGGTGATAACCAGATTTTTAAGTGTGGCTTCGGTCCGCAATGGGAATTTGGGGAGGGATGATTTTCTGAGTCCAAAGTGGAGTTTGAGGCGAAACGCTGAGCAAGTAGTTCAGCCTTATCAGTTGCCGTGCAAACGACATCATTGTGGTTTGATAGTGGGGAATCGTTGATTGACCATTGTTCACCACACAGCCTGCTCGTAGTATCTCGGCGCATCAGCTTTTGGACGACTTTTTAGGGTGATATAAATCATTACCACAATGTGATCAGCATTCCCGAGCGGGCTATGAGCTTTCGTCACACAAGCCTCGGACAGTGAGGTCAAGAACAGGTCTAGAAGTGAGCCTTGCTGGTCTACTTGATCGAGGATGCGAGAGGGAGTGAGCTCAGGAGAAATTATACGTAGAGTTGCCGACTGCGTCAGTAAAGCTGGAGAATCCCAACCAGTCATGTGGTGTGCATTAAAATCCCCAAATAGATGTATCTGGGTATTCGAATCGAGTATCTGGGAATGAGTCCGTTCACGCTTTCCGTTTCTGATTTTACATTCTTCCATTCTTCGTTCCTTAGAGATGAGATTTTTTATTTGTCCTCATTCATAATTTCTTTGATCTGTTAGACTTCTGCAGTGTTGTGGTCATTCGTTTCTACAGTTTCAGAGTTTAAACTATATCAGAGTTCTACATGTAAGGTTTTACTTGGGGGCTCCAAGAATCATCATTGGTTGCTTAGTCTGCACTCCTGTTTCATCGAATGGTAACCAGCAGATATGTCCCATAGATTCTTCGTGAGATTCTCATACGCTCTTTGCATGGACATGTTTTTGTAATAGCATTCCATCATGAGTCGATATTTTTGGAGGTCATTTCCCACCCTAATTTGTTTTGGCTTTGTTACATTGATAATTTCTACTTATCTGTATTTCATCTGTGATATTCGGATACTGGAATTAGGGGGGGGGGGGCAGTAACATTCGGAGGATGCCGACCAGGTTCCCCATGTTGGCCATAGAGTAGAAGATCTGTTCGAGTTCCATGGATTTTATTGTTTCATATTTCATAAATTGGTTTATGTGGCAACACCAGGCCCAGGTTTATTTATCCTGTGCCCAGTTACAAAGATAGTGTTTACCTCTTATATGAAAAATTAATTCAGGCTATCAAAAACAATTGTACAGAGACAGACAGTAAAAGGCAAACAAATAGTAAAAACAGCGTTAATTTTAACTACATAGATATGCATTAATATCATCACTCACAAAGACCGAAAACAAATTTAGTAAGAGGCATTTTTACCAAGTTACCAGTAAATTAATATTTCAAGCGTTTTGAATGGCTATTTGGCGTAAATTTGAACAATTGCTGCTTTTCTTTTTTTTTCTTTTAATTAGTAATATTTGCTGAAAAGGAAAAGACAATTCATAAAAACTATTGCACATGTGCATTTGCACAAACAAATGATAATTTTGTCTGGTATTTTTTTTTTTTTAAAATCATTTTAAAGGTGCAAGTTTTTAGAATTCTAAAACAAAAAACAAAAAAACAAACATATATCATACACCAAAAATCACGTAAATTGATCAAGTAGTTTTTTTTTACAATAAAAAAAAAAATCAAAAAAAAAAATCAAATTTTATGAGTAAACGAGGATCGTCGATATATCAATGCCATATTGGACATTGTGCTTGCCGGCCAAGGCAGCTAACTCAACTTGGCCGGCAAACGCCATGTTCAATATGGCGTCAATATATCTATGATCTTTTACCATAAAATTTGATTTGCTTTTTTTTTTTTTCTTACCATATTCAAACGATATCGGCTCAAGTCTATTTTGTAGGTCTAAAGCAGTTTTCTCAGCTTTGCAACATTTATTCTACGAGGACACTCGACGTTGCCGAATCGCCTCTTCGGCCTAATTACGAACCTCATGTCAGCACACACCAGACGATGATCTGTCCAGCACTCGGCATTGCTTTTGACTCGAACCTTGCAGACGTCCTGTAGATCGTGTCTACGAGTGATGACATAATCGATCAAATGCCATTGTTTGGATCGTGGACGCATCCATGTGTTCTTATACTGTCGTTTCAGGTGGAAACACGTGTTAGTTATCACTAAATCCAGCTCCGAACACATTTGCAGTAAACGCAACCCGCTCTTATTCATACTTCCAACTCCATAATGTCCGAGTGAACACCCTGTTTGATATTCCCTACCCACCCTTGCATTGAAACCCCACCAGCAAGACAATTTTATCATTTCGTGGAGCAGTCAGGATAACTCTTAAGATCTTCATAAAAGCATCCTACTAGCTCAGGTGGCCGGTCCAATGTAGGAGCATAGACAGAAATAAGCTGCGCATCGCTGACGAGATAGAGGCCAACGTAAGGTCATAATGCGTTCATTTAGACCACAAGGAAAGTTCTTGAGTTTAGAGCAAATCCTATGCCATGGTCGTGTTGTTCGCCTTCCGGTTTCCCGATCCAGTAAAATACATATTCAGAACCCTCCTCTACACGACTTCCGTCCTCCAACAATCTTGTCTCTGACAAGGCTGCTATATCAATGTTGAAACGTAACCGTTCTGGTCGTCTTTCCGGACGGTCAGAACCATAACGGTCAAGTAAGGTTCTGACGTTCCAACAAGCCATTTTCAAATTAAATTTTGTATTACTTATTACATTCTGAAAGAGAAAAAGATGACTGCCCCCCCCCCCCCCCCCGAAAGAGGAAGGGTGTCTGACTGCTTCCTCTCAATAGCGACCGACGGCACATTTTTTTTTATTTATTGTTTTTAATTAGTAAAAATAAAGAACACACACACACACGCACGGAGCAAATTGGTTTCACCTTTCTGTTCATTTCTTGGCGTTTTATTTAAAAAATCGAAATTACCAAAATGTTAATATATAATATATATTTATCTGAATAAATGCGCGTTTACACCAAACTGATGAATGAAATGTTTAATATTTAGCACTTTCAAGTAGCGAACTTTGTGAAGTGATAGCGAGCTAGCGAAGCCAACTAGTATATATATATATATATATATATATATATATATATGAGGAGGTTTGAAAAAGGAAAAGATTTTTAGACGAAGTGGACTGGTTATTACATGAAATGAGTGGATGAGTATTAAAGCAAACAATCTGTCATTATTTGAACTAGTTTGTTTACATGCTTATCCACTCATTCCATACATATTAATGAGATTAAATAATTGCTCAATTGTAAAAAGAAAAACTTAAATACTTGCAGATTCTACAGGTTGTCATGAACTATTTTGTCAATTGCAAGACAACAGACATTTTGAAAACAGACATACATTAAACATTGTAGTAATATAATATATATATATATATATATATATATAGACTTTTAAATTTGAGAATTTTTTTTTGTAGATTTTTTCTGATCAACTTGTGGGCAGAACTGATATTGAGCTAATAATGTTAGTTGGCAGAGCTGATTAGTTGGCTGCCCACTTCAAGCGAAACGAGTCGTAAATATACATCACAGGAATGTTATGCTTTTTAAAAATGTGAAAAAACAAAACAAAAAAAAACATGGTTATTGGAATATAAAATATATATATATAAAATATATATTATATACATATTATATAACATGTATTAAATATACATATTATATAATATATATTATATAAAAAAAAAAGGCAAAGGTCGCATAGCCTGGACGCGCACGAGTGTCGTTGCCGACATCACACACTGCCCATGGCCGTAGCGGCGGTGATTTGTTAAGAATCACTGTGTCTAGGGCACAGCATATGGAAGGCGGAGCCCATCCCTCTCCTTCCGCTGCCTTGAACCTTCCCTGAGTTTTAGTCTGTCCACCCAGCAGTAAATGGGTACCTGAGGGAGTTTTCAGACCCGAAAATTCGCATGCCGTGAGTGGGATCGAACCCGGGTCGTCCAGCCCAAAGACAAGTGCTATAACCACTCATCCACAAGCCCTCCCTATATATTATATATCATATAATATATATTAAATATATAATATATATTAAATATACATAATATATAATATATATTAAATATACATAATATATAATATATATTAAATATACATAATATATAATATATATTAAATATACATAATATATAATATATATTAAATATACATATCATATAATATATATCATATAATATATATTAAATATACATATCATATAATATATATTAAATATACATAATATATAATATATATTAAATATACATATCATATAATATATATCATATAATATATATTAAATATACATATCATATAATATATATCATATAATATATATTAAATATACATATCATATAATATATATCATATAATATATATTAAATATACATATCATATAATATATATCATATAATATATATTAAATATACATATCATATAATATATATCATATAATATATATTAAATATACATATCATATAATATATATCATATAATATATATTAAATATACATATCATATAATATATATCATATAATATATATTAAATATACATATCATATAATATATATCATATAATATATATTAAATATACATATCATATAATATATATCATATAATATATATTAAATATACATATCATATAATATATATTAAATATACATATCATATAATATATATTAAATATACATATCATATAATATATATTAAATATACATATCATATAATATATATTAAATATACATATCATATAATATATATTAAATATACATATCATATAATATATATTAAATATACATATCATATAATATATATTAAATATACACATCATATAATATATATTAAATATACACATCATATAATATATATTAAATATACACATCATATAATATATATTAAATATACATATCATATAATATATATTAAATATACATATCATATAATATATATTAAATATACATATCATATAATATATATTAAATATACATATCATATAATATATATTAAATATACATATCATATAATATATATTAAATATACATATCATATAATATATATTAAATATACATATCATATAATATATATTAAATATACATATCATATAATATATATTACATATACATATCATATAATATATATTACATATACATATCATATAATATATATTACATATACATATCATATAATATATATTACATATACATATATAATATATATTACATATACATATCATATAATATATATTACATATACATATCATATAATATATATTACATATACATATCATATAATATATATTACATATACATATCATATAATATATATTACATATACATATCATATAATATATATTACATATACATATCATATAATATATATTACATATACATATTATATAATATATATTACATATACATATTATATAATATATATTACATATACATATTATATAATATATATTACATATACATATTATATAATATATATTACATATACATATTATATAATATATATTACATATACATATTAACTAATACATATTACATATACATATTATATAATACATATTACATATACATATTATATAATACATATTACATATACATATTATATATACATATTATACAATATATATTACATATACATATTACATAATATATTACATATACATATTATATAATATATTACATATACATATTATATAATATATTACATATACATATTATATAATATATTACATATACATATTATATAATATATTACATATTATATAATATATTACATATTATATAATATATTACATATACATATTATATAATATATTACATATACATATTATATAATATATATTACATATACATATTATATAATATATATTACATATACATATTACATAATATATATTACATATACATATTACATATACATATTACATAATATATATTACATATACATATTACATAATATATATTACATATACATATTACATAATATATATTACATATACATATTACATAATATATATTACATATACATATTACATAATATATATTACATAATATATATTACATATACATATTACATATACATATTACATAATATATATTACATATACATATTATATAATATATATTACATATACATATTATATAATACATATTACATATACATATTATATAATACATATTACATATACATATTATATAATACATATTACATATTATACAATATATATTACATATACATATTATACAATATATATTACATATACATATTATACAATATATATTACATATACATATTATACAATATATATTACATATACATATTACATAATATGTATTACATATACATATTACATAATATGTATTACATATACATATTACATATACATATTATATATTAAATATATGATATTTATTATATATATATATATAAAATTTAATATGAAATCCTAGCACTTGAGAAACATTAATATAATATTGGCTTATTGACCTGTACACAAAGCAAACATTTTACTGATGAAAATTTACATTTATTTGTACACTGAAAAATAGGGTCAATCTGTAAACTAAAAAAAAGTAAAAGAAAAAAAAGTAAAGATAAAATATAACTTTTTTTTTTTTTTAAATAATTTTATTTAAAAGATTTCATTTTTTTCTTCATATCCATTTTTTTCTCTTTTAGTTTTTAAAAATTTATTTTTTTAAATATTCGATTTTTCCTCAAATTGTCTTTATAATAATAAAAAAAAAAAAAAAAAAAAAATCCACCCACCCGACTTGAGGAATAATAAAAAAAAAAATTCAAAGGATAATTTAATATTCAGTTTTTTTTCTTTCTTTCTTAGATATTTAAATTAATTTACACATCTGCTACCGTGGTTTTCCTGCCGATAGGTTTCGACAGATCAGGTCTCTCTTCATTTTACTAGAGTTCGGCATGTTAGGGATTTTATTTTCCGGTAACGCATCATCGCCCTCATCCTCAACTTCATAAACCATATACTCTTCTCCAATATCATCACAGCCAATACAGAAATTGTGCAGCACGCAAGCTAAGAGTATAATCTCGACGATCGATGTGATATCTGTGGTCTCAATAACCTTAAGCCTGAGAAAGCGGCCATGTAAGAGGCCGAAAGCTCGGGTTATAACCTTTTGCACGGAATGCAGACACTTATTGTAATGCAGTTGGGGTTCAGAAAGGTTTTCCTCGGTATAAGGTGTGATTAGCCAGTCGTAGAGGGGAAAAGCGGCATCAGCCACCAGGTGGTACGAATTGCAAAGCGTGGTACCGTGCTCAAGCAGGCCGCTATTGACAAGTGTCTGGACATCGTGAAGACGCCCCGCGTGGCCTGCCGAACAGAAGGTAAAACTCATATCTCGCTGGCATGCCGCTATTAATTTTATAGAATGGTATCCATTTTTATTAAAATAGTTCTCGCGGTTCCCCTCGAGCATTTTTACTTGTATATGCGTCGTGTCCAACGCACCGAGTACGTTCTTAAGGCCGCTGAGCGTTTCAAACTGAGAGGCCAAATGTTGTTTATCACTCTCTTTCTCCGGCCATTTTATTAAGTTCTCCTTCGATTTGGAGAGTAGGGCCTTTATCACTTTGCTGCGCCGCTTTAGAAACGAGTCCTCCGTAATTGAGAAGCGTCTGCAGATCTGAGCCAGAGATTCCTGCGAGCCCATGTACCAGAGCACGGAGAGTAGGCTTTTCTCCAGGGTCTCCGGTGCCGTTCCTTGTGCCATCTCCATTGCCTCAGGACAGGTGCGAAGATAGTTGCACACCCTGTGGTACGTCACTGACGACATCCGAATGTTAGACTTGAATTCCGATGCCAACAAAGACGGAATATCCTCGCTGTATTTTTTAAACTTCCGTCGATCATCTTTGGACCTGAGAGTAGGAAGAAAAAAAAAAAACAACACTGATCGGAATATTCAGTCAGGTAGAAGGAATCACGCACATATATGGATATATATATATATATAGAAGTGTATTTTAAGGTGAGGCAGCCTGAATGGAAAAGTGCACCAGGGTGCTGCTAAGCAACAAGAATCCACTGGACGGGTAATATCCCTTAAAGAAGCGTATTACGGAAACGTCCAGAGATTAGGGGCATTTTGATCAAACAAAAGTTTCGGATCAATTGGAGCGACTGTTCATTTTTTTTTTTCTGATTTGATCTAGATATTTTACGGCGTTGAGATATCGACAATAAATGCAAAACTCAACCGTGGAACAGAGTGCAGCGTCAGTGAATCTGAACAACTCAGAAAAAGCATGGCGGAAAAATCAGTGGTATCCTTTGAAAAGTGTTGGGAACTTTTCAGTTCCCATAGCGGAGATTACTCCATCAAGTGTGGTTTATGGAATTCGTAATTTAAAAAAAAAAAAATTTTTTTTTTTTCTTCTTCTCCGTTGGCTTGTTAACAAAACTATTGTTTCTGATGTTTGTAGATCAAACATCAGTTTTTTTTTTTCTTAGTAAAAAAAAAAAAAAAAAAAAAAAAAATGCAAATATGCAGAAAAGAGAAAGAAAGGGCATAAAAGAAAGCACAATACTGTGAGGGGAGGGGAAAAAAACCCCCCAAAACGGAAAATGTAATTTTTGTTAATTTTTTTGAGATTTTTTTCCCCCCCTTTTAAAAGAAAAAAATGCCACGTTATCAAAAATGCTTGCTTAATATACATATATAATTCGTATACACGCCTTGTTAGGGAAAGGGGAGGAATACGGACGATGTTTGCGTCTCTTTCTTGTGATGTTTTTTTGGACAACAAAATTGGCAACAATTTCACTTAAATATACTTTAACATAGTCGAAAGCAAATGAAGTCAGAATTATCTTCAAAGGGAGGCACGACGTGTCTAAAGCCTCAACCTAGCAGGACCTTACATTGTACGTTTTTTCACTACCATTCAAACTGCAACTGATCTTGCTTCAAGTCTTTCTAGGTCACATGACTGAACTAACCAATCCAATAGCTACCCTCGTAGCCTGTCAATCATGCCTACATAACCATACACATTCGGCAATCA
>OY744518.1:218222815-218415315 GCA_963556195.1 Sepiola atlantica
ATTAATTGTTTCCTGTAATAAGGTATAAAAAGTTAATTTTAAAAAAATAGAATACAATAAAAAAAAATATGAAATCGCAAAAAGTATTTAATAAAAAAAATGTAATGAAGAAAAAATAATGGAAAAAAACAATGAAGAAAAAAGTAAAAGAAAAAAAATGAAAAAATAATGGAAAAAAAGTAATGAAAAAAAATGTAATGAAAAAAAAAAAATGTAATGAAAAAAAAAAAATGTAATGAAAAAAAAAAAATGTAATGAAAAAAAAGTTAAAAAAAAACAAAAACCGATAAATAAAAGCTACGAAGTATGAAAGACAAGGAACAAAAACGCATCGGAATATTCAAAGATCGGCATCATTTAAATTACCATAAAAAATGAAGAGGAAGAAAGTAAAAAAATAAAAAAACAGTTGTGTACATTTTCAAGATAGATTTTCCCACCAAGAATAGCGTTTGAACATCCTATAATCAGACCACCCCTACAGATTTTGTGAACACCCCTCTGTATTGTCATGAATTTTTTTATTATAACACTCAACATTCAGAGTTTCTAGTATAAAGAAAAGTCAAAGAATTCCTGCAGGTAACAACCCTCACAAAAACACGTATATATGTAGAGTTCTAGAATCAGAATTTACCAATTTCTTCCATTAAGATTTCTGCAAGCCACTTTTGCATTTTGTTGAGATTCACTTTTTATTCTTCCATTTTATTATGTTTTTTCTTCTTCTGTGAATTGAATACATTTATTTAAATAGAAACAAAACTATTAGTCGCACCTTTGTTGTGATATTGTCACGTTTCGGCCGATGTAACCTCCAACCTATATGCTCTAGATCATAAAAAAAAAAAAAATTCCGAAACATGGACTATCTCGTAAGGTTTGGATTATTCGGACTATTCTCATCTTGGATGTTTTATAGCCACAACGTTTCAGCCGATTTAACCGTTTCTGCCGATTTAACCGTTTCAGCCGATTTAACCGTTGACATGTGCGTCTTGTCAAACTCTCGAATCTGTGCAGAATTTTGAACTGAACCCTTTATTTAATTCGGGGAGAGGTAGAGATTGTTCTCGTTCTGTCAGACACAACCGTAATTCTTTGATGTGAGAGTCTTCTGGGAGTTGAAGGTTCAATCCTCAGTACAGGCGATACTAAGAATAGAATTAATTACCCAAGACTTCCACCTGGTCATGGCTGACCAGATAAGAACAATCTACCCCGTGGATTAAATAAAGGGTTCCGTTCGAAATTCTGTACTAATTCCAGAGTCTGACAAGATGCACCTGAAGAAGGTCGGATGTTACATTGGCCAAAACGTGAGAATAACACCAAGATTGAAACAGTAGTCGAAATAATGCAAATTATCAATTCTCATCTAAAAAAATTCCGTAACACAAACTATCTTAATATAATGGAGATTTGGGATTCGTAACTGAATCTATTCTGAATTTTTTAATTTTTTTTATTTTAAATAAAAAAAAAAGAATTTTTTTAAATTAAATTTTTTTAAATTAAATTTTTTTTATATAAATTAAAAATTTTTTTTATAAATCAAAATTTTTTTTTTATTTAAAAAATTTTTCTTATATAATAGATCGAAAAATGAACGGCAAGAAACTGCCAGTCACCATGCGCTGTTAACGGTCTCCAAACTTTGATCTATATCAAAACATGACCTGCATAAAGCCTATTTCTTGTATATTGTTAGACATTTTCCTCGCTTTTTCTTTGTGTGCGAAAGAGAAACAAAGCGTATTGAACATTTACGTACCCATAAGTTATTGAAGCAAAGCAATTAGCGAAAGAAAGGAAAGTTGAAATAATACAGGCATGGGAGGGAAACCGGTGGTAAAGAACTTTTTAAATCAATATTTAAAATAGGTGTGATATGGTAGAAAACTATTCATTGTTTGATGTGATTGAGATAACAGATTTGCAGATACAGAAATCTACCACGTCACTCCGACTTTAGTTAAAATCATACTTGACGAAAATAAACTAAAATTAGACATTTGTTAAAAGATTTTCGACCTACAGTTTGTTTGTGTATTTGACGAAAATTGGTGTTCACAAAAAAGAAAAGAAAAAAAAAAGATTTTTTTTTTTTTTAATATTTAACAAGCTCTAAGGAAATTTTCACATCTTTTCTGTGAAAGCATCAATAAAACCTGATGATAATGTGAAGTATGGCTGGAAAACCCTAGGTTGTTAAGAAGGATACTTAAAGCATGAAAAAACTATTTTGAGCAGAGCAGACGACCACTGAAAATGCTATTTCAAACTTAAGCCCAGCAGACCAAAGTAAATGCTATTTCAAGCCCAAACCTAGTAGAGGAAAGAAAATGCTATTTCTAGCCCAAACCTAGTAGAGGAAAGAAAATGCTATTTCTAGCCCAAACCTAGTAGAGGAAAGAAAATGCTATTTCAAGCCCAAACCTAGTAGAGGAAAGAAAATGCTATTTCAAGCCCAAACCTAGTAGAGGAAAGAAAATGCTATTTCAAGCACAAACCTAGTAGAGGAAAGAAAATGCTATTTCTAGCCCAAACCTAGTAGAGGAAAGAAAATGCTATTTCAAGCCCAAACCTAGTAGAGGAAAGAAAATGCTATTTCTAGCCCAAACCTAGTAGAGGAAAGAAAATGCTATTTCTAGCCCAAACCTAGTAGAGGAAAGAAAATGCTATTTCAAGCCCAAACCTAGTAGAGGAAAGAAAATGCTATTTCAAGCCCAAACCTAGTAGAGGAAAGAAAATGCTATTTCAAGCCCAAACCTAGTAGAGGAAAGAAAATGCTATTTCAAGCCCAAACCTAGTAGAGGAAAGTAAATGCTATTTCAAGCCCAAACCTAGTAGAGGAAAGAAAATGCTATTTCAAGCCCAAACCTAGTAGAGGAAAGAAAATGCTATTTCAAGCCCAAACCTAGTAGAGGAAAGAAAATGCTATTTCAAGCCCAAACCTAGTAGAGGAAAGAAAATGCTATTTCAAGCCCAAACCTAGTAGAGGAAAGAAAATGCTATTTCAAGCCCAAACCTAGTAGAGGAAAGTAAATGCTATTTCAAGCCCAAACCTAGTAGAGGAAAGAAAATGCTATTTCAAGCCCAAACCTAGTAGAGGAAAGAAAATGCTATTTCAAGCCCAAACCTAGTAGAGGAAAGAAAATGCTATTTCAAGCCCAAACCTAGTAGAGGAAAGAAAATGCTATTTCAAGCCCAAACCTAGTAGAGGAAAGTAAATGCTATTTCAAGCCCAAACCTAGTAGAGGAAAGAAAATGCTATTTCAAGCCCAAACCTAGTAGAGGAAAGAAAATGCTATTTCAAGCCCAAACCTAGTAGAGGAAAGAAAATGCTATTTCAAGCCCAAACCTAGTAGAGGAAAGTAAATGCTATTTCAAGCCCAAACCTAGTAGAGGAAAGAAAATGCTATTTCAAGCCCAAACCTAGTAGAGGAAAGAAAATGCTATTTCAAGCCCAAACCTAGTAGAGGAAAGAAAATGCTATTTCAAGCACAAACCTAGTAGAGGAAAGAAAATGCTATTTCTAGCCCAAACCTAGTAGAGGAAAGAAAATGCTATTTCAAGCCCAAACCTAGTAGAGGAAAGAAAATGCTATTTCTAGCCCAAACCTAGTAGAGGAAAGAAAATGCTATTTCTAGCCCAAACCTAGTAGAGGAAAGAAAATGCTATTTCAAGCCCAAACCTAGTAGAGGAAAGAAAATGCTATTTCAAGCCCAAACCTAGTAGAGGAAAGAAAATGCTATTTCAAGCCAAAACCTAGTAGAGGAAAGAAAATGCTATTTCAAGCCCAAACCTAGTAGAGGAAAGTAAATGCTATTTCAAGCCCAAACCTAGTAGAGGAAAGAAAATGCTATTTCAAGCCCAAACCTAGTAGAGGAAAGAAAATGCTATTTCAAGCCCAAACCTAGTAGAGGAAAGAAAATGCTATTTCAAGCCCAAACCTAGTAGAGGAAAGAAAATGCTATTTCAAGCCCAAACCTAGTAGAGGAAAGAAAATGCTATTTCAAGCCCAAACCTAGTAGAGGAAAGTAAATGCTATTTCAAGCCCAAACCTAGTAGAGGAAAGAAAATGCTATTTCAAGCCCAAACCTAGTAGAGGAAAGAAAATGCTATTTCAAGCCCAAACCTAGTAGAGGAAAGAAAATGCTATTTCAAGCCCAAACCTAGTAGAGGAAAGAAAATGCTATTTCAAGCCCAAACCTAGTAGAGGAAAGAAAATGCTATTTCTAGCCCAAACCTAGTAGAGGAAAGAAAATGCTATTTCTAGCCCAAACCTAGTAGAGGAAAGAAAATGCTATTTCTAGCCCAAACCTAGTAGAGGAAAGAAAATGCTATTTCCAACTCAAGTCCAATAGAGTTTTATGCGTGGATGAATAAAAAATAATAAAAAATAATAAAAAATAATATTAAAAGGGGTCATCAATCAGAAGCTTAACTTAATCTTTAACTGCCCCTAATCTCAAATGCCAGGCAAGTATGAGATTCCTTTTTTTTAAAAAGTAGAAAAAAAAAAGTAGATAGATCCGACATTATAATGGTAGGGAAGCAGACGATATAGTAAAGTCTATTTTCCGAGTTTAACATTAGTGAACGAGATTAGATTTGCTAACTATTAGCCATTTATAAAGATAACGTAACCTACTTGATGACACACGTCTAAATGAATTGCAGAGGATTGCTTAAAAAAGGTTCATGCAATGCCAATGTCGCCATCCAGAAATTTTCATATTTCAAGCCATACCCAATAAAATCGATGATCCAAGAGAATTAAAAAATCTAAATTTAAATTAAATAAGTTGTGAGAGAGAGAGAGAGAGAGAGAGAGAGAGAGAGAGAGAGAGAGAGAGAGAGAGATCCCCCCTCCTGAACGAATCGAGTTAGATAACATTTTTATATCATAATAACATTTACATTTGAGACTTTTCCATTTTTATAAAAAGAGGTAACGGACAATTTCCAAACGACACAACATCTAAAAGTCCGTCACTTTCGACTTCTCCGATAAATGGTAAAAAAGAGGATGGAAAAGGGGAACAAGAAATGTGATAAAGAATAACATTCGTGCATAGCAAGGACAACCTCCAGAAAATTGTCGGCACACTGCCATTGAGAAATTTCATCGATAAATAATACGTCGGCTATTTTTGTTTGTAGAGAAGGACGGCAACAACAATGTTTGGCAATGGCGAACACACACGAGTGTGTAGAAAAGACGTTAAAGCGGATATGATGATGATGATGATGATGATGATGAATGAATGACACAAGATCATATTTTATGGAGATCCACGGATAGACGTTGCACACATTCGAGAGGAATAAGCAAAAAGGTGACACCAAGCAGAGGCAGACCAGCATGTGTCACTCAGGGATGGCAAAGATGATGGTTGGAGGAAGATACAGAAAGATATTCACAACAATGTGTGAGAGAGAGAAGGGGGAGGTGAAGAGAGAGAGAGAGAGGGGGGGGAGGTGAAGAGAGAGAGAGAGAAGGGGGAGGTGAAGAGAGAGAGAGAGGGGGAGGTGAAGAGAGAGAGAGAGGGGGAGGTGAAGAGAGAGAGAGAGGGGGAGGTGAAGAGAGAGAGAGAGGGGGGAGGTGAAGAGAGAGAGAGGGGGAGGTGAAGAGAGAGAGAGGGGGAGGTGAAGAGAGAGAGAGGGGGAGGTGAAGAGAGAGAGAGGGGGGAGGTGAAGAGAGAGAGAGGGGGGAGGTGAAGAGAGAGAGAGGGGGGAGGTGAAGAGAGAGAGGGGGGAGGTGAAGAGAGAGAGAGGAGGTGAAGAGAGAGAGAGGGGGGAGGTGAAGAGAGAGAGAAGGGGAGGTGAAGAGAGAGAGAGGGTGAAGAGAGAGAGAGAGGGTGAAGAGAGAGAGAGAGAGAGAGGGGGGAGGCGAAGAGAGAGGGGGGAGGCGAAGAGAGAGGGGGGGGCGAAGAGAGAGAGGGGGGGGAGGCGAAGAGAGAGAGGGGGGGAGGCGAAGAGAGAGAGGAGGGGGAGGCGAAGAGAGAGAGGGGGGGAGGCGAAGAGAGAGAGGGGGGAGGCGAAGAGAGAGAGGGGGGAGGCGAAGAGAGAGAGGGGGGAGGTGAAGAGAGAGAGGGGGAGGCGAAGAGAGAGAGGGGGGAGGCGAAGAGAGAGAGGGGGGAGGCGAAGAGAGAGAGGGGGGAGGCGAAGAGAGAGAGGGGGAGGCGAAGAGAGAGAGAAGGGGAGGTGAAGAGAGAGAGAAGGGGAGGTGAAGAGAGAGAGAAGGGGAGGTGAAGAGAGAGAGAAGGGGAGGTGAAGAGAGAGAGAAGGGGAGGTGAAGAGAGAGAGGGGTGGTGGTGAAGAGAGAGAGGGGTGGTGGTGAAGAGAGAGAGAGTTAAAGCATGGAACAAACTGCTCGCACCAGTCGTTTGCTATGACACCAGATCCTTTAAAACCCTCAGGCTTTCCCCAAAATTGCTCCCCACATGCACATTTGAGGGGCTTATAGTGCACCTTCGCACTGTACACAATGATTTTTGTTGTTTTGTTTTTAAAGAAAAAAGAAAAAGGAAAAAGAAAGAAAAAGAAAGAAAAAGAAAGAAAGAAAAAGAAGGAAGAAAAAGAAAGAAAAAGAGGCAAACAAAAACACAATTGAATTATTAAAAAGTTGACAAGCTGTTGGACTATTATATAATACAGAAACAAATTGCTGCCAAGTTAACTAACGTAGTAATAATAAAATAGTTTAATTTAACTAACGTAGTAATAATAGTTTAATTTAACAATGATCAAAATATTTTAATGTATTTCATTGACAGAAAATAAGTGGCACAGCATATAAAGTTTTTTTTTTTTTTTTTAAAGAAAAAACATTTAAGAGTGAAAAATAAAAATAAAATAACAGTAATGCAAGCACGATAACAATAAACAAAAACATTTAATGTAATCAAATTAAAATGGTGGCCACATATGTCTCAGATACTTCCGACCCCACTAATTTTTTTTCTTTTTTGTTTCTTATCGATTAAAAAAGTATACATTGATTCAGCACCAAATTTAAATTTTCAGATTATAAATTTGTTATTTAAAAAAAAAAACATACAAGTTTAATTTTTGGAGGGGGGCATCAGTTTGCAACATTAATACAGACAGCCCCCCCCCCCCTCACTTCAATTTTATGGTTTGTAAATGAAAGATTAGTCATAAAATAATTCTTAAATGGCAAAGTTTAAATGGAGTTTTTTTTTTAAATTTTGAAATTAATGGATATTATTGTGAAGAATTAAGTTTTAAGATAGATATCCATTTGGCACGATGGTCAAAATGTTTGCTAATGAGCTGGGAGATCATGGTTCAATCCTCGGTCGAGTCATACCAAAGACTTAAAAAAGGTACTAAACCGTCAGCATTATAAGGATTGGTTTAGTAACTAATGAAAAGGGAGCCTTTGAGTCGCCCTCGACTAGGGTCAACCACTTTAAGATAGATATCTGATTGCAGACAATTTCATTGATATTTCACCCATAAGTAGGGATAGTTTTTTTTGTTTTTTTAAACTCGAGTTCACCCCAGACAAGACATACAGCCACTGAGACGTAAGGGGCCACTGTGAATTACGGGCCAGAAATTAAAGGGGCCATCCTAAGAGAAGAGTTGTGCGGCGAGATGTTTGTTAACGTTTCTGCATGTCCGTACAGGCAGGGAAACAGGGAGCAGGGAGGGAATTCCAAAGGCCGGCACCTCAGGGAAGGAAGCTATTGGAGTAGAAAGCTCTCTGGCATCTCGGGACCTCCACAGTAAATGGATGGGATTTAATTGATTGTTGAGTTGGTCAGGTGTATTTACGTCAGTGGGGGGCACTAGAGCAGCAAGTTCATCGGAGCACATTCCATTGAAGTACTTGTAAAACAAGCACAGGGATGCAACATTGCGGCGATGGGACAGGGGCTGGAGCTTGGTGGATAGTGAGGGACCTATTAAATTGGCGATTCTTTTTTGGACCCTAAAAGGGAGAGACTAGTGGTTGGTGCACCAGCCCAGATGTGACAACAATACTCCATGCATGGGCGGATGGTGGCCATGTAGAGATATAGGATACTGGTCAGTGTGAGAAGTTTTCTAGCCCGGTAAAGGGAGTTTACCTTCTTTGCAGCAGACTTGGCACTATCTTCTATGTATTTGTTCCAACTCATGTTACCTATGAATGTTAGGCCGAGGAGTTTGAACGTTGGACTCTCAGGTAGGGCGTTACTATCCATGGTAATTGGGGGTTGAAAAGGTTTCTTGTAGCTGTTAAAGGAACGGATCTTTGTCTTTGTGGCATCAAAAGTTACCATCCATTTATGTCCCCATTCGACTACAGACTCAAAGCCATTTTCTAAGGATGACGGTCATTACCTTTTCCAGCAATGCCAGTGTTAAGTGAATATCGACACGGACTGAAGACCTGGGTGTTCCAAGTTCGAATCCAGTCAGTTCCACAGTACCATTTTCACTTAGGGATGTTGGCAACCTTCCCGTAAGTACCCGATGTCTTCTAACTAGAAAAACATTGGGGAAACTAATGCCAACACCAGAATCATCTGATTCACACGAAAGAAGTGAATATAATAGAGCCAATATGGTTTTATATGTGTGACGTAAAGATATAAAATTTAATTGAGATCAAAAAGGAATCGATAAACCCCCCCCCCCCCCCATTTGAAATTATTTTTACTTAGAATTAGAGAAAGAAAATCATTCATTTGCTGAACTCCGGAATTCTCTCCCTGCTCCCCCAACACGCAGAAATTTAAATGTAATGTGAACAAACATCTTGCTGCCCAACTCCCCATTTAGGATGCCTCCTATAAATCTGCCCAAATCTCATGCCGTATTTGGTGGTGAACAAAATTAAATTCTCTTTTACTGATTTTAGTTAAAAAAAAATATAAATAAATAAATATTAACAAGCCGCGCATGCGTGGTCCCCCTCTGTATGTGAAATGCAATACATTTGGGCAATTTGGGGCATTTTTGACCCCCCGGGGGCGCGAACCAGAATTTTTCTGAGGTCAAGGATGCTCATTTTATATCCAGAACAATTGCCTCTACATTTTGGCCAAGTTTCAGAGAAATTGAATGGATGGATGAAAAGTTATGGGGCAAAAAATGTCATTTTTTTGCCATTTCGGGGCCTTTTGACCCCCTGGGGGGCTAACCAGATTTTTTTTCAAAAATCGGAGAATGTCACTTTCTAACCTGACCAAAGTTACAACTTCATGCAAAATTTCAGAGAAATTCAATGGATGGTTGCGGAGAAAAATCCGGATGGACGGACGGAAATGCCTCAAAACATAGGTCCCCCGATTTTATAAATCGGGGGACCAATAAATACATAAAAAAAAAATATAAATAAAATAAATGAGCAGGTCTTTTACGGTAAAAATGGTGCTGAAGCAAAAATTGTTTGTTTTTTTGTCTAACTTTAAATTTTGTTAATTTCTCTCCTATAAACATTGTTGAAACTTTAAAAAAAAGAAAAAAAAAAAAAAGAAGAAAAGAAACGCGAAACGAGAAAGTCACTTACCAGTCAGAGCTCGCTGGTCGAGGAGGTGGAGGTGTTCCGTTCTTGGCCATATCAGGCCAACTGTGTGAGCTAATATCTGAATGCGCCCCGGGGGACATTTCTACTGTGCTTGTCTGAGGACTCCTGCGTGTCATGTGCTGCACTTGTCCACGAAGTGCGATCAGAGGATTCTTGTCGGACAGATTCTCGGGAGTTTTCATTCGATTGAGCGTAGCAGCCCAGCCTTGTAACAGAAAGTAAAAGATAAAACCATTAATATTTCTTCATTGGCTTACATTAAAAAACAAAAAAACAAATTTTTTTTAATTACTTTTTTTACAAAACCCATTAAAATAAAATTTTGTATCTACTTTTTACAAAACCCATTAAAATAAAACGATATACAGGTCTTCATTTTCTTCAAACAAAAAACCCATTAAAATAAATCCATTGATATTTTTCATTTGCTTAGAGTAAAAACACATTTTTTTACTTGCTTTTTACAAAACCCATTAAATTCTGTATCTACTTTTTACAAAACCCATTAAAATAAAACGATGTACAGATCTTCATTTTCTTCAAACAAAAAAACCCATTAAAATAAATCCATTGATATTTTTCATTTGCTTAGATTAAAAACTAATTTTTTTTTTACTTGCTTTTTACAAACCCCATTAAATTTTGTATCTACTTTTTACAAACCCCATTAAAATAAAACGATATACAGGTCTTCATTTTCTTCAAACAAAAAACCCATTAAAATAAATCCATTGATATTTCTACATTTGCTTAAAAAAGACGCCCCCCCCCACTCATGCACGTATATAATGACTATCATTTATACATTGTTAGTCATGTTGACGAGGAGGTAAAATGCCAGACTATTGACATCAACATCGAAAGTTCGATCCTTGTCTAAGTTAGCCATGCTGATGACGGCTGTGAGCCAGAAACACATGTCCATGGATTACTTTTATGTACGGATAAAATAAATAAAAATATATATATTAACGAAAAATATGTCCTATAAAGTTATGAGCGACTAATAATGCAATCTTCTGCATCGTAATCTGTATCACTTAGGAAGTGAACAATTACGATAGAAACGTAGCTTAACAACAAACGCTTCCATAACTAATAAAAACAATTACATAAAAATACATTAAATATTTAGGTGATAAAAATCGTACATATTTCGAAGCAAGGCGTCATAGTCCGGAGGTAAAACGCCAGACTATAGACATCAATATTGAAGGTTCGATCCTTGTCTAAGTTAGCCATGCTGATGGCGGCTGTGAGCCAGAAACACGTGTCCATGGATTACTTTTATGTACGTATAAAATTCATAATATATATATATTAACAAAAAATATGTCCTATAAAGTTAAGGGCGACTAATAATGCAAAGGGGGGGGGGAGGATGGGAGAAAGAGAGAGAAGGGGGGGGAGGATGGGAGAAAGAGAGAGAAGGGGGGGGGGGTAATCTTATACCGTAACTGACGCTCTATTACTGTTTAAGTTATTATTCCTGAGCGAAATTTGTTCATAAAGGGTGATTCTAGAAAACCCGAGGTTTGACTGATTTATACACACACAAAATGATATTATGCCGACATTCACTTAAAAAAAATCTAAGTAAATTTAACAAAAGTTAATATAATAAAAAATAAATAAATATAATAGATTTTAAATATAGAAAATAGATAAATGGTGAGTTTCCTTTCGTAAAAAATGCTCGAACATCAAAATTGGAATAAGATTTCTTAAGAGATTTATCTCCCCTTTGCCCACATTTTTTCATCTTTGGAAATTAAAGTTGAATAATGTTAACAAAATCTATTCGAGACACTCGCGCCAGTTCGTTATTCGGTTAGAAATGATCTCCAACGTCTTTATAGATTTTCTTATGAAGAGAAACCCCCAAAAGAGCACAGAAATCCGACTGAAAATCTTTTTCGTCTGATTTTAATGATTTAAATCATTGTAAAATTTTAATGATTTAAATCATTGTAAAATTTTAATGATTTAAATCATTCTAAAATTCCCTAATGAGAGTTTTAATCCACAGTGAAAAATTTTCTATACTCATCGTCATTTCTATTTTCACATTTTTTAAGATAAAAATATTTTTGATTGACTTGAAGTGTTTTGTGATCTAATCTCTTGAACTTGTATCGCATTTCACTGAGATGGGTAAGTATTCCATCTAGAAGAGTTTAGAAACTGCTCATTGTCAGAATTACCGGAAGTAGTTGAAATCGGACAGGAAATGGCAGAGGTAGTTAAACCGATGACATTCAGTGAATTACAAGATGTGCCATTGCTTTAACTGATAATTGTACAAGAGGTTCATTCACATTTACATATTGCATCGTTTGCAGGAGTTGTTAAGTGTGAAAAGAAAAAAAGAAAACAATGGAAGAAAGCTAGAAATAATAAAAAACAAGGAGTAAGGAGCGAGAAGAAAAAAAAACAAGGAGTAAGGAGCGAGAAGAAAAAAAAACAATGAGTAAGGAGCGATAAAAAACAAACAATGAGTAAGGAGCGATAAAAAAAAAACAATGAGTAAGGAGCAATAAAAAAAAAAAAAACAACGAGTAAGGAGCGATAAAAAACAAAAAAACAACGAGTAAGGAGCGATAAAAAACAAAAAAACCAATGAGTAAGTAGCGAGAAGAAAAAAACAAGGAGTAAGGAGCGAGAAGAAAAAAAAAAATGGAGTAAGGAGCGAGAAGAAAAAAAAAAAAATGGAGTAAGGAGCAAGAAGAAAAAAAAAAAATGGAGTAAGGAGCGAGAAGAAAAAAAAAAAAATGGAGTAAGGAGCGAGAAGAAAAAAAAATGGAGTAAAGAGCGAGAAGAAAAAAAAAACAAGGAGTAAGGAGCGAGAAGAAAAAAAAAATGGAGTAAGGAGCGATTAAAAAAAAAACAAGGAGTAAGGAGCGAGAAGAAAAAAACAAGGAGTAAGGAGCGAGAAGAAAAAAAAAATGGAGTAAGGAGCGATTAAAAAAAAAACAAGGAGTAAGGAGCGAGAAGAAAAAAACAAGGAGTAAGGAGCAAAAACAAAAAAGAATAAGAATTAACAGAAAGAGAGATACAAAATACAAAAAAGAAGAAACCAAAAAAAACGAGAAGAATAAAACAAGGAGTAATAGGAAGAAAAAAAACAAGGTGTAAGGAGCGAGAAGAAAAACAAGGAGTAAGGAGCGAGAAGAAAAACAAGGAGTAAGGAGCGAGAAGGAAAAAAAAACAAGGTGTAATAGGAAAAAAAAAACAAGGATTAAGGAGCAAAAACAAAAAAGAATAAGAATTAAGAAACAGAAAGAAGGATAAAAAATACAAAAAGAGGAAACCAAAAAAAAGTGAGATGGAAAAAAAAAAAAAAAAAAAAAAGGAATAAGAAATGCTGAACTGATGACAACTTTTTTTTGTCAGGTTTTTCTTTGTTGAAATGGATTACATTATAAAAGAAAGAAAAGGTTTTAGTGGGTCTCACCTGCAAGAGTTCCATTCAATCCAGCTCTTGACTCAGCTGAACCGTCAGTTGCTGATGCCTTCTGCTGAGCATTACTGGGATAGAGTGGGGGAGGAGGCCGGGGAGGCAGCTGCTGGCCCAACGGCCGTTGCATTCCGGCCGCCGCAGTACCGGGCACCTGTTGCTGCGGCTGTTGTTGTTGCTGCTGCTGTTGAGGTTGCTGATTCTGAATCTGTTGCAAAATGTGAGATTGTTGGAGTTGAGCCAACGTTAAAAACCTGCAAAGAAAGAAAATAAAAATATAAAAAATAAAATGAAAAAAATATAAAAATAAAATAAAAAATATAAAAAAAAAATTAAAAAAAAAAAATTACCAATGAACAAAAATGCAGATCAAACAAAAAAAACCCAAAAAACAAACAGCTCCGCACTTTTGATCACTCTTCCAGGCCGCGATTAAATTTTTAGGTTTTAAAATAAAAACAATTATAAAAGAAACTTTTTCTTTTTTTTTTGAATATAAAGATCAAGATTGCATATCCAAAGGCGTAGAATAAAATTAAAGTAAATAATGTAATTTTAATAGTTTACAATTAATAAAAAGAAAAAACTGATGAATGGTGCAGATGAAGTTGAGTTTCCTGTAAAGTTGAACACATTGGTTTTCAAATGTTTCAGCTTTTATATTTTAAACCTTATTTTGTCCTCACATTCCGTGAGTGATTTTTCTGACAAAGGGGGAAGAATTGCCGTTTTCTGGGTCGGAATTTATCCATTTTACACTCATCATTGACTAGCTTTTGACCTTGAAGTAGTATTTTTTTTTTTTTAGCTCCTTACGTCAAGTGGCTTCATGTCTTGTCTGGAGCAATTACAATAAAATAAATAAATAATTTTTTTTTAGCTCCTTACGTCAAGTGGCTTCATGTCTTGTCTGGAGCAATTACAATAAAATAAATAAATAATTTTTTTTTAGCTCCTTACGTCAAGTGGCTTCATGTCTTGTCTGGAGCAATTACAATAAAATAAATAAATAATTTTTTTTTTAAATCGGACTTGGAATTTTGTCGTTTTAACTTTCTTTGTAGGGGGGTGGGGTAGGAGGTGGAGAAGGGTTACAGGAGGAGTTTATTTATTTAAAAGCCTTTGTGAGATCACCGCCATGCAAAAGAAAAAACAACAAAAACAAAAAAAAACACAATCAAATGCATTATCATCACAAACCAGGCAAATTTTGTACATATAGTCACCAGGTTAAAAACTAGGGAGAACTTTTTTTAAATTACACACACACACACACAAAAGTATCATAGGGTAGTTGGAGAAAAAAATAAAAAATAAATAAAGTGCTCGATTGTAGTTTCTACAAGAGCTAATCTAAAATATTATATTTAAAAACTATACATTACAGTGTCTGTTGGGTGTACCCGGGTTACATCGATCTGAACATAAGAGAGAACTGTTTATGAATACAGAATATCTCCTATGGGGGAACACAAAAAGTGGACACCGCTTGTCTTGAACCGGTGATTTATGCCCCCTTCCTTTTCTTGGAATCTTCACGTACTGAACGGTGTTGAAGAGTCAGTCTGCCCATATAGGCTGGTTTCTACCCCAGACCAGCATTACACATGATTTGAAATGTAGCAATCAAATACTGACCACCCGGTTGAAACCAAAATTCTTTGAGAATTTAATTTTTCGGTATTAAAGATCCGAGATGCCCTACTCCCCACTTTTATTTTGATCTTAACATCTCTAAATTGTATATGACACCATCCACTACCAAACTAACAAATTTTGTTTCATCCCACTTAAGTCCCACTCCCATTTAGAGATCGACCTGCAGTCTAAAGGCAGTCTACTATCAGACAGGGTTTTTGTACCTAATTCTACTTAGTTTCTTTTTCTTTTTTCGGGTGCTTTTTGTTGTCCCACTTCATTTTCCATGAAATTGTATATATAATATATTTTGTAAACAAAATTAATCTTATACTATTGGGGATATTTTAAGTAAGGTAATCCATCGAGTAAATGTGGTATTGTGGTGATTGCTGAAGTGAAAGAAAGGAAGGAACAAGGCTTGTACGAATGGGTCAGAATTAGTCTAATTAAAAGCAGAATAGACAGAGGATGACAACAGGCTCGCCTATGCCTGTCACTTTTATGGGAAAATATCTAATTTGTAAACGGAATATATTTAAAAAAATTTATTTGCGAATAAAAAATTCAAAATGACTAGAATTATTTACAGACACAATGTTATGTGCTGCGTCGTTGAGACGTCTTTGTAGTTGGATTTCAGGTTGGTCTGCGTTTGTGCCAATCGTTACTTTTGTGCGTTCAATTTTCAAATGAAAAGTTTTGAGGGCAATTAACACTTTGTGTATCGACAAAAGGAATTTGTTTCATTCTTTGAATCTTTTATGATCATCATTTCAGGGATTTTGTTGTTGATGGTTTGTTGCGATATTTACTTCAACTCGAGTTCTGACGTCACTCCATCTGGTGAATGTTTGTTGAAAGAAGATCTTAGAAGACAAACAACTAAAAATTAACCCAATTTTCTTCGCTACTTTTAAGGATTTATCGACATTCAAATTTTGTGTTTGTCATTTTCATTAAACGTGCATCGCATTTTCCATTCTTGAGTATTAGAATAAAGTCTTCAGAAAAACAGGGTTTTAAGTTTATAAAAAGACAAAAAAACATTTGTGTTTTTTTAAAATTTAAGTAGAAGCATAACTCAAAAGGTGGTGATGGGGGAATAAAACAAAGAAAAAAGAAAAGAAAAAAAAACGAAAAAACAAAAGAAAACGAAAGAAAAAAGAAAACGAAAGAAAAAAGAAAAAGAAAAAAAAAAACGGAAGAAAAAAGAAAACGAAAGAAAGAAAACGGAAAAAAAAAACGAAAGAGAAAAGAAAAAAAAAAGAACAAAAAAGAAAGAAAAAAGAACAAAGAGCATTCAATTGAGTAAAAAAAAAAGTGTAGTGATTTAGAAGCAGGCTAGCCACGGCAAAAGTCGTAAAAAACTTGCTAATCATGCCAAGAGGTTTGCTGAAAACATGCAAATTCAAATGTCGGATGTAAAAGTTCCAGAACTGTGGACAAATTCTAGCATTTCATGTGCCCCCCCCCCCCCCCCTCTCTAAAAAATTAAACAATTTGACAAAATTTTCATTTGTACTAAACACGGCAATGTCGGATGTGAAATTATAAAATTAAAAAAAAATTTAATGCAATAATGAAGCATAAGGATGAGGTTTCTCGATATTTAATGATTGTTTTTGTAAATTTACTTTACGACGAGTCAAGAATGGGTTACAATTTTCAAGATGGCACTCAACTACGTTTAGTTAACGAATGAGTCTTTTAAGGATTTGCTATTGACGGCTATACTTTCTAGCTAAGAAAGAAAATTCAATAACTGAAACTTTCATTCGTCCGACACATAATGTAAATAATTTGTTACAATTGAATTCTGAAGAAATAAAAATCAACAAAAAATATTATTGCACACATTTTGTGAAATTCTAAAAATAATTAACAATTTCTTATATGCGTCCGATATATTTTTTTAATGTAGAAAAGAAAAAAAATTTGTAAAATCTATTTAGCAACTTGTTAAATCAAAACCTGAACGTTCTCGATCCCCCAAGAAATGAAATGTCCAGTCATCCATAAATGTTTTAAATTAATTTATTTATATAAAAAGTTTAAAAAACAAAAAAATGAATATTTGAAAAAGGACAGAGGACTCTCTGAAATATTAAAATTAAATTAACATCTATAATTAATAGGCTTTTTATTCTTTTTTTTTAATTTTTCAAATGGGAAGACATTTATCATTTTAAATTTAGAAGTTATTATACAGCAGGCAATGCTATTTTAGATGGGATTTGTTTTAAAAGATATAAATACAGATATATATGTATATATATATATATACACATACATACATATACATATATATGAAAAGACAAAAAAATATCAAGTGGAAGATGTATGATGCAAGTCAGGTGAAGCCAAAAGTTTACTAACAAAATGTTTGTATATAAATATATATACAAATTTATATAATATATATATTATATATATATATATTTTCAAAACACACACAAACATACATACATCTTCGAAGCCCACTGATGTTGTTTTTCTGCTTGGGGGTTGTTGGCAGTCAGGGAAATTTTCTGTTCAGGCCTTTTTTAAAAACAGATTACAAGTTTAGGATTATTTGAAGAAAAAAAAAAGCATACATATATATATATATATATATATATAATATTGTTTGGAATTTCAGATGAATAATAATAAAGCTAAACATTATTAATTTTTGTGTTAAAAATAGGGTCAAATTGAAATAATTTGAAGTATTAGTTCAAGTGAACTACTATAGAAACCATTGGAATATCTCCCCTTTTTTATGCAAATTTGAGATAAAATTGATGTTTTAAATTAACTTTAACTGAAATAAAATTCAAAGTTTTTTTATATTTTTAATTTTTTTTTTTTTTTTTTAAATCAAATTTCGTTTTTATTTGTTTACTATTTTAAAATTGTATTACACTCACAAAAAAAAGCTAAAAAAACTTTGAACATTTTTTTTACAGACCCAAAACAGAAATGAAAAGCAAAAACGAAGAGGTTAAAACAAACTTTTTGATAATTTATTTTAAGAATAACAAATTGTCAAAAAAAAAAAGAAAATTTTTTTTTTTATTTACGTTAAAAAGTAAATTAGAATTTTATTTCACAACAAAAATAAACATTTCAGACCGTGAATCGATTTTACCCAACATTTGAGCGAAATATCCCAAGTGAAATAGGTGAGATATTCCACATCTTTTGGAGTGAATGATGAATAGGATTCTGATTCTGCCATTTTTCGGATCTTATTTCCACACGTGACAAACCTCAATTATCACCGTTTACATTTTGTTCAGGGAATTCTGATGAGAAGAATTTTTTTATGGGAAACTACCTAGATTTTTTAATTAAAAAAAAAAAAATTGCTTTGGGTATAATTATAATAAATCTTGAAATAAATATTTATATATATTCCCATTTTATCATTATTAAAAAATTTAAAAAAATTGCTTTGGGTATAATTATAATAAATCTTGAAATAAATATTTCTATATATTCCCATTTTATCATTATTCTTCGTCGTTTTGATACTGCAGAATACTTCCAGATGTGAATTTGAACGGAATTAAAATAGTTACATATTTTAGGGAAACACCCAAAACTAAATTTAGTAATGTAATGAAGTTTAAAAGTTTTTTTTTTTTAAAATAATTAAAAAAAAAAATTAATCAAGCTCATATCTTCAATATTGAAACGGTTATTGGTGGATGCCCGAATGCTCTCAAATATGCAAATTTACATAAGGATTCAATAATTTGAACTTTCAGGCAACAATCATTTTCTTTCGAGTTTATCTAAATTAACAAATTTGATGAAAATCAAAAAGTAAAAGACGACAATTTGAAGACTAAAAAAGCCACAAATACGAAGAAGAACGGTTGACAAGAGAAAAGTCAAACGTTTCTTGCAATAAGATTTGTCTTCGTAACAAGAAAAAACTTTATTCTTGTCTACAGCACAAAGATTTGTCTTCTTAAAAAAAAAAAAAAAACCCTTTTGTAAAATGGGTTAAACTTTATACACCCACTAAGAGCAGAGATGAGAAAAATGATTTAAATGATATTGTCGACTGCTCATCATCGTACTACGTGCTACATGTGTCTAAAAAAAAGGTATATCTGATAGGCCATATGATAAAGCAATCCTTGTCTGCATTGCAATGTAATTACACTTGGTTCTATGGTACGTCGCAGACTACTTTCAATACTTTTCTTAGAAATGGCATAGCACATTTTACAATTTTGCTTAGTTTGACTAAATTTTGCGAGCGCTTTATTTCATCCCCATAAAGGTGATGCCAACATTCCAGAAGGAATGATTTTCAAAGAGTCTCATATATAAAGTGTTAACAACTAATATGTATATCTACATACATATATATATACATATATACATACATATCTACATACATATCTACATACATACATACATACATACATACATACATACATACATACATACATACATACATACATACATACATACATACACACAAATTTAGGCTCAGGTAGAAATTGCCTTTTAGGACTTAGGATTCCTAAAAACGAGACAAATTTTTTTTTTTTTCAAAATTGACAAAAATAAGCAAAAACAAACTTAAAACAAACTAAAAACCTGTAAGAATTTTGTTTTTGAAAAATTCTTTCAATTTCTTTCGTTTTTGATATTTCTGAATGTATTTTCTCATGTTTCAATGATATATCGTTTGTAGTTCGAAGGGCGCAATGGGAGATTTGTATTTTGGAAAGCAAAACCATATGCTACACATTTGTAACGAAAACATTTCTTTAAGTCAATTAAACAAAAGACAAAAACAACAAAAAAATTACAATTCTATCAACAAACTAGCAAAATTGTCTAAGATGTGTTTGGGTAGATAATATATATATATATAGATATATATATATATATACATATATATATATATATAAAAGGCAAGGAATATAGACGTTTGTGACATTTTGGGGGTGGGGTAGAATGAAATTGAAAAGTGTAAAAACAAGAGGGAAAAAAAATAAATAAATAAATAAATCTACTAATTTATATATAAAAATTAGAATAAGAACTGCCTAAAATTAGGGTAGTTTTTAAGTAAAGTCAAAGATAATAAAAATTCATTGGTATTTTATTATTTTCTTTAAATTTAAAACTGAAATAGTGTAAATAAAATGCATCTACTGAAGTTGGTGAAAATTATCAGACTAGAAAAATTTTGTGTCATTCGGTGGTGATCATTTTTTAATTTTTTATAATGACTCAAAGATTATGATATATATATATGTAATGATTTTTTTTTAAAGCCAAAGACAACGTTAGGAATTATATTAGAATAAACATTTATTTATTTTAATTCTTATAGACATTAAAATAAATAAATATTTATTTTAATATAAAAAAAATTCCTAACGTTTTTAAAAAAATCCTTACATACAAATACATCAACGTTTTCAAAGTGCGAACCTTCCTTTTTAGTATATATATATATATATGAGGATATTTTTACATTATGTATCACATTCTTTTAATTGAATTTTTCAAATTTTTTTTTATTAGAAAAAAAAAAAAATTAAAAGAAACTTAAATTTACTAAACACATCTGTCGTCTAAATAATGAATAGTATATATAAATTATTAGTCGCGAAAGACTCTTAAAAACTTCAAGCGCCGTAGTCGAGCTGGGAGCACAAAAAAAAAAAAATAATTAAAACAAAATTTTTAAATTAAAAAAATAAAAAATAAATAAAAAAATAATTAAAACAAAATTTTTAAATTAAAAAAATAAAAAATAAATAAAAAAATAATTAAAACAAAATTTTTAAATAAAAAAAATAAATAAATAAATAAATAAAAAAAAAATTAATACTAAAAAAATTTTTTTTTTAAATTTTTAAATTAAAAAAAAAAAAAAAAAAATAAATAATAATAAAAAAAATCTATAGTAATAAGTAGCAATACTACACATCTAGACACAATCAGGTTGGACTTTCTCTAAGAGGAAGAGACTAGCGGATGATGCCCCAGCCCATATGTGGCAACAATACTCCATGCATGGGCGGATGGTGGCTTTGTAGAGATATAGGACAACTGTCAGGTGTGAGAAGTTTTCTCGCACGGTAGAGGGAGCCCACCTGGTTTGGAAGTTGCTGTGGAATGTGCATTACACATCATCAAATATTGGAACACAAGACACAGCGCGGCTTTTCAGATTTTTTCTAATCGTAAAATAGTAAAAAAATACAACTTTTGTTTTGAATCTGAAGAGTGTGTGGCAATCAAGTTTTCATTTTCTTTCTTTTTTAAACGTTTGTGCAGAACGAGTGAAGCTAGGCAGGTGGCAACGTAGCTCGTCACACTAACAGTGTAATCGTGTGGGTGGTGTAGTCGCGTGGGTAGTGTGGTGTAGTGTAGTCGCGTGGGTAGTGTGGTGTAGTGTAGTCGCGTGGGTAGTGTGGTGTAGTGTAGTGGCGTGGGTGGTGTCGTGTAGTGTAGTGTAGTGGGTGGTGTAGTGTAGTCGTGTGAGAAGAACAATGTTTTGAAGGAAGCATTTGCAGGTTTGCCTGATTTCCTTAGATCACGGCGAAATCGGATGGCTCGCAGGTTTGCCTGATTATGTGATTATTTTCATGGCAGCTCCTTGAAAGCAAGCAGGGGTCGACTAACATCTGTTTTCAGCAATAAATATCTAATTATATACATATATATTAAATATCTAATTATATACATATATATTAAATATCTAATTATATACATATATATTAAATATCTAATTATATACATATATATTAAATATCTAATTATATACATATATATTAAATATCTAATTATATACATATATATTAAATATCTAATTATATACATATATATTAAATATCTAATTATATACATATATATTAGCAATATTCGTAATTTCAAATGGCATTCCTTGACCAGTGGTTCTATCATAGGGGAACATTTATTGGAGAACGAGCCCTGTACCACAGATGACGGTGACAAGGCATTTTCTTTATTGCATCGAGCACGCTATAAGCCTAACCTAAACATATTAGCAGCCGTAGTTATTAATATGTAGCGACGACTGTCTGTGTAGCCAGAAAGAACATTCCTACAACCTTGAGTTAATGCGAATTTATATTTAACACATATACACATATTTTTTATTTTATTTTCTAATTCACACAAGAAATAGGTCAGGAAGCTCAATGGTAATTTTTACTATTAATAAAATAATTAGAAAATACCAGAGCTCAAATACATAAAATTTAATTCGGTTTTTTTTTGTCTTTCTGTCTATTTATCACACACAGTGATTCTTAAAGCTGGAGTTAGATCATTTGAATCAGGAAAAAAATGAGTTTGCAAAGCCAGTTAAATTTAAGAAAATAAAAATACAAAATTATTCTCCTTCCACTTGTTATCTCTCTCCTTCTCCAGCTACAATTAAGTAGTGTTACTACCGGTGGTGATATTTCCTTTTCTTGCTATAAATAATAGACTATTTCTATCTTGAGTTTTATTACCTTTGTTGAGAGAGGGGGAGAGAACAGTGATAGGCATTGTATAAGAGAGAAAGAAGTCAAAGTGATAGTCAGAAACGTAGTGAGAAATGGGTCACTTGATGAATTAATTGCAAATTACAGCTAATTAGAAAAATCAAAATGAAATCTTTTTTTACCAAACATAATTCAATCCAAGAATTGAGGAATATTATAATATGTATTTTATGTTATCAAAGTATATAGACAAAAGAGTTAAAAAAAAAAAAATGTTGATTGACTCAGCTTTCGTATAACATATATTGTTAAACTGTTATGATGCGTATCACTTAGCACAAAGCATTGCTCTGCGTAAAAAATTGAGCTCTTTAAGCATGCAGTAATGCGAATGTAATCAAAAAAAAAACATAAAAAAAAAAAAACATAAGCGAAGTTGCACCATAATTTTATTAACGTACAGATTAAGGACTTCTATAACTAAATTGCGTGTTAAAAAATGACAGCCTTGTCGACTGTAGACTGCCGGGAGGACAAAATCTGAGAGTGGACAGAACTGGCACTGAATAACACATTCAGGAAAGCAGAAAATCTGAAGGGTTGGATAAAAATGATTGCCAGGTCATCTTTTGCACCCCAACGGTCATCCAGACGACAGGACAGATGATAACTAAAATAGTCTGCCTGTTTTTCATACATAAACGCCTGTAAGGACGGATCAAACAAAGAGACGTTGTTAGTCTGCGTCAAGATAATAAATAACGAAAGATTGTTCATTCTGGCGTCACACTACTTTGACGGCGACAGAAATATTTGAACACAAATATAAAAACGTAGAAGATTAACAGCAGTAAAATGGCCAGCCTACCCAGGACTTCAATAATCAGGTGAAGCCCCGTTTAGAAGGTTTATTGCAAAGCTTAGCTTTTGCCAGCCACCAGAAACAGACGCCGGATGGAATGAATAGTTTGGAAGCAAAATATGTGATGATGATGATGATGATGATGATGATGATGATGATGATGATGACGACGAACATAGAAAGCTGAGAAAAGGTGTAGTGATTAAGCTCTAAAAAAAAAAATTTTTTTTAAAATATATTTCTTCAGAAAACCATGGCAGAGAAATCGTGCACAAATATTTATAAAAAAATATGACAGAATTATAATACTTATTAAATCTTCATATTCTGCACGTAACAAATTCCTTTTCCTTACGCTAGTATTCGCTCGCATTAAAAACGAACATGTTAACATTCTTTCAACCGTAAACGCGTATGTAATTTTATTTGTTTCAAATGACTGATAATTACATATTCCCTATAACTACTATTCTATGAATAATATCCAATAATTACATTTTCCCTATAACTACTATTTGTATGAATAATATCCAATAATTACATTTTCCCTATAACTACTATTTGTATGAATAATATCCAATAATTACATTTTCCCTATAACTACTATTTGTATGAATAATATCCAATAATTACATTTTCCCTATAACTACTATTCGTATGAATAATATGCAATAATTACATTTTCCCTATAACTACTATTTGTATGAATAATATGCAATAATTACATTTTCCCTATAACTACTATTTGTATGAATAATATGCAATAATTACATTTTCCCTATAACTACTATTTGTATGAATAATATGCAATAATTACATTTTCCCTATAACTACTATTTGTATGAATAATATGCAATAATTACATTTTCCCTATAACTACTATTTGTATGAATAATATCCAATAATTACATTTTCCCTATAACTACTATTTGTATGAATAATATCCAATAATTACATTTTCCACGGACAGACACTACTTTTGTACTTGTAAAATATATAATTATTAATTAATGGGCGTTACAAACAAACTTCTTTGCCTGTTTAGTGCGTCTTTTCTCCATAAGATGCGAGTTGCACGTTGGTCATGGTGATACAAAATGATTTACGCCATCAGATTTTATCATTTACGTCAGCTTTTCTGTGTTATTGCTGAAGGTAATCTTTGCCAGAGTTATCCCAAGTCTTTCTCGGCCTGCTTTTTCCTCGGTTACCCTCAACCGAGATGCGTGTACATCTATTTATCCAACCAGAGTGTCGTTCAACGTTACCACACCACCGCAGGCAGTCACAACAGAGTTGGTTCAGTCTGGTTATTTTCAGCCTTAATAGCACAGAGTCAGAACTGGCGTCGAGACGCACACCAGAAATCCACCGAATCGTAGCCCTCTCATTCCTCTGCACCCTCAGAGAGACAGAATTAGTGGGAGCCCAGACAACTATAGCGTGCGCAGAAATCCTAATTTCCCTATTTTCAGTTCGTTTAATTGTATTTTTACACCATCTTTTCTGTCTGTGGAATAGAAATATTTCTAGACTGAGGCAATTGTTAATTGTTTCTAATTCAATGATGAGCGGACAATAGCTAATTTACTGCCATAAATAAATTGACCAACAATCTTCACAGGTAAGAAATAATTTCTACCAGATTTCATGTTCTTAAATCTAATAGCTCCAAAGTAGTTAGCATACAGACATTTCCCACGTTAGCATAGATTGCAAACTGAACAGCCTGAAGTTCGACCAATTTACTTTGGAAGATATTTCATTAATTGAAACATAATTTTTATTTGTCAGATGCCCTTCCTGACGCGAACCCAGTGAGTTGATGGAGACCAGTATTTTTATCGTAACACCATCTCCAAGTGATTTCGCACCAAGGCTATTATACACGTTTCATTTGTTAACCACTTTGCTGTTCAGTTTACTCTACGACTTTGAAAAAAATTCCTTATGACGTGAGAAGCGGATGTACTCTCAGTGACTTCTGAACGTGCCACTAAACCTCGCTGAAACTTTTTAGAAACAATGTATCAATTATCTTCACGTATCTAAAGCAAAGCTCGACAAATACTTTTATGTCGATTTTATCTGCAAGTTTTATAATTCTGTGCTATTTTTTTTTTTTTTTTGTCTTTTTGTAATTTGTGCAGTCGATTTTCAAACTTGTGATATTCTTGAAGAAATACCTTTTTAAACAATGAAGTGATTGTTTGCCTTTTGGGGATCTTTGCTACTATATTTTTTAATTATGAAAATTTTAAAAATAAATAAAAACTCAATATTTTCTATCCCATTTCCACTTCAAAATCAGAAACGTGCCAATGAAAATTAAATCAAAACGTAAAAAAAAAAATTAGACTGGATCAAAAATTAGATTTTCATATCAAAAGCAACCGGGGAGTGGCGGGTGGTTTGGGAGGGGGAAACGGAATTTATGCGCAAGGAGCCAGACTAGATTTGTTTTAGTCTCGAAACGACAAATTTATTTTAGATTTAATCAAGTTACAGTTTACTAAATTAGTACCTCGTCAAAAAATTCTTCAACAAATTCTTTTTTTTTTTTTTAAACTCGTTTTCAGTGAAAAATTTCCTCCAGAAATCAATGGTAACTCCTTTACCGACCTCTTAGGTTATTTTTTATTTTTGTCCCGTTCGTTATAAACGGTAAATAATAAAATCAGTTGTAAGCGTTCAATACGAGCGATACTAAGGAAACAATTACGAATCACTGAAGACTTCTACGCGGTCATCGGTAACGGAACAAGAGCAAACTAACCATGGGTTAAATAAAGGGTTCCGTTTGAAATTCCAGAGTTCGACGGTCAGAAGTTACATTGGACGAAATGTTGCGAGAATAAGATCCAAGACCAGGACAGTAATCCGAATGATCCAAATGTTAAATCCTCAATTCAAAAATTCCGAAACACAGTATCGAGTTATTGAAGATCAGCTTTTATCCATGTCCCCATTTTTAATACTTGTGCCACCTTCGTATTTTAAAGATAAATAAAATCCAATAATAATAATAGAAAAATACTTTAATATTAACATCGTTTTGTAAGTTTTTATATAAAAATTATAAAAAAATAATTAGGAAATCTTTTTAATTAAAAGTGACTATCATGTATATTCGAGGCTTCACTAACCTTTACGTGCATATGTGCAATAAAATTGGCACAAATATTAAGTAGAAATATTAGGTAAGTGTGTAAGAATAGGATTAGTTTGGTAAATTTCCACGTGAGGTTAAAAATTAGGTAGAGTGGAAGTTTCCATTTAGAATTCAAGGAAGGTGACGTCATTGGTACAAGAAGCGGGTAAGCTGATGTGTCAAATTGGTACAGAGAATCACTCCTTTTCGTTAGAATCACTCCTTTTCGGCAGTTGGGCACTTGGACAGAGATCTTAACTACTTTTAGAAATGGAAAATATTGCAATAATACTAAATAATAAATTCCCAACCAATAAATCGGACGTCATAACCGGAAATCAAAACCGAACCTTTGAGATCTTCAGTCTGACGTTCAACCAAGTGAGCTATTTGGACTTTCTTATGACTAAAACTCAAAACATTACCATAACAAAATAATTATAGCTTTGGTGTGACGTCATAGATTTATGATTTATGTCATGTTTCAAAACATGAATACAAACATAAGTGATGATAAAAGTAAATAAATGAATGGATAAACATTATCAATAGCGCTAGACATTATTTTAATAGTCTAAGACAATTCATTTTGCTTTAACTATGTATTGGTGTTAAAAACAATTTAATATATACTAGAATTTGGGCCCGTAGACCCCATAATTCTAGATCCTTAAAAGAACTTGTATATTTACAATTATGTTAAAAAGCTCTCATCATGAATCAAGAGAAAGGCACTAAAAATGGTTTAATCCGGTTCATTGGAAACCGTTGTTGATGCAACCCCAAATTATACGGTTGAGGAAGTAAACGTGCACTTCAATGTAAGCCATACATAGCCGCATTTGTAATCGGAAAAAATGTTGCGAGTGATTTCAACAGGTTCTCTCACCCTTCATCATGACGATGCTAAAGCTCACATTGCACAAAACCCTTTAGATCTGCTCGAAAAGAAGATTACGCATCACCCACCGTATTCTCTGGATCTTGCACCAACAGATTATCATTTCTTTAGAACAGGGGCGGGCACTCTCTGGCCCACGGGCCACATCCGGCCCGCAAAGGCTTAGCGTCCAGCCCGCCAGCCTGCTAGGCTTTATCATTGCAATCCGACCCGCGGACCTCCCAGTAAAACTCATATCATTTTGTGACATAGACGTAAAAGTAGGTTTCAATTAAGATTTACAAAATAGAGTAATTCTGAGATTTCGTTTTTCACTCCGGCCCGCGATCTCCTTCCAAAAGTCTCATCTGGCCCTCACTCTGAAAAGGTTGCCCGCCCCTGCTTTAGAAGTTTAAAAAATCATTTTTAGCGAATTGAAACTTTGAGAAAAATCGAAAGGAGCAAAGTTTTGAACAGAAAACGGAAACTAAGGAATTTCATGAAATTTAACAGGTGGAAAGAGGTCGTAGAAGAAAGGGGACTTCATTAGCGATGAAGTAAATCATGTTTGGTTTTCTTTTCTTATTATTAATAGTGGAAATTCCACGGTGTTTCTCGTACTCTCTCCCCGGGGCAAAAGTAAGTAGAGAGAGAGGGAGAGAGGAAAAGAGAGAGAGAACTTTCGTTTGAACCTGATATTTTAAATTATCAAAATTTTTTTTTTTTTAAATCTTTTAAAATTATAATTAAAATTCATTTTAATTGGCATTATTTCAATCTGATGATTGGCACGGTTCCATTTTGAAAGCGAAACGGTACAGTAAAGTGAGATGTTCCTACCTCCTCGGATAAAACCTACAAAGAAACATAACTTTTGAAAACATCTGCACAACAATGGAAAGAAAGAAATTGAATTCAGGGTGTAAAATAACAGCTAAGTATTGTGGGAACGTCTGTGAAAATCGGGATCAAACTAAAATTTGAGTCAATGAAGTTTGGATCGGGATCAAACTAAAATTTGAGTCAATGAAGTTTGGATCGGGATTTATGAAAAAAAAAAAAAAAAAAAAAAAAGAGAAGGTCAGTCCCAGGAACTTATCAACGCAGTGGGCTTCCTCAAGGGGAGAGCCGTTCATTTCAACTGGGGAAAAGTGGGGATTGGAGCGTTAAAACATTCTTCTTCCATAACTAAAACTAACAAGTCTCTTTACTTCTATATTATCCTTAGTAATAGTAGTAGTAATAGTAGTAATAGTAGTAATAGTAATAGTAGTATACTTACATAAAAGTATTATTATTCTATATAGAAGTAAAGAGACTTATTATTTTGCCATCTAATTTACATATGTGTTTGTGGTATGTACAGACATGTAAATTACATGTCAATACTGAAGAAGTCTTTCTCTAAATTCTCACAGAAACATTAAGAAATATTTAATCAACAAAGTGTAAGGGGCTGAAAGAAATACATGGGTAGAGAGAAATGGGTGACAGTTAATTATAAATTACGGCTAATTAAAACAATTGTTTTTTAAATATAACTCAATCCAAGAACTAAGCTATATTTTAGCATGTATTTTGCGTGATTAGGGAAACGAACGTTAATTAACTCACATTTAGTATAATAATAGATTTATTGAAAAATTGAATCAAATGTTTTTATGTATTCTTGATTTCCTAGCTTTATTTCCAAATCTCCAGGTTTTTTAGTAACAAAACTTTCAGACCACGTGGGGAAAAAAAAAAAAAAAAAAAAAAAAAAAAAAAAAATCGCCGTCGGATGTATCTTGGGCGCTGCACATATAAAAAAATTTGCGAAATGTTTGAACCTGAGACCGTACACATCGAAGGACACACACAGCTTAGCTCAGTTATATAATCAACGACAGAATGAAATCTTTCGTAATTAGAGGACACCCTATCAACAAAGCAAAATTTCCACGCCTGGAAAATTATTTTACACCCTGAGAAAAAGAGATGAAAAAAAAAAGAAAAAAGAAAAAAAAGAAAAAGAAAAAAAAAGAAAAAAAAAAGAAAAAAAAAAAGAAAAGAGGTTTACCGTTGAGGCTGTGTGAACTGGCCAGGGGGCACTCCTGAAGGGGGATAGTAGACGGAGTTCGTTTTCACCATGGCGTTCAAAGCGGCCACATTGTTGTTGTTATTGTTGTTGGGGCCATTGGCCAAGGGCTTTGCTTGCTGATTATTGCTATTGCCTTGCAGGTTATTCGATTGTTGCTGCTGCTGCTGTTGTTGTTGTTGCTGTTGCGGGGGTGGAGGTGGGGGTAATGATGGTTGTTGCTGTTGTTGTTGTTGTTGCTGCTGTTGTTGCTGCTGCTGTTTCTTTTGCATTTCGTGCAACTTCTGCATGAGGATTCGATGGTGGTCAGAGGACATCTGACCAATATAGGGCACGTAGCGGGCATCTAGACCCTGAGCAGTATTCTTGGCACTTTCTGTTGGCACCGCCACTGGCACCTTGCCGTAATGTCTTCCATCAATTTGTAACGACCCCAACGATTTAATGGCGACAACCAGGCTGTCGATGTTGTACGTGAACTGGATGTCGACCTTGTGATTCGGGTGGGGCACACGCAAGGGGGAGTCAATCAGCTTTTTGAGGTTTTTCTTCATGAAATTCTTGGTCTGGAGAAGCGACAGACTGCTTCCAGTTTTAATGGCTTCTTCGACATAAGACACACAATGGGACGTCCGATCATCCAGGTAGTTCACCTCATTCGTTAACTTAAACAGGTGGTCCTTCTTCTGCCGACATGCAAAGTCCAACTCGGAGATAACGTTCTTCAGTCGACGCATCACTTCCTGGGTGATCTTTTCTCCGAGGCTCTTTATCTCGTCAACAACCACCTGCTCCCGGTCACGGATATCAGTGTGCCGCTGTTTCAGCAAGTGGCGGGCCTGTTTAATTTGATTCTGCTTGTCTTTCACACGCATCAACAATTGCTGCAGAATCTGTTTCTCCTTATTCGAGGCCTCGTGCACGAACAGGTACTTATGCTCCTTGTGTTCGAGAAGCTGGCAATCTCGACAGGTGACCTTGTCGCAAGTCTCGCAGAACAGCTTCAGTGGCTCGTGCTTGTGCAGCTTGCAGTACACCGTCTTCTCGCTATTAATGTTCTGGTTGTGAATCGCCTCTTCCTTGGTCACAACCGTATGGTCCTTCGTCACACGCACTCGCTTGTGGGCCTGCACACACTGCGCACACAGCCATTCGCCGCAGTCGCCACAATACGACGTAGCAGGGTCGCTCTCCTCACACGCTGTACACGTATAGGTGACATCGTCTTCCTTCTCAGCGTTGAGCTTGCTGTCCAGATAGAATTCGTTGTTGATGATTGCGGTTCCAGGGAATTCCATAGAACAAGTTGGACATTTGAAAACATCTACAAAGAGAGGAGAAAAAAAATAAAATTTTTTTTACAAAGAATGTGAACACCGTTTCAGCTGGGAATTTAATACAATAGGCATTACTCTACATAACAATTTTGCGATTTTTTGGTGGGGGGGGGGGGGTGTGGTGGGGTACAAATTATGATAGAAAATACCCTTGTTTGGCTAAGTAAAAATGACGATAACAAACTTCAAACAATCTACACACTACGAACCAAACTGTTTTTTAAAATTTATTTTTTACCCTAACCTAACTTTTAGTTTGCAAAGTCGGTTTACTTCGATTCATATTGTGTAAAAGCATCAGAACTGGATTCCGCTTTCTCCGGAAAGTCGGAACTGCTTACATCACGACTGCAAATTTCTGGATACATATTCCTAAAAAGCACCCCCCAAAAAAACTGAAGAAAAAAAAATGTAACAAAACATTAAATATAGTTACCGCACTTTCATTGTAGGAAAAATTAAGATTTTGTGTAAATTCTTTTTTGCAGATATTTTTTTTAATGTTTAAATCATTCTTTTATATTTCACCCGGGCAACGCCGGGACACGGGTCCTGCTAGTTATTTATGTTTTTCGTCTTGTCTCAAGACGAGGTTAGACGTTTCGTAAATGACATTTAATTTCTCCTGCCTGTTGCCATTTTGCTTGTGCTGCCCGCCAGGATTAGGTCGTCATCAACTGATCCCTTCATGTCTTAAGCGGCCTACCACGGATGCCAGTTGAGACGTCGTTGTGTGACGTATTTTCTCACGGAGGCCTGTAGAGTGAGACGGTCAATTTTCTTGTGTTCAACTAATTGTATTCATGGAATCATTTATGAGGGATTTCGGCATTAAATTTAAAAAAATAAAAATAAGTGAAACAACGTAAAAACAAAAAACGACTCAAATAATTTGTGTTTAAAAAACATGAATCTACTTTCAGTTTTTTTACGACGAACGTTAAAGATAAAGGAAGGAAGAGCTAAACGGATGAATGGTGACGTGAGCCTTACGATTAACCGTGGGTATGCAGGCAGAGGTTTTCACACGTCGTCTCTCATACAGGCGGAGAAAAAAACGGCAAAGAACCACCTTAATATCCCTAGAAATTTATTATTGTATTTATAGATTTTGCAAAAAACATTTCTTTTTCAGCAAAGATTTAAGATAAAATGTTTTTGTTTTCTTCATTCTGGATAAATTTCCCCAAAGCAGATCATGTTCGGCTCCTTTCGAAAAAATCTATAGGTTCTTCAATTCATACATCATTATATATATATATATATATACATACGAATATATTATGAAAGGATAAAATAATCCAACGGTATGAATTAAAAAGGAAACAGTGGAAGACCTAAGAATTCAACGTTTCGCACAACTGTAGCGTGGGCTTTTTCAAGAGCGAAAGAATGCTAAAAGCAGCAAAGAACGAAATTTTGGGAATATATATAGTGATGGTGTTAATAAAATTTAAACTTATTTAGAGAGGGAAGACATGCAAATATGTACATAAGCACACACACACACACACATATATATATATATACACACACACACAAAAAAAACATACATATGCATATATACACGTACGAAATATATATATACAAAAAGTAGTATTTTTTAAACAGAAATTAAAGAGCAAAAAGGGGATCCAAAGAAAACTAATTTAAAAGCAGTGTCTAAATATATCTTATTTCCATTAATAATAGATTTAGACAGGTTGGGAGAGACATAATAGAATCCAATTCTTTGTTTTATTTTATTTGTGGAATTGGCTATAAGAGCGATGATCATATTCCATAGCATGAGCACATAAGGCGTTCAGCGTGTTTGTTGATTTTGACGGCTCGTGAATTCTAGTGGCTAGGTTACGCTGCATCCGCCCAATGTAGACCTTATAACAATCCAGACAAGGGATGGAATATATGCCAACTTTGACAGTGGGTGTGGTGTTGGGATTTTTTGATTAAATCCATAATAGTTGATGAGGTTATTTGGGCTAGTTTATTAAGTTCTGTGTAAATGGGTTTGTTAATAGAATTATTTGGTAAAGCTATATAGCCATTTATTATAGGGTTTAGGGTTAGGGTTGATGAATTGCTTTGTTTGCGATTTCAGTGAATCTGTGCAGCTTTTCTTTTTTGAGTTTTGGGTACCGTAATGTTTTGAGGGGGTATTCAATGTATTGTGGTGTTGTAAACACCGGTCTATTTCCATCGGAGAAAAAGTTGAACTGCCTAAAAGACTTTTTGGTTAGTAGCAATCCCTGGTAATTTAGAGACATCGTAGGTGTATAATTAGGGGGTGTTGATGAATTATTATTAAGATCTGATCGTCCGTTAAAATAGCTAATCTGGCAAAGCTCTGGAACCAAGAAGGTCGGAAAATCTGTAAAAACTTTATAATTATTTCTTTTTTAAAAATAAGTATTGTCGACACGCCAGATGTAAGTTGAAGTTAAATTTAAGAGAAATTCTCTCGAGGAGTCAAATTTATCAGCTATTATTCCGTTCCGTCCCAATTATTACGAGGGGTAAGGTCGATGATAGCTGCATAAGAAGCGTGATGCTGTATGACAGTGGGTGTTGGGCATCTCACTTGCTCGACTCCAGAGAAATGACAGGGCAATGATTTGGTGGATATGTGATGTAAAGCCTGACAAGGTATTTAATTCCTTCCCACTGCAGGAATATATGACACAAGGTCGGAAAGTAGGAGAAGAGTCAAGCCAGCACCCCTAAAGAAGGAGCACTCTGGCCTAGCAAAAATAGCCTGGGCAGCCCCGTCGGCATTCCCCAGTCAGGGCGCCTCAGGCAGTAAGCGATAAACTTACTCCACCCCAAAGAGGGGAGACAAAGCCTGGGAGGGTGCACCTCCTAGGACAACCCAGAACAGTATACCTCAGCCCGGCAGATAAAAGGCCACCGAAATGGTCCAGTTCCTGCTGGACCGATTGTCGAGAACGAATCCTCGACTGGTATTACCCCATCCTGATGTCCTCAATCAACCGAAGTTAATGAGAGACTGAACAGGATGAAGCGGATCCAGGTCCAAAACATTAGGTCGGACACTCTACTTGAGAAATTGGCCGTTCCAAAACTTGATGTCTTAATAAGGGCACACTGTCTTCGCTGGTTCGGGCATCTTGAAAGAAGCAAGGGGTATATCAACACATGCAGAGACCTAAGGCTGAATAGCAAAAAAAAAAAAAAAAAAAAAAAAAAAAAAAAAAAGAAGAAAAAAGCTGGGCACCCTAGGAAGCCATGGAAAGAAACCATCAGACAAGACCGTAAATAGTGTCAAATGGACACAGTCAATTCCCACAACCGTGAGCAGTAGAGACTTAGCATAAGGACAACCAGACGACGTCGAACCTCTTGTCAAAGGGAACATAGACGATAAACCTGGATAGTGAGTGTGTGTGGTAGTGATTATACTCTGTCAGTGGCGTCACACAGAGTCCTACGAACGACTAGAGACCCTCAACCTGTACTCGCTGGAGCGTAGGCGTCTGCATGACAACATCATGTGCGGCATGACCATCTTTACACCGACTCCGAAGAAACTTAAAGAATTGTACCCAAGACGATTTTTGCTAGATCATCAAAAGGCTTCTTTTTTTCGGTCTGGGGTGGGGATCGCAGAACAATCTGCTAGAAGTTGTGGTCGGCCCGTAGTTGTCCAAACCGTCTAAGGCGGCACAGGACGCATCATGACTTGATCTTTGGATGATTATTCTTAACACTAACCCTTCAGTATTTCGGAACTCACTTTTACATGGCCGTGGCCGTAGACCTGTTGAAGATTTCTCTTCATGATCCAGATCGTAAGAGTCCGAGTTGCTCACATCTTTTCAAACATTTGGACGACCAATTTGTTCCATTTTTACTCTGACTAATATTACAAATGCTGATTAGATTTAACGTTATCATCAAAATCTAAATGACTTTTTCCGTGTTTCCTTGGATGTGGACGCGCGATAGTAATAACACTATAAACAAGTTTCAATTATGAAAAAAAAAAGTGATGATTCCGTAAAGCGAAACTAAAAAAAATCACGTTTTCTCGGCGAAACCATCCATCTCTAAATTTGCCAGGTGCAGAGGGTCATTAGGTATGATTGACATGTTATGACCTTTGAGGAGGTCAGCCGTGTCAAGTACAGATATTATTGGTTAGCTTGATCATGTGACACAAAGATTTGAAGTTGAATAAAGAGTTGTTGAATTTACTTTAGTGCAGATACACATAATGTAGATACACGGGTAATAAGCCCCCCCCCCCCCCTCATCATCGTGTGGATGGTTCGACTAAGTGGACATATGTATATATATATATTTTTTCCTCCTATTTGGTTGGAGACCTAAAAATTTGAAACGTTCATTCTGAGGTATCTAAAAGTGGTCTCATTTGTTTTGTTAAATACTCTCCGAGATATGGCAGTTGAAGTTCCTCTACTGCGGATTTTAAATCTTGATCTTTTGTAAAAAAAAAAATAAACAGGAATTAAAACTTTAGCATTGATTTTGTAAAAAAAAAAACGTTAATATCTCCATTTTCAGGTTTACAGACACAAGATTGAAACATCAGTATGGGTTAGGGTGATTTAGGTGGTTTTTCTTGAAATTTTTTTTCATAGCAATTATGAGAAAATTTAGTCCGAAAAATACCCATTTTTATCTACAAAATGAATCAGTTTTTAATTGTTTCAGCTGCCCATCGCAAACAAGGAATCACCAGATCTTCAATCATGGTCCACAAGAAATGGGCAGATAAATGGACTGATAGGGAAAGGGTACCGCAAGATTTTCAAATAGATAGAAATGCAGAGGATACCGAAAAGTTGCACAAGAATTTGCTTGATGAGGTTTCAACGAAAAGTAGAACATTTTTAAACAAGACGACAGCTTCCCAAAAAACCCATATCAAATTCAGACCAAAAGAGCATTACCATAACCCACTCTTACATAAACATAAGTTTTGTTTTTGAAGGTCGTGTATCGATGTCACATTGATTACCAGTCTTGGGTTGAAAGATCTAGTCCATTAAATACACTAATTCATCGACCCACAAAGAGTTTTGAACACAATCTATGAGATCCCCCCCCCCCCCAAAAAAAAACCAGGATTATATCTTGATAGGTGTAGCACAGCAGGTGGTAGGGGTGGAACTTCTACCAACGGATCTCAGGGAAGCCGGTTTTTCTCAGAAAAAAAATAAAATAGATTTTCTGGAAAAGCTACAGCCAGACAAACAGAAAATATTTGGCTTCTTCATCAACAGATCTGTCTATTGTCTTATCCACCAGAAGATGTGACCGAGACAAGTTCAATGATTTGGGTTTGAAAACTAGCCTGAATATAATCACAAAATTTCCTCAGGAAAGATACTCAACCACACTTTGCATGGAACCCTCCACCATTCTGCTGAGATGTGATGGGACTAAATGATGGCCGCGGTCGAGGCAAGTTGTCTGAAAAATGCTCGGAGGCAAATAAAGACATTCGAAATTATTTACAGTTTATCTAGGAAACCATTCCGAACAAATCAACGAAATGATGTAATGATCAGGTTATTTGAACGCTCCGAGCCCTAGTTATGTCATTTAGCGAGGAGTAGTGCTGAATATGGAGCAATTGATCACTCTTCATTCTAGGATGTTTAATCTGCCTAAAAATGCGTATCAGTTTGGTAGAAGATATTTTGGGCATTCATAACGACAGCTGACAGAACGAAGAAGGGGTAAAAAAACAAATGTTACCAAAGGCAAGATAAGTTACTCTTCTACTAACCTGGATAAGTTTATTTGTGTTTTAAAATATTTTAAAGAGTTTTTTTTTGTTCAAAACAAACCTGGTGTCAACCTGTTCAGTAAAAAAAAAAAAAAAAGAAGGCTGAAATTATAGTTTCGATAATCGCTCAAAAAACGAAAATTAAACAAAATACTGCTAGAACATTACATTTTCCCACGATTGGTGACATTTATTATGTGTTTCTAACACTATTTTGTTTATTTTTCGATTTTTCACCAATTATCAAGGATCTCTGTGCTGAAGTCATGAACAGCCAATCCCCCCCCCCCCCCGTTCTAACTGAACAGGTGGACACCACGTTTGTTTTGAACAAAAAAAATGCTTTAAAATTTATTGTGAATGTTTTACAAGGGGGCCATAGATTTGAGCTCAGTCAAGCACCTGCCATGAAAATAACTGGAGAGCAAAGAAAGACTAGCAACATCTTTTGGATCGGTCACGGGATCGATTCCGACTTAAAGCTTGTTTTTATTTCGTCTTGGGCACGTAGAAGGAGAAAGGGAAAATCATTGATAGTGGTTGTAGCTAGACGGGTTCTTATTGTGAATGTTTTACAAGGGGGGGGGCATAGATTTGAGATCAGTCGAGCACCTGCCATGAAAATAACGGTAGAGCAGAGAAAGACTAGCAACATCTCTTCTGTGAGAGAGTGGCTGTAGGGAAGAGAAGAATACATCCCCCACTAGATTTCGAAGTTGTTTTTGGACTGTCAAAGCAGGAAAGGGTGCTCTGAGCGGCACCTCCCCAGATGTGGCAACAGATCTCCATCTTAGGACGTATTCGACTCTTGTACAGGTAGAGGAATGCCGCCGGGTACGAGATACTTTCTACTACATCCGTTATTTGTTTATTTTACCTTGTGAAATAGCATGTTTTTTAATCCTATTTGCTCATTTAAATAAAATGATTTTTAAGCTGGGTAACAATGTGTTTCTATTTCCAAAGTTCTGCATTCTGGGCTCACTGTTTCCCCTAAAAAGAGGGGAGATACAAAAGTTTTGGTACCTCCTACCAAAAAGTAAAAACAAGAAAATTCAAAGCTTTGTATAATATCACACGTCATTTTGTGCCATGAAAAATAACCATCTTCATACTTTGTATGTGTCTGTTAATGAAAGCGAAAACTGAATTCATTAAATGTGTCTGTTAATGAAAGCAAATAAACTGAATCCATTAAATGTGTCTGTTAATGAAAGCGAATAAACTGAATCCATTAAATTTTTTTTTTCTTTTTCTATTACTGTATTGCATGTTCTATTATATATATTTTTTATTTTTTGGTTTTACTGTTTTCTCTATTGCTACTTTTTGGTAGGAGAAACAAAACTTTTGGACTAAACGTTCCGATGAGTTTTCGGGGTAGGGTTTTTAGAAGTATTGATAATTTGATATGCCGTTTAAAATGATCCAGTACACATTTATACAATCAATACTGAGGACATGCGTTGCATGGAGAGAAATATGAATATGATACGATAGATGTGTAATGTGAGTCTTAAAGACAGGCTTAGATCTGATGACCTCAGAGGAAGATTAAATATGGACAGTATAGGGAGATGTGTGCAGAACAAGTGATTTTGATGGTTTGGCCAAGTTGAAAGAATGGATGAGAGTTCTTGGGTTGGTAGATGTAGAACAGTTGAGCTAGCAGGTTCAGTTCATAGAGGAAGACCAAGGAAAACATGGGAGGAAGTGATAGAAATGGACCGGAAAGAAAAATAAAGACCTGGTCAGAGATAGGTGACTTTGGAAGTAAATTTCTTAAAGTCGTCTAACACATGTTAGCGTGTAAAACAGACGTTAAAGCGGATATCATGGTGAAATGGAAAATACGGTCAGAAAAGCTTTTTTTCAAGTGTTTGACCAGCACGATGGTGAATGGTGAGACAACATTGCGTTCACCGGCACGGTGGTTGTAGCAGGGCAGAAATTGATTATATATGGGGACGGTTCAGCAAAAACTTGTTTACATTGGACTTGAAGACGATCATATTGTAGTCGGCAGGGAAGCAGGCTTGTGGCACTGTGTTCTACAGACTGGAAGTTCTAAGAAAAAAGCTCTGCCCATGGAAGTTTCGTTTCATCTTAGACACGCAGAGGGAAAAAGGGAAATCATTGACAGTGGTAGTTGCTAGGCGGGTTCCCATCGTGAACGTTTTACAAGGGGGGGGACCATAGATTTGAGCTCAGCCGAGCCCCTGCCATGAACAGTAGAGCAAAGACTAACAACATTTCTTCTGCGAGAGAGTGACTGTAGGGGAAGAGAAGAGGACCCCCCCCCCCACTAGATTTCGAAGTCGGTTTTCGACTGTCAACGTAGGAAAGGGTGCTCTGAGCGGCACCTCCCCAGATGTGGCAGCAGTACTTCATCTTAGGAAACCAGTTATTTACATTTTTAAAAAAATCATACTGACAACCGAAAGTACTCTATTCTTTTTACGGAAGAATATTGCTTTTATGCTAAGTGGAAACCAGCATTTTCTCCCCAGATTTTGCCTGTCTATTAGTCACTTATAGGACCCAAAATGGCACTACATAATTACATCAAATTTGGCATGAAGTAACTGGAGAAACCGGGTGTATTGATAGTGGGGATCATATTCCTCCAACACATGTCAGCATGTAAAACAGGTGTTAAACCAAATATGATGATGATGATGATGATGATGGTGGTGGTTGTGATGATGATGATGATGATTCTCACTAATACAAAAACACTTATTAAATCCAAAACTGTCATTAAGAATTTAAATTTGGCATAAAACACATTTCGGATGTCGGATGTATGATATGGGAGAAGTGAAATTTCTAATACTGCTAATAATAATAATAATAATAAAGACAGCACTTCCAAAAGTATTGGACAGAATTGCCCCAAATTGAGCATGAAGAGCCCTTGGGATGCTGAGTATCAAAATGAACATACTCTGACTAATAATAATCTCAAAACCAGTGCATAGAATGGCACCTAATTCGATCTAAAGCCTTTGAATGCGAGATGTAATAAAATTAAGAATCTATTTCAATAATACACACTAGAATACCCGTCCCAGCACAGGTAAAACTAAGAATCTCTAATCTAATAATAGGCATCATCTATTTCAATAATACGCACCAGGATGGGTAAAATTAATCCACTCCACACACAGAATAGTTTGAGACCACTTTTATGTCTCCTTACGAAGATTAAAATCAAGATATGATACTAAACCTCATGTCCAGAATCTTCATCCTAATTTTTATTCTAGAAAATGTCCAAAATTTACGGTTAAGCTTAAAGGATCTCAAGAAGAAATTGAAATTCAGGGAATCTGGCTTTATTGGTGTCTAATGATTATACAAATCTGATATATTTGAATTTTCAAATGAGAGATCGTAACAATATTATGCCCCTTAAAAACACCCTAAAGAAACTAAAATTTGGGGAATGTTTATTAATTAATATCTAATACCTATTGTTAAAGTTTCACAAAAATTGGAGGTATTTGAATTTTTACAAAGGGTTTCAACCCTCTTTGCATAAAATTTAATTAAACTAAATATAGCCCATGTTTTGTTCCAAAATTAATAATGATCACTTAATTAGTTTTTACCTGATTCCCCTGAAGATCGACCATGATGGGCCTGAAAGTACTTGTGACCCCTACAGTTATGGCAGATTCATCAGCCAATTCCCCACCAAAACAAAGACCCTGATTCGGCAAATGAAAAGGATCCACACAAGGATATCCAGACGTAAGTTGTCCGTCATATTCAACAACATTTGTATATATAATATATATATATATATTTTTTTTAAATTAATTTTGCGTGCACAAAAGAAAGACATGAACACTTTTTTCTGGCTATAAGCCGTCATTAGCATGACTACCCCGGGTAGGGATCGAACCCTCAATGTAAGTATCTGTAGTCTAGTGGGTTACCGCGCGACCAGAATGACCTGCTAGCCTTTTTTTTATTATTATCGCCTATAATGTTACGCTGTTTTTTTTGGGGGGGGGGGGGCGATAGTCGACCGGTATTTACTGGTGCATTTTTATTATTTTGTCGTTAACCTGAGCGGTTTATTATTTTTTTAAGAATATGCAGACAACCGCATTTTTATTTAAATATATATATATATATATATATGAGAAAGGAAGGGTGAGAGTAATCCGACGTAATGGGAAATGAAAAGAGATAGTTTTTATATATTCATCAACGTTTCGTCTTTATCGTAAGACTTTCTCAGGATGATAATTTGAACAAAAATGTCATGCAAGTATATCGAACTTTGGTGTTGACATGGTGGAGAGATGAGAGAATGTAGTAGCCGTGGCTACTATGAGCGCTGGAGGAGAGTCCAGGCTGGAGAACGACCATTGACTTCTCCAGCCTGGACTTTTCATTTCCTAATATATATATATATATATATATATATATATATAGGTGTGTGTCTGTAACACTAAGGGAAGTAATTCAGCAATTTAACATCAGGAGCGGCTGATTTTAAGTGCTATTTAAAATGTGAGATTTTTTTTTTTTCACATAAAAAAGTAGCAATAAATGGCCATTTGGATGAAGCGAATTTTAATGGAAATCATTTTTTGTTTAACGGGAAATACATTTTGTCGGGATACAAAATTTTTGATGTATTTGGATTATTCGGACTACTATTCGAATCTTGGTTGTTATATTCACAACGTTTCGGTTGATGTAACCTCTGTCCTTATCAGGTGCATCTTTTCGAACTCCGGAATTTCAAACGTGTAACCCTTGTAAGTTAAAGCCGGCTGGGGGTTGAAGGTTCATTCAATCCGCACGACAGACAATAATTACCAAGAATAAAATTAAATATTTGCTTTACACAATCATGGCTGATGGAACGAGAACAATATACCCTTATGTACTAAATAAAAAGGTCCAGTATGAAACTTGATATAAATTAGAGTTCGAAATGTTGCACCAGAAGAAGGTCAGAGGTTACGTCGGCTGAAACATGAAAATAACAAGATGAGAATAGTAGTCGTCCGAATAGCTCAAATCATCAATTCTCATCTAAAAAAAATTCCGAAAATATAAACGCGTTTGGTTTCAGCATTTCCGTAAATTCCGACACAATCATTTTGGTAAAAACGAAACGGGACAATATTTACTATTGTTTCTGCAGCTTTCTTAAAAAAAAAATTTCTCCCCCTTTTCAAAGGTTAATAGGTATGAACCCTAAATAACTGAATTAAATATTTAAGGTAACCTGTTCTATTACTGGTCATGGTACGTCAATTGAGAAAGACTTGAATAGTTTTGTTTGATTACCCGACTTTCATTCTTAGCCAAAATTGTGACGTTTTAGCTGTGATTGTATTAGTACTGGCCATAAAGTCACCATATACAGCACCCATCTAACATATAAAGTTATCTTGTCGGATTTTCAAAGTCAGACCCAAATAGCATTAAAGCTGACATATTAAACTTTGATTCTGACTAGCCAATTTTCATTTGTTATTGTTGTACCATGTTATTGGTAATTAAATAATGTGCTTCACTATATATATTTTTTTTCTTAGTTACTTAGTCCAGTCCGGTCCAGAAACCTGTTCATATGAAACGTTTTTAAATGATCACCTAAAAATAAAAATAAGGGGAATAACTCATTTAATTTGAAAACTATATGTAATAGGAGTTGTCTCCCATAAACTAAAAAATGCGCACATAAATAAAGGGTCACTTCTCTATAAATTCTGTGTACAATATAGACTTTATAACCGGTTCAAGTGAAATCCCTCTTAAAATTTAGAACATCGTTTCTGCTGCCGTTACATAGAAAGTCGGTAATTCAGTTACACTGGCTAAAAAGTATATTTTTTTCAATAAAAGTAAAAATGGCAAAATGAACCCTCTTGGAGCATTAAAGTTTATTGACAATATTGTAAGCAGTCAAAGTATTTTAAAACTGTGGTTCTTTGATTTTTTTTTTTTTTTTTCTCAACTTATCTTTTTGTTTTTGCTGGGGATGAGGCATCCTACCAGATGCCATAGATTTATCCACTATTTCAAAGACTCCAACCGAGAGATCTTTTTTAAGATTCTAACCATCCCTTGAAGCGCAATTGCTTGGATCTCTCTTGCACTTGGTTCACCGGGTATATTCGCCAGGTAGTTTTTGAAATTCTTTTTCATTAGTCCTGTTGCTCCTATGATTACTGGGATGATGGAGATCTTCCTAAGATTCCAATTTCTTTTCATGTCGTACATAAGACCTCGGTATTTCGTAACCTTTTCCCTATCAGCTCTGTTTAAGCCAGCATCATTAGGGACACTGACTTCAACTAGGGTTGCTACTGTCTCCTTTTTCTTCCATATCAGTATGTCAGGGTTAACAGCTCCGTTTTCTAGGTATGTAGCTGTAGGAATTGCATAGTCATAGTTGGATGATTTATGACTTCACGTTTGAAACTTAAATGTTTACTGAATCATACTTTCGCTTTCAAACAAGAAACGGCTTGATTTTCTTTTTTGAGCGATAAATAAACGTTGTTCACCATAGTCGGCTTGAGTCAGCCCCCTCCCTCGTCTGCACTACATCCAATTAGAAAAAAAAAATTAAAATGGCTGACATGTTTTTACTATCTTGACCCTTTAACATTCGAAAGTAATTCGTGGTTTTACAATTTAAGAGGTCAAAATCACTAACGATTCATTTGAGCTTTTCATAGAGAAACAAAGAAAAGACAACCGGGTCTGCGGATTAGGATCAAAGTGTAGTATCAGTCAAAAGAAATCGTTCTAGTGCCCATTTTGGGGAGCTGGATTTCCCCCTACATTAAAAGAAAACGATTTTATTGAAGTTTTTAGCTTTAAGATGGCTGACATTAAAATAATAGTAGTTATACAGGGTGATTCATAAGTCACTTCACTTAGCTATTTAAAATGATTACCATATGAAGCACAAACATACTATGAACTTTTGATAATTGTTATCTTACTCTCTAATTACTGCTATTTGTTATTTTAAATTTGTTCGTTTATATATTTGTTTCTATATATATTTATTTCATAATCAATCAAACATGCAACAAAGAGTCGTAAATTCCTTGCAAAAAAAAGAATGTAGCTATGCATGCAGAACGAAGGTGGAAATTTTGAAAATCTGCTGTAATTTTAAACTCCCATAAATGAATTTGTTGAATAAACTTTCTGTTTTGTATTACCGTAGTTTTTAACTTTAGAATTTCACAAATAAATAGCTAAATGACTTATGAATCACCCTGTATAACAATTCAGTTCAATCAATAATTAGGTTAATATAACCTAATTATTACAGATATGGTTACATTATTGATATTTCTACAGAATTTGAAAAAAAAAAGAAAATTAAATTAGCTTTATTTTTTATTTTCTTTTTTTAAATTCTAACCTGTTTTATATTTAGTTCCAAGTTTGTAGAAGCACCGAATTATTAGTTTAACCAAATTGTTATTTCAAGGCAGCCATCTTAAAGCTGAAAAGTTCAAAATAACCAATATACAAATTACTTGCACTTTTATGTAAAAACGTTAACGAAAGTAAAACAGTTAAAAGCGGATAATTACAAAAAAACAACAAAAAAAACCCCTAAGAAGTGAAACGAAATGATCATCGTCGCCATTGAACATGGCGTTGCCGTTCTATATACAATGTAGGTAATAAGTACGGAACGCCATGTCGTTGAACAACAAAAAAAAAAGAAAGATTCCTCTACAACAAAAAAAAAGTTTATTCTTTCAAACAAATAAATACAAAGAGAAAGATCGACTATGGTTTCATGTCGAACTTTTTTTACGAATAAATCGAAATGCATTCTACTGGATTTAATTTCGTAATTACTTAAAAAGATCTTTTTAAATAGTTTGCATTTGTGATTTCCGTAAACATGGAGACATTAAACGACAATCGCTTCATTTATGGCCAATTCTTTCCCTTTGGACGGGAAAAGAAACATTTCTGTCGCTTTATATAAAAAATAATAATGGCAATACCCCCCCCCCCCCAACAGATAAGTAAAAATAGCAACAATTATATAAAGTCAATTATAATAATAATAATAATAATAATAATAATAAAAAAAAGAAGCTTAATTTGTTTTTCGCCGGATTTTCTCAAAACTGTTTTTTATAAAATTATGTGATCATGTCTCGTGTGTGACTTGCACATTTTTTTAAATTCATTATTTATCGCTTATTTATGGAAAACAAAAAATGGGTACTTATGCAGTTTACGAACCGGGCTATTTTTTTAAGATAGGATTTTTTTTTTTCAGTCCGGTCCGTAAAAACTGCATAACTACCCCAAAATGCAGTATCGTAAAGTAGTAAAACGAAATTTAAAAAATAATTATGAAAATAAATCCACCGGAATGCATTACGGTTTATTATTTGAAAACAAATCACATTTTAATCGTTTGTTAATAGTTGAAAAAAAAAAAAAAAAAAAAAAAAAATTGACCCTGACCCTAACGACAGAGTCAAAGTTAGCGTGGGTCCTAATGTAAATAAGCACCCAAAAAATAAATCCTTTGTGACTGTTCGACATTTGAAAGTATTTAAACTGTCGAATAAAAGTCATTTAAATTGACTTTAAAATTCTTTAGCAAATCATCATTTAATTGAAAGTTTGGGAAGCTTTTTACATCCAATAAATGTATTACCGTAACAAAATTTAGGTATAGTTTTAACTTTTAATATCCTATTAAAAACATAATACTTTGGTAGAGAAAAAAGAACGAAAAAGGGGTGAAAAAAACAAAACAACAAATAAATGTTACCAAAGGCAAGATAAATTACTCTTCTACTAACCTGGATAAGTTTATTTGTGTTTTAACTTATTTTAAAGCGTTTTTAGTTCGATTTAATAGTGTCGAGATGTCACATGATCAAATCCGGTCATTTGTTTTCAAGTCTAACATGGCGTCTCGACACTAATTTTAAATCGAACTAAAAAAACTCTTTAAAATAAGTTAAAACACAAATGTAGGTAGAAGAGTAACTTATCTTGCCTTTGGTAACATTTACTTTTTGCCTATTTGTTTTTTTCACCCCCCCCCCTTTTTCTTTTTTTTTTTTAAATTCTGTTAGCTCTCGTTAAAAATGCCCAAAACAACACGGAAGAAAGTGAAAATCCCTTTAGTTCTTAAAAAAAAAAAAATAGTTTAAAAAATCTTTTTATAATAGAAATAAAAGAAATAAAAAGTAGTTTTTAACAAAATAATTATTTTTGCGCTACGAACAAACTATATCAATGTTCAGAAATAAAAACTCATTGGATAAAGAAAAATAACGCAATGTGTTGAAAAAAAAATACACTTCATAACCAATCACCCTAAATTGAGGTGGCGTATTTCCACCCGGACTTAGGGTTAGGGTCATTGAAAGGAACCAATTGTACTGTTTCCACATCTGTTTTCGTGACGGCAATATAGATTTTTACAGAGAATCTTTTTCTAGAGTTCGCCATAAATATTCCCAAGTGCACCAAGAAAATGCACCTAAATAAGGTCGGAGGTTACAACGGCCGAAGCGTTGTGAATATAACACCCAAGACAAGAATACTGGCCAGAATAATACATCTAAAAAGTTTCCGAAAAAAATTACATAACCTGTTTTTAATCAAAAATTAAATGTCAGATCAGTCACTAAGACAAGATAAAAACAAGCTTATTTTGACGATTTGAACTGCCCCCCCCCCTCCGTAAGGGTGCAACGGGGGACACGGGTTGACCTCCTACCCTGCTTCTTTACATCCTTTGGTGTAAATATTGGAAGAAGGGTAGAAGTAATAGTGTTTTTGTTCTCCCCGGTAATAAATAGGAATACAATAACGTAAGTAATATTATGTAAGCACTTTTGTCTCGACACAATCCCAAGAATGAAAATAAATTACTAAAAATAAGGCACTTCTCCATATAGTTAACTTTGACCCCGAGGGTTCGGGTCAAAGTTAGCTTGGGTCTTAATCTGGAGAAGCACCAAAAATTAAAATTTACATTAATGTAATGTTTATATATATATATATATATATATATATATATATAAAATTAACACATGAAAATTTTGTGATTTTTTTTAATGGTTAAATTATATACCCCCCCCCCGTAAAAATAACCTTTTTTTTTACTGATTAAATTTAATTGTAGTCAGCTTTTCAAGTTATCTTCCCAGGCATTATCTCCTTTCTGGAAAGGGGGGGGGGTGATGGTGGTGGTGGTGGTGTAGATCATGTCGCCTGGGAGTGCCTACAAGACTACAGGTTATTTATTTATTCACTTAACCAAATTTTGAGGGATGCTGGACCCCCCCCCCCCCTCAAAGACCGACCCAGGGTCAAACTTTTACATCGGGGGGGGGGGGGGGGGGAAGGACAAGTAAATAGGCCAGAAGTGCCATGGACAAAAAAAAAGGTCATAATTCTTTTTCTTTTTCAAGCTACTAAGCCGATATAGTATGGCGACGAGTGAATAGATAAAGACGAAGCAATCCGACGAATTGGGGCACCTGCTGGCTTGGGCCTAGAGATAGAGGGGGTGATAGAAGGGGAGGGGGTGATAGAGGGGGAGGGTGGAAACCAACGATGTAAATCAAATAAAATCACATACGGTTAATGAAAAAAAAAAAAAATTAAAAAGAAATAAATTAAATTTAAATTAAAAAAAAAAAAAGAAAAGTTTTTTTCCGGTTAAATTACGTATCAGAAGAAGAAGAAGCGATTCGTAGTCGACATGCCGCTATTCCGAATTCACAACAGCAAGCCGCAATTTTGAAAAACAAAAACAATATTTCATAATTTTAATCTTACGTTCAAGAAAATTTTATTAATAATAGACAAGAACCGCCAATAAACCGCGAGCGATTAAAACATTTTTTTAAAATTAAAATGAAAATTTTCAACACTTTAAAAGAAAAAAGCAGAATACAATTTTTAAGCAAAGACACTTTATAAAATATGGTCGCAATCTGAACCATTTGGAGAGAAGAAAAAACACGACTTCATCTGATTGCAATTAAATGAATTGAAAATACGCAATTGGTTTAAGTATTATTAATAAAACACGCCATCAAACGTTTTTCTAATCTTTTGTTGTTTAAAATAAAGCAAAAATATACGATTTCATTATTTGAATAAAAATCGTAATTATTTTGTCGAAAACGTTTAGAATTTGAGTTATTTTAATTTTTTTCTGAAATGAAAAAAATATACAAATTGCAATTTTTTACAAATGCTCCAGAATCCTGAAAAGTTATGACTAAAAATTAAGTCTAATATTAATAAAATTGTGGGCGATTTTCAAGAAAAGTTAAGAGAGGGGGGGGGGGGGCACTTGTGCAGTTTAGTAAACAGCGGCAGATAATACACAGGAAGTAACGACCATTAAAACATTTTAATCAATTTATTTAAAATAAAATTTATTTCCAATAAAGTAACATTTTGACCAAAACATTGTAATAAAATATAGTTTTATTATTATCATGTTCGTTTTATAACATTTTTAATTAAAAAAATAAAATAGATAAAAAACAGTAAATTTCAGAAACTATTTTATTAAATAAATAAATTCATTAAAATGTTTTAATCTATTGGTCGTTACTTCCTGTGGATTATCTGCCGCTGTTTACTAAACTGCACAAGTGCAAAAGAGAAAGAAAAAAAGGGGGGGAGAACAAATAGGCAACTGACCTATAAAAAATTTAAGTAAAGACTCCCGGGCAACAACGGATACGCAAAAATAATTTATTTATTTAAATAAAAACTTTCAAAGTTAATTTCTAAAAAATTAATTAAAACATCTTCCTTTTTTTTTATAAACATGTCAGCACTGACAGAGAGATATAACTCGGAACAAACTAGCTAATTTTTTTTGTGGAAAGAATGACACGACATTTTATAAAAAGAAAAACTAAAATAATGAAGTCGAAGTAAATTTGTTATTTAGTCGAAAGAAGAAACGTGAGAAAGAAATAAAATAAAAATGGGGTAAAGTGATGGTCGTTGGCTGGAGAAGAAACGTACTTGACGCCATTGCTACATTTTAGAACAAGAATACAATATGACGGACAAGACAGAGAAAGAAAAGAAAAAGTGATTTAAAAATGCCGACTAGACGAGAAACAAACAAAAAAGTAATAATAAAAACATCCCAGAGAAACTATGCACACACGAAGGAAATTAGTTGGGTTTTTTTAAATGTTGGCCGACATGTTGGGGAAAAAAATAATTTCCCTTTTTTAAAAAAGGGAAATTATTTTTAGACCACAAAAATATCAATACATTAAAATGTCGTTTTCTCTTCTTCCCAAAGGGGAAAAAGAGAAAAGGATGGCATATCTACACACATGACTCCATTATTATTATTATTATTATTATTATTATTATTAAGCGTGGTTTTAGAATCACGAGAATTTAAAACATTTATTCCCTTTTTGTACTTTAGAAAAATAAGTGGGGAGGGACTTTATTAATTTTTAAATAAATATTATTTTTCGAATCTCCATTGCAAAAAAAAATGGCATTCTCAATTTCCTCTTTGTTGAATATGAAAAAATGTTTTTAAGAAATAGGACACGAATATAAGTAAACTGAAACCTCAAATAAAAGATTTAAAAAAAAATATAATAAATAAAAATTATAAAAAATCGCAATATTTTAAGAGTATATTCGTTTAATCCATTTTTTTTTAGTGAACACGAAGGAATTCTAAATTCAAATTATTCTAAGCAATTAGTTGCCTCCTGTTACGTTTATTGAGAGAGAAAAACAAATTCGGTAAAAACTAGGCAAGGCTTAAATTTTGAAAATAAAATAACTTAATGGAAAAATAATGTCCTAATTTTATTTGGCTCCCCACGAGCGCAGAGTTAGACACGAAGTCGGTTTCTAATGCGTCTGTGGGGGAGGGACCAGCTCCCCCAAAAGGAGAACTTCGGATTGAGACAAAAATACAAATTACCTCAGTCTAGAAGGAATGTAACAATAAAATTATCAGACAAAATGTCGTTTCCGTGTGTTTCTCGCCAAAACGTAACTTTGATAAATACACATTGAATTATTATTTACTATAAATGTAATCTTTACTTGAAATAAAAAAGGAAAAACGAATTGTAAAAAACATATCTAAGATAAAATTGTAAACATAACGGCTATTTTGAACTTTTCAGCTTTAAGATGGCTGCTATTGAAACATCATCTTGACGAAATTAGTCCTAGTTTTATAACAATTTAGTTTAATATGTAATAATAATAATATAACCTAAGTATCACGGTATTGTTTGATCATTAATTTAATAATCAAAAAGATACCGTAATACTTAGGTTATATTATTATTATTATTATTATTATATATAAAATTGTTATAAGACTATAATTGATTCAGTTAAGATGATGTTGTTTCAATGGCAGCCATCGTAAAGCTAAAAAGTTCAATATAAGTTTATTTTTCTCTAATCTCTCCACCCGGACAACGTCGGGTAAATACACCCAGTTCAACATAAAATGGGTTCCATACAAAAAACAACCGTTTAAATATTACATTTGCTTTCAATAAATAAGACGAGTGAAACATGTAGGAAACTACATGTTTCACTTGTCTTATTTACGGAAAGAAAAAAAAAATGGCTTGGAGTGATTAGCAACGCTTTTTTTCTTTCTTCTTTTTAATGAATTTGTAAACTAAAAGTTTTTATTTAAAATTAAACATCCGAAATGCGATAAATTTTAATTAAAAAAAGTTCTTTAAATGAAAAAAAAAAAAAATCTTTGGTGCTTATTTAGATTAGGACCCGAGCTAACTTTGACCCCGTCGTTAGGGTTAGGGGTCAAAGGTCGTAAGTATCCTTTACGATGGTCGCGACTCGGGTCCTAATCTGATAAAATACCAAATCTTGTATTGCGGAAAAAGAAAAAACGTTAATATTTTACCAGCGTAAAAATAAAGAAAAGTCAAAACGTAATTTGTTTCTTCCTTTTAAAAAAAAAGCAAGAGAAACATTTTAATTTGCTTTTAAGTTCGTTTTTCTTACGAGAATCGAACAAAAAAACAAAAAAACGTGACGGTTTCAAAAAGACAAAAATCAAAAACTTGTCAAATATTTCGACATTGTCGAAGAGAAGCGAAACTATTTAAAATGGCCTACATCATTATTATTATTATTACTATATCATTATTATATTATTATTATTATATATTATTATTATCATTATTATATCATCATTATCATTATATTATCATTGTTATTACTATATTATTATCATTATATTATCATTATCATTATTCTTACTATATTATTCTATCATCATTATTACTTATATTATCATCATCAGTTATTACTATACTATATTATTATTAATTATCATTATTATATTATCATTATTCTTATTATAATTACAAGGACAAAATAAAGTCTAGAAAATTAAAAAAAATTAAAAAAAAAACATTTACATGCAATTTATTTAGTTATTCTAAAGATTGACATTTTGCTAACTTGCATTTCTTATTTACTAAAATAATTAGGTTTTCATTTTTTTTCTCACCATCAAAAAAGTTTACGTTGTAATAAAATTAGTTTTTTTTAATAGACTTTGAAATCAGTTTCACTTTACATTTCAGAAAATCAAAAGTAATTTAAAAGATTTTTAAATTATCAAAAAAAAAAAGTATACAACTAAATTTAGAAGCTAAAAATAAAATCTACGAATTACTACAAGCGATTAATTAATATAGAAAACAATTTATTTAAACCCATAACGGTAAAATTGTCGTTTCCCAACCAAAATGGCGGACAATAAACCGTCTGCTAATTTTACGACCTCACAAATGAGTAAGTAAACCCAAATAAATTATTTTGGACTAATTTCAAATTTACCCTAAATTATTTTAAAGAAAATACAGTTGAGAAATTAGTCCCAAACAATTTATTTGGGGTTACTTACCAATTAGTTGAAGTAGGAAAAATCAGAAGATTACAGACGATTTATTGTCGGCCATTTTGGTTGGGAAACGACAATTTTACCGATACAAACTTTAATAACAGCATATAATTTTGTTAATTAAATCAAAAATGGTCAAATCAGTTTAATATGATATAAAACTACTTTGGCCATCATTTTTTTTATTTAATATCTTAATTATTTTTAATTAGGAAAAATAGATGAAAATACCCAGAATTAGTTAAGAGTTATTCATGAAATAATTTAATAAAATGTCTTAGTTTAACTTTTCATCTTATTTTCCCACCGTTGTAATTCTAAAACGATCAGTTTTAAAATTAACTAAAAAGTTATAACAAAAAGAGAAATATAAACATCTCCATGCTTACCCGTAAAAGGTTTAATTGCAGGTTAAATTACATTTTACCCGCCAAAATTAAAATAAACTGAAGTAAATCGATTTCATTAAATAAAAAATAAAAATCTATTTTTATTTATTTATTAAATAAAAAATAAAAATCTATTTTTATTTATTTATTAAATAAAAAATAAAAATCTATTTTTATTTATTTATTAAATAAAAAATAAAAATCTATTTTTATTTATTTATTAAATAAAAAATAAAAATCTATTTTTATTTATTTATTAAATAAAAAATAAAAATCTATTTTTATTTATTTATTAAATAAAAAATAAAAATCTATTTTTATTTATTAAATAAATAAATAATAAAAATCTATTTTTATTTATTTATTAAATAAAAAATCAAAAAAATCTATTTTTATTTATTCCGTTTAAAAATAAAATCTATTTTTATTTATTCCATTTAAAAAATAATCTATTTTTATTTATTCCATTTAAAAAATAATCTATTTTTATTTATTCCATTTAAAAAATAATCTATTTTTATTTATTCCATTTAAAAAATAATCTATTTTTATTTATTTCATTAAATAAAAAAATATTTCAAATGTAATAAATTACAGGTGGACTGAAAGAATACTTATATTTTATTTAATTAAATACAATTTTATTCTGCCTACCAGGTTGCCAAGTTGTAAAAGATACACCTGAAGAAGGCCGAAGGTCACATCGGTCGAAATGATGTGAATAATGGTTACTAAAATTAAAGTAATACAAGTATTTTCCATCAAACATGGGAGAAAAATAAAATAAAAATAGTTTTCTAAAAGCACACAACAAAAAATAAGGACATTTGTATTCATAAAATTGTTAAAAAAATAAAACCATTTTTGCTAATTATTATTTAACCTAATTTATTTTAATAGAAGTTGTTAAAATAAGTAAAAGCAAGGATCGACTTTATATTTATTACTAAGTAATAATATATTATAATTACTAAGTTAACAAAAAACAATTCGAATTCCATCACATTCTTCGATGCAACCTAACATTTTTGTTAACAATGTTTTTGTTTTTCAATCCATGAATGATTTGTTTTCTCGTGTCTGTGTTTCTCGCATATACGTAACTTTGTTAAATACAAATCGATTATTTTAAAAATTACTATTAATCGAATATTTACTGAAAGTAAAAACAAAAAGTAAAAAAACTAAAACGAATTAAAAATCCTATTTAAAAAAAAAGTATAAACTATATTTTAAATTATTTTTGGTGTTTCTGCTGTTTCAGTGACATGTTTATAAAAAAATAGCTTTAAAAAATGTATAAACTTTGTTATGTACTTACGTGGTAGCTGAAAATAAGATTGTACAGAAAAAATTACGTAAATTCACCCAGTATTTATTAAATTAAAAATAAAAAAGACGATTTTTTATCGGTAGTCGCCATCTTGTATCTTATTAAAAAGAAACCAAAAAAGAGTTATCTCCCTTGCCTAACCGGGTTACAAAATGTCTAACAATACGTAAAATCGTTTTTTTCTCTCTTTTTCTTATAATTTAATAAATACTGAATGAATTTGCGTAATTTTTTCTGTACAATCTTATTTTCAGCTAACACGTAACATTTCTTTAAATATTTTCATGTCATTGTGAAACAGCAAAAGCGCCTAATATTGTATGAATCTAAATAAACTTTAAGATAGAGCTGTAAAAAAAAAAACCCGAACATTTTGAACATAATCAAACAAAAACAGTAAAACAAAAATAAAAAAAGTAATTTATATTTGAACAAGTAAAAAAAAAAAAAAAAGTGTTAATGGGTGCAGTGGAAACTTATTTTTCTTGTATTTTTTGTATCTTTAATTCCATGCTGTAAGTGCATTTATTATTTTCTGGGATGTTGTGTATAATTGTATTTTTTTTTTTTTTAACCGGTAAAGCATTCTTTGTGTGTGTGTGTTGAGACAGATGATGGTGGTTGATCACATGGACCAGATTTAAAAAAAAAAAAAAATAGGGGCCACCTGTATTAGAAGGGACCCACCGTTAACCCCCCCCCTCTCTACCGAGGGTTACCTACCGGTTTCAGTCTTGATTTTATCCAGACACCCTTCGCATAGTTGATGTAAACAGGGCAGTAAGTTAGGTATGCATTCTTTGAAGCCGGACCCGCACACGGCACATGTAACGCCGCCATGCTGGTGGTTTTGTTGTTGGGCTGACGTTTCGTCCTCCGGTTTTGGGGTCGCACTGCTTCGGCCATCTTCCTCGTCCGGTTTGCCGGTAACAGCAGCTGTTGTTGATGATGATGATGAGGAGGTGGATGATGTTGATGATGTCGCCGTAGTTGACAACGATGAAGTTGTTGTCGACGACGATGATGATGATGTTGATGAAGTTGTGATTGTGGTTGTTGTTGTGGTCGTCGTCAGAGGTGACGACGACGACGATGAATTATTATTATTATTATTTGTAGATTGTGTTAAAAAGGTTGTAGCTATGGGGGTCGCCGTAGTGGTTGTATCAGCCGCCAATATCGAAGACGATGGCGTCGTCGTCGTCGTCGGTGATGAGGAGGAAGAGGTCAACAATAACGATGGAGGTCGTCCACTATCCACGACGACGGTTTCACTGTTAAGGTTTTTATCCTGTCCATTGTTCACGGGTTCGCGTCCACCCGGTTCGGACCCTTCTTTTGTGTTGTTTTGTTGTTCGGAGGGGTCGTCGTCTCCGAGGTCCCCGATTTCCTTACGGGGTTGATCCTGTACAACACCATTATTGTTATTATTATTGTTGTTAGCAATCACAGCCACGTCCAGACCCCCTGCTCCAGGAGTAACAATCACAACATTATTTGTTGTCGTCGTCGTTGTCGTCGTCGACGTGTGGGGAGACGTAGTGGAGGATCTGTTGGCCATGATAGCAGGCTTTCTGCTACCACCACTGTTCGTAGTCGTGCTATCAATGGCACGAGAAACTGTAGTAGACGAAGTTGTAGAGTCTGATCCCGGGTCACTGCTCGGTACGGGCGCTGAGCTGGAGGGTAGAGGAGAAACTACCGACACAGCTTCTCCTTCATCACGAATAATCAGATTATTATTATTACTACTACGACGACCACCTTCCTTCTTCTTATCTACTTCTTTCCCACAATTATAGCTACTACTACTACTATTGCTACCATTAGCATTGCAACCGCTTGAGCGGCCTTCCTCTTCTTCTTCGTGTTCAAAACCAGTGGTAGGAGTTGAATTAAACGTGTTTGTTAGGCCGACAGTTGAAGTACTACTGAGAGGAGGACTACACGTAGAACGGGGTGTGTTATTATTGGAAGAAAGATTAATAACATTCGTGGGGGCAGGGGTTGTCGTCACTTCAGCTTCGCAGGGGTTGGTCGAGGCGGTTTTACTTTCCTCATGGCACGGAGAACGGAGAAGACCTTCTCGCACGTCTGAAGTTATTGCGCCTCCGCCGCCGCGATAGAGGTCTTCTTCTCCTTCTCCTCTGATTTCAGTCGTCGCAACATTGTTTTCTCTCGTCTCGTTTCTAGTGATACCAATAATATGGCTAGTGTCGTTTCTGCTTATTATAGGAGTAGTAGTATTATCGTTATTGTTGGCCGCCTTTTCCGACTGTGTAACAATAATCGCGGTTTTATTGTTATCGTCACGAGACGATGGCAAAGCCGTCGTGGCGGGTTCTTCTTGGTAATCCATTTCACTTTAAAAAAAAAAAAGGGGGGGGGGTCCTTTTTAAAAAAATATTTTAATTAGCGAAATATCGGAAAACCTCCAGGAAACACTACTGTTATTTAAAAAAAACAAAAAAACGTATCCAATACTCACTTAGTCAATAATAATAAAAAACCCATTTCAATTTCAGTTATAATGGGTATTATTTTGTCTGTTTTAACTTCAAACATTTATATATATATATATATATATATATTTGTAGTGACTTTCCGGCTTTTGGTTTAGGATTAAAAGGGGTAAAAAAAAAAAAAGGCGTATCTGTTCTGTTCTCGGTCAGGGTGAGAAGAAATCCTTTTAGAATGAGGCAATTTTTATATTTGTACTCCAATCAAGAGTGCCCCCTTTTTTGGGGGGTGGGGGATAGCTGTATATGCCCACGTTAAAAACTGACCTTCTTTCTAACGTCGGCCTCGTGCGCAAAATGTGAGAAAATAAAATCGAACGGATAAGAATGTCCCATTCATTGCAATTTTGTTTAATAAACAGAAATATGTAGAAAGAGCTGCCAATCTTCTTAAATATATATATTTATATTTATATATCCCCAAAAGACGTTCGGTCAAACTTGTTTAATTTTTATCAACTGCAGCCATGAAAGATATGTGTAGTCAATAGATTTGTGTTAAAATAATTTTTTCATTTTTTTGCATCGTTCGTTTCAGCGGTGCATAAAAAAAGCACTGTATTAAGAAATTGGAACACTTTTGCAAGGGTTAAAATTAAAATAATTACACGTTCTTTTGGGTGGGTGGGGGGGGGTATTAGAAAATAGATTCAGCTCTCGTTCCTTGAGAGATACGATATTAAATGTTTATGTAGTAAGTATAGAAAAAAAACATCAGTGCCCCCTACAAACAACGATTCATTTTTTTTTTTTTTTATCAATTCTTAAGATAACCAGCTTTACAATATTTTTTAAAGGTGCGTGTCAAATTAAAAAAAAACAAAAAAAAACATTGACCCCCTTTTCTGGGGGGGGGGGGATTATTATTTTTTTTTTTTTTTTTAGCAAAAAAGTTTAAATTTCAACTTTTTTTTTTTTACCCCCGACTTTTTTTTTTTTAAATTACATTTTTTTTTTATACATCCATTAAAGATATCAAGAAAAAAAAAAGTATTTTTTTATGACCAAGTTTTTTTTTTTTATATCTCCTTTTTTTTCATCTTTGTTAATCCGCGATTTCTTTTTGATTGTCTTAGCAGAAAATACAGCCCAACACACAAAAATGTAGCAACTGCAGTTTAAAAAGTACATGTAAATATAGAACACTGTATTATATATATAGTTTTGTCAGTCATTGGCATATCTTCTTTGTGTGAACACTTCCAAGATGAAACGGCACCCTTCGCGTTGGAATAGGTACACGGAGCAGGGGGGGGGGGTGGAGACACTACTTGTTCATTGATGAAATTTGAATTTACACCGGATTACAAGGCAAAGTTAACGTAGATTAATTAAGAGTGATTTTTGTTGTTGGTTTAAAGATGAGAAGGTCGTGGCTTTCGTGGTACTATTATCCAATATAGTCCGTTCCGCCACCTCTAAAAGACTTTCGAGTTATCTACCCTTGCTGTTATTACGAAAGAATCACAGTGCTTCCCCGAAAGTCTGCACAAAAGCATTGAATCATTTCTTGCGTCATCGGCGCACTTGCCGGGCCTTGATTGACCGAGTAGGATACCGACCGACGCGACCCGTCGAATCGCCCGTGCGCGGTTCAAATCATATCGAATCGATATTTCGGAACATTTTTTTTTTTAGATGACGATTGATAATTTGGATTGACGTCTAACTAATATTTTCATACTGTTTTTTTTTTAGATTCACAACGTTTCGGTCGATGTAACCTCCGACCTTCTTCGGGTGCATCTTTCCGAACTTGGAGAGCGAAGAGTCACCACTTATCAAGGCTAAAAGGGTTATCCTACTAACGGTCCACCCACACAAAAAAAAGAAAAGTAAAATAAGTGTGTGTACATTATATATATATATATATATATATATATATATATATATATATATATATATAATAATAATAATGGTAATAATCCAGGTGAAAAATATCCACAGGGTGGTAATCCAGAGAATTTTAACCGGGTTTATAAAAAGTGCTCAATATCAAAATAGAGCTTTATGTATGATAATTTTATTTACACAGACATGTACAAAATCTGCGACACTGGCATGTCGATGTTATCGATCAACAGTTACTATAAACTGAGATCTCATCAGGCAGAGTTAGAATCCGATCTTAACCTCAGATCATATTTGGTTCTCTCCGCAGATTTTGTACATGTCTGTGTAAATAAAATTATCATATATATATATATATATATATATATATATATATATATATATATGATAGTAGGAAGTTTTTTTTAGTAAAATAGAAAAGAAGACGTCTTAAAAGACTTGTCGTCTTGAGGGGAAAAAATCGGACGATGCGATAGAAAAACAGAATTGTTGACCTCGAGAAACGAAACGAAGCAAAGCCGTGTGTAATTATAAATATATTTTATTTTATTTAAAAATTTTAAATTACTTATAACAATAATTTAGTGTTAACAAATATTTTTTATTAACACTTCTTGTAAACTTTATTGCTTATTGCCTTCTGTGAAGGGTTCGTTTTTCGTTCAACACAATCCGGTCGATCTAAAATGTGACACTTGGCGGCCATATTGGACGAACTTGGGATTATTTACGAATTTCTTCGATAGTTCATAGATTTCAACCGTGCTTTTCGCACGTTGTTTGTGCGTAATACTACTTGGATTTGAACTCGAAATGATTCCTCGGTTAATATTATTTAACAAAGAACAACGACATAATACAAATTCCTAATGCTTATACACGTAATTTATAGCATTCTGTGTGTGTGTGTGTGGGGGGGCGTTAGTAGGATACCCGCCAAAAGCCACCCGAGAATAAAGATCAATGAGATGGATGCGTTGACAGTCGAATGATGAAGAATATTATGAAAGGATTGAAAACGATGAATGGAATGAATAAAATTTGATTACTTATAAGGACTTTTGGTTTGACCCACGAGGGTTGTTTGTTCTCATTCCGTCAGCCATGACCAGTTGGTGTTAATTTATGTTATTCTTAGTTATTGTTAACCGACGCTTTTAACCATGGGTCCACATGTATTAAAACGTTGCTTCACAGTTAGTTCTAAGTTAGTGTTCTGAAGGTTGAAGGTTCAATCCTTACCACAAGCGATAGTAACTAAGAATAATATAAGTTAACACTTCTAGTTGGCTGACCGAATGAGAACAATCTACCCCCGTGAATTAAATAAAGAGTTTGGTGCGAAATTCCGTACAGATGAGAACACTTTCGATTTCGAAAAGATGCACCCGAAAAAGGTTGGAGGTTACATCGGCTGAAACGTTGTGAACACATAACAACCGAGATGAGAATAGTAGTCCGAAATATTAGATCTATTTTGTTTGTTGACGCACGTGGTGATGGTAATATCACTGAAAATATATTATGTATCTCACTATATATATATATATATATATATATATATATATATATATATATATATATATATTTGTGTTATAATGGAATAATTCCAGAAAGAAATCCGGGTATGAGAGCTCAATGTGGTAAACAGAGCAAGAATAACATAAAATATAATAACACGAAATTACATAATTGTCGATGCAATAATTTATTTCAACCTTGTGGTTTTTTCAAGCATCAATCCAGAAAATTACATTTTTGAGACAGTCTCAAAAATGTAATTGTCTGGATTGATGCTTGAAAAAACCACAAGGTTGTAATAAATTATTGCATCGACAATTATGTAATTTCGTGTTATTATATTTTATGTTATATATATATATGTGTGTGTGTGTGTGTGTAGGCTGCATGTTTTCATTTAAGCAAACATTATTAAATAACACGGAGTGTTTTTGCTTGATAAAAGTATTTTTTTATTTTTCAGTTTTCCGAATAATCCATTTAGTGTTTCGGTCAAATTGGTGTATGCAAGTTCCGTTGGTTTCTTGTTCCATTTTTCTTTTTCCTTTTTTTTCGCGAGTACTTTCGATTTGATCTGTCAAATCATCTTCAGTCGGTGTTAGTCTTGGTGTCTTGAAAAATACGTCTTTATTGTTGAGGTTTTATTTTTCCCAAAATTACAAACAATTTTAGATGATCATTCGAACATTTTAAAAGTTAAAAGAAATCTCGTCGATCAATTTAAGATACATGTAAACAACCTTATTACAGCCAGTAATGCAGTAAACGATAACCTCAACCTCCCCAAATAATTGGGGATTAAAAACCTGGTTACCTATACGGTACCGTAAACATTCATAAACCTTACCCCCCTCCCCCTCCATCCCATCATTTCTCAAGTCACTACCTCCCCCTCCATCCCATAATTTCTCAAGTCACTACCTCCCCCTCCATCCCATAATTTCTCAAGTCACTACCTCCCTCTCCATCCCATAATTTCTCAAGTCACTACCTCCCTCTCCATCCCATCATTTCTCAAGTGACTACCTCCCTCCATCCCATAATTTCTCAAGTCACTACCTCCCTCTCCATCCCATCATTTCTCAAGTCACTACCTCCCTCTCCATCCCATCATTTCTCAAGTCACTACCTCTCTCTCCATCCCATAATTTCTCAAGTCACTACCTCCCTCTCCATCCCATAATTTCTCAAGTCACTACCTCTCTCTCCATCCCATCATTTCTCAAGTCACTACCTCCCTCTCCATCCCATCATTTCTCAAGTCACTACCTCCCTCTCCATCCCATAATTTCTCAAGTCACTACCTCCCTCTCCATCCCATAATTTCTCAAGTCACTACCTCTCTCTCCATCCCATCATTTCTCAAGTCACTACCTCCCTCTCCATCCCATAATTTCTCAAGTCACTACCTCCCTCTCCATCCCATCATTTCTCAAGTCACTACCTCCCTCTCCATCCCATAATTTCTCAAGTCACTACCTCCCTCTCCATCCCATAATTTCTCAAGTCACTACCTCCCTCTCCATCCCATAATTTCTCAAGTCACTACCTCCCTCTCCATCCCATAATTTCTCAAGTCACTACCTCCCTCTCCATCCCATCATTTCTCAAGTCACTACCTCCCTCTCCATCCCATCATTTCTCAAGTCACTACCTCCCTCTCCATCCCATAATTTCTCAAGTCACTACCTCCCTCTCCATCCCATAATTTCACAAGTCACTACCTTCCTCTCCATCCCATAATTTCTCAAGTCACTACCTCCCTCTCCATCCCATAATTTCTCAAGTCACTACCTCCCTCTCCATCCCATCATATCTCAAGTCACTACCTCCCTCTCCATCCCATAATTTCTCAAGTCACTACCTTCCTCTCCATCCCATAATTTCTCAAGTCACTACCCTCCTCTCCATCCCATCATTTCTCAAGTTACTACCTCCCTCTCCATCCCATCATTTCTCAAGTCACTACCTCCCTCTCCATCCCATAATTTCTCAAGTCACTACCTCCCTCTCCATCCCATAATTTCTCAAGTCACTACCTCCCTCTCCATCCCATCATTTCTCAAGTCACTACCTCCCTCTCCATCCCATAATTTCTCAAGTCACTACCTCCCTCTCCATCCCATAATTTCTCAAGTCACTACCTCCCTCTCCATCCTATAATTTCTCAAGTCACTCTCCATCTCCATCCCATAATTTCTCAAGTCACTACCTCCCTCTCCATCCCATCATTTCTCAAGTCACTACCTCCCTCTCCATCCCATAATTTCTCAAGTCACTACCTCTCTCTCCATCCCATAATTTCTCAAGTCACTACCTCCCTCTCCATCCCATAATTTCTCAAGTCACTCCCTCCCTCTCCATCCCATAATTTCTCAAGTCACTACCTCCCTCTCCATCCCATAATTTCTCAAGTCACTACCTCTCTCTCCATCCCATAATTTCTCAAGTCACTACCTCCCTCTCCATCCCATCATTTCTCAAGTCACTACCTCTCTCTCCATCCCATAATTTCTCAAGTCACTACCTCCCTCTCCATCCCATCATTTCTCAAGTCACTACCTCCCTCTCCATCCCATAATTTCTCAAGTCACTACCTCCCTCTCCATCCCATAATTTCTCAAGTCACTACCTCTCTCTCCATCCCATAATTTCTCAAGTCACTACCTCCCTCTCCATCCCATAATTTCTCAAGTCACTACCTCTCTCTCCATCCCATAATTTCTCAAGTCACTACCTCCCTCTCCATCCCATAATTTCTCAAGTCACTACCTCCCTCTCCATCCCATAATTTCTCAAGTCACTACCTCTCTCTCCATCCCATAATTTCTCAAGTCACTACCTCCCTCTCCATCCCATAATTTCTCAAGTCACTACCTCTCTCTCCATCCCATCATTTCTCAAGTCACTACCTCCCTCTCCATCCCATCATTTCTCAAGTCACTACCTCTCTCTCCATCCCATCATTTCTCAAGTTACTACCTCCCTCTTCATCCCATAATTTCTCAAGTCACTACCTCCCTCTCCATCCCCCATATACCAATTAACCAAAACAATCTAAATTCGTCTGAATCAGAATGGTACCACTTTGTTGACCGGTTTGATTCTGTTGTCAGCATTCTCGCAGGAGGGACCACGTAATAGTTGCCAACATCCCTAAGTGAAAGTGGTATTATGGAATCGACTGGATTCGAACTTGGCACACCCAGGTTGTCAGTCCACTTCGTTAACCGCTGTCACCTCCCAAACAATTAATTGTAAGATAATGAAAAGTGGCAAAAATGAATCGTGGACGAGTCCATTGTCGGTGGGACGTCGAGAAAGAAAGAAAGCGACTTGATAACTGTTAAAAAGGAGAAGGTTCCGCAGTGCAAGCGAGACTTGAAAGGTGGCGATTTCAGAAATGCAAAGAGCCGGAGTTTACCAATGTTTATGGCACTGATGAAGCTTTATTGGCTATGGTACCCAAACCCGTCTTGCTCTTAGGCTTTCGTGTCCGCTGACTAAAAATGCGACTGATAAGCAAGTTGGTACCGTGAAGGAATCCCCTGACTTTTATTTCATCAAAAAGACAATTGGAAGTGCTTGTGGAACAATTGCTTCAGTTCACGCTCGGATAGACAATGCAGAGCGAATTGCTTTCCAATCGGATGTATATATGAACGAGTATCTAGCGGAAACCAAGTCTGTGACCTCAGCAAGAAAAAGACTTTCATGAGACAAAAGTATGTCAAAAGATTTTTTTTATATGTGTGTGCGTAGCCGGCGTAAACCATCCGGTGATGGCAAATAAAGAAAACCAAAGTTTTTCCATATACGTTCTGCTCTTTGTTATTCTTGTTGGATCTTACCGGGTAACCTGAAAGAACGGGTAACGAAACATAATGAACTAATACCCCCGTATTTACCAAGTAAATACAGTGTAATATCAACCCATGAACTCATACAGATACTCCAAACCCAAGAAAAAACAGATAATGAAATTTCCGCTTCACTTGACGTTGAAAGCTTATTTACAAATGTCCTAGTACACAAAACAATTGATGTAATTATTAATAACATATACAATAACCCATCCTTCCTGCTACTAAAAATTGATCCTAAAATACTTAAAAAGTTACTATTAATTTGCACAACCCTTTTTATGACCATAAGGGAAACATCGATATCCAAATTGACGGTGTTTCTATGGGATCTGCCTCGGACCAACTTTCAGTAATTTTTACATGGCTGACCTCGAAAATAAAATATTTAATATAATTACTAAATCCTCCATTTATGCCTGCTATGTTGATGATAATTTTATTTTAGCAGACAATAATGATGAGATAAAAAAAACTACAAGACATTTTTTAAAATAACTCTATACTTACATTCACTTATAAGTTTAATAACAAAATTCCGTTTTTAGATGTTCTCATTGACTCTAACAATTACGCATTCATCACCTCTCCCTATAAAAAAACCTACTTCTATTAATACATGGATTTTAAGTTATAGAAGTGAATGTTCATATCGATATAAAATTGCAATGACTAAAAATCTATAAAACCGTGTAAAGCTAATCTCTTCAACCAAAAAATATTCCTTAACGAATTAAAAAACATTAAGCAAGTCCTAATTATTAATCACGGTCCCAATTATATTGTAGACGAACAAATAAAATTAATGATTAAAAACTTAGATAATACTAATAATAATCATAATAATAATAATAATCCCACTACATAAATCTATTCTACTGTAACCAAATGCATCCGACCTTTAAATTGGACTAAAAAACTTTTAAAAATATAATACATCGCTACATATCCCTCATCAACTCTGCTAATAAAATAAGATTCATCATTTATTACATAAAAATGAAAACATCGAACCATGTAGTTAAAAATAACACTTCTCACACCCAAAATACATTAGGAAGAACCAATGTAATATATCAGTTTCAATGCCCATGGGAGAATGTATATCCGACGATAATAATAAAACTAATTCTTACATCGGTTTCACTACCACAACACTTTCCCACAGACTAACCTTACATCTCTCCGACACTATCCCCATTTGCCAACACCTAAAAAAACATGACTTCCCCCCTTCTCAATATAGACACATACTAGTTAACACTACTAAAATAATACACCACGATACCAACACCAAAAGATTACAAATTCTTGAAGCCCTCTACTTAAAAACTAAACATCCCACAACCAATGATGTTAATTATGAAACTAGTCACAACATTTAAAAGTTTCTAGCATAGTAATTAACGTTACCAAATTTCTTAGCCGTTAAGCAATCATATTTTTGAATCTTGAACGCGCTTGTAACATTTCAATATTATAGATGCTCTTTTCAAAGTGTTACAGTACTAACCACTTAAAAAACTCAAACAGTAAAGACATATTTGTGAAGAAACCAAGACTAACACTGCCTAAAGATGATTTGACGAATCAAATCGAAAGTACTCGTGAAAAAAAGAAAAAGAAAAATGGAACAAGAAACCAACGGAACTTACAGACACCAATTTGACCGAAACACTAAATGGACTATTGGGAAAATTAAAAAAATTAAAAAAGTTTTATCAAGCAAACACACTTTGTGTTATTTAATAATGTTTGCCTAAATGAAAATATGTTGCCAAAATACACACAATATATATATATATATATATATATATATATATATATATATATATATAATCCGAGTATGGTATACATCCACAGGGTATAAATCCAGGGGAATTGAACCGGGTTTATGAAAGTGCTCAATAAAAATATAGAGCGGAAATATAAATATAAATGATAATTTATTTCATTTTGACTACAAAATTGATTTTGTTTCACGAGAGCAGTTTTTAGGAGCTCACAATCTTCAGGTCTCGACATAAGATAAGGTAATCTTATTTCGAGACCTGAAGATCGTGAGCTCCTAAAAACTGCTCTCGTGAAACAAAATCAATTTTGTAGTCAAAATGAAATAAATTATCATTTATATATATATATATATATATATATATATATATATATATTTCTCCAAAATTAATTGGAAAAAAAGAAAAAAGAAATAAATTTGTGTCGCATTGTAAAAAGGGCTTCTATCGTCATTTATATTACTTTTCAGTCAATGCTTATAAAAAAAAGAACGAATAATATTAAGATTAATCCCCTTAAATGTGCAATTATGTCACCAGAAGAAGAAATCAAAATAGACGATCATTTAATTCCAAAAGTTGCAGAGTTCAAGTTTCTTGGTAGTCTGTGCTTCAGATATCTTGCACAGGATATCCACGGCGTCACAGGCATTTGGCTGTTTAAGAAACACAATATGGATCTCAGTACGGATCCCTTAAGGTTAGATTGTATAAGGCACTCATTCTGCCAACAGCCATATACGGTCTAGAGAACCAGAAGTCAGAGCCCTGTTGGTGTTTGCGATGAAATGTCTAAGAACAATCCTCAAGGTCATTAGAAATGACCGGCTTAGTAATGCTTGTATTCGCAAAGCGCTGGGGATGACGGAAACCATTGAAGATGTGGTGTCGACTAGGAGGTTTCGATGGTTTGGTCATGTTGCTAGGAGTAGTGGGATGATAAATGCCAGCTACAAAAAAGACTTCTCAAACGCAAGACCAAGAGGACGCCCACCGAAAAGATGGTCGACAGCATTAGGGAACAGTGCGGTGTTCCTCTTCAAACAGCCGAGAAATATGCAATTTGGAGACAGAATTTTGTGTTCAATACAGCGAGGGGATGTTAAGTCGTGAACGATTAAAGTAAAGTAAAAGTAATATATATATATATATATATATATATATATATATATATATATATATATATATATATATATATATATAGTCTTGGAAGTTTCTCAACCATTAAAACTATATATTAAAAAAAAATTTCTTTTTTAAAAACCTTAATTCTCAAGGCGTTCAGTGGAAAATCACTCATGTAAGTCAATTTAACTTTTTCATTAATTATATTAGTTTGCTTCTAACATTATTTAAGGGATCATCAGTTGTTTACCATGAAAATCTGTTTCGGGAATTTAAAAACAAGACAGTATTTAATTTCATGGCTTCCCAGCAGAGTTGATCAGACCCCACTTCCCTTAAAAGACAAAAACATAAACGTTCCGTATACTACATCTAAGTTTTGTTCCGTATAAATATTTTGCTAACTTATATTAGTTATTAAAAAAAAAAAGAAAAAAGTCCTCCTTACCTGTGTTGTTCGTCTGTCTAATAAAATTTATCCGTTACTTACAAAAATGTTGCTGCATTTTAAAGTGTGTAGACGAATCCATTAAAATTTTTTTTAAATTATATATATATATATATATATATACTTTTAGTCCTTTTTTCTGCCCCTCTCCCTCCTCCTTTGTTGTTCAATTCCTTGACATCAATTTCAAATAAATATTAATCCTCCTTGTCAACTCACAGCGCTCATAAGCTTAACTGCCGATTTTTCTCTTTCTTCTTCTTTTTTAACTCACAGCACCTCTAACCGGCGTTCATAAGCCAACTGTCCATCCTTTCTCTCTTTCTTCTTCTTTTTAAACTCACAGCGTTTCTTTTTTAACTTTTTCAACATTTCTTTCCTTCTTCATCCCTTTCTATTGTCTATTAAACGTAACTATTTTTATATAATTAGTATATGTGTTATATATACGATTATACATATTCTACATTATTTTTATTTATATTTAGATATATATATATATATATATCGTACTCTTATAGAGAACGCACCGCGTTTCATTGACTTCGTGTCGTCAACATTCGGGCAGGTTTCGGTAGCGCGAGAGTTGACAAAACTATTAACCAATCAGGTTGCAGCAGGCATTAGGCAATCAAGTTCCAAGCAAGCAGACGATAACTTTTGGAAGAAATTAATTTCTATGATCTGCAGCACGTTAAAAAATAAAAAAAGTAAATATGCAAATGAGCAATATCGAGATTTGTTTGCGGAAGGTTCGAGATTCATATATATACTTTATTTCAAAATATTCCTGTATCAGTAGAATTAAATAAGCCTTTCTCAGGTTTGCTTTTAATATAGTTAAGATAGGAAACTTTCGCATTTATTCATTTATATATATATATATATATAATGACAATATATGTATTAGCATATACTATCAGTGCCCTTTTACTTTGCAGTCTCCTTAAAAGATTCAGCTCGATGATTGTCAATTAGTAACAACAGAGCAAATATAAGTCAGGTTCATTTTATATTCCAATAACCATGTTTTTATTTTATTATTTTTTTTTTCACATTTCCAAAAAACATAACATTTCTGTGAGATAAATTTTTACGGTCCGTTTCATTTGTCTTGAGCCAAACAACATTTTTATGTTAATATCGTCTCTGCAACATTACAAAATCATCAGAAAAATTCACAAATTGTAAAAAGTTCTTAGATTAAAGTGTCTTGAAAAAACCCTACACTATACAGTGGTTCATATAAAAAATATATCTCACAGAAATGTTATGTTTTTTGGAAATGTGAAAAAATAAAAATAAAAATAAAAATAATAAAATAAAAACATGGTTATTGGAATATAATATAAACCTGACTAATATATATATATATATATATATATATATATATATATATATATATATATATATATATATATATATATATAATAACGAAGATATTTTTTTATAAAATATTTAGAAAACCTTGCACAACGCAGATTATTTGTTTTTAAAAATAAATTATTTATTCATCTTAAAAACATTTTTTTTTATATAAACTTGAGTACTTTCGGTAAATATACCATCTTCAAAAGAATATTTCTTCTTTTTCTTTTTTTTCTTTTTTCCTCTTGGTTGAGACATTATCGTGGCCAAGTTGAAAATCCGTCTAGGTGTTTTGACGAAGTGAGAAAAGTGTTGATATGGCTGTGTGTCAAAAAAACAAATAATCTGCCTTGTGCAAGGTTTTCTAAATATTTTATTAAAAAAAATATCTTCGTTATTATTGCCACCCACCCAGCGCTTCAAATTGTGTGACTTTTCAAAGTATATATATATATATATAGTACAGGGAAAAATGCGGACGCATGTAAAGAAATATTCTTAAATTAATAAACCTGGAAAAGTAAAAGACAATAAAACTTTTTAAAACTTCTTAAAATATTGCAGCTAAATTTGGTAAATTTTGAAAAAAATTAGATTACAAAAGTAAATAATTGTAATTTAATTGTTAAAATATCACTTGAAGGGACCGACAAAATGACTGACTTATAGGGAAATTTGACTACTGTATACTTAATTTTTTACTTGGTGTAGATATACAAATTAATCTTTTTAAAATAAAATTTGTTAACGTGTTATTTAAAATTTATTAATAATTATAACTTATTAATTGACGTTAAAAGAGAAAAGTTTAAAGATTTTCACTCAAATTCAGTTTTTAAAAATTTAGTGATAAAAAAATGCATTAAAATCAATCAAAATCAGTGACTCTTATGATTGCACTTTTTATCACAGTTTTTTTTATAAAAAAATTAAAATTCAACACCAAAAGTAGAAAAGCAAAATGTAAAAGTAAATTATTTTTTAATTGTTTTCATTATAAAAATAGACAAAATTAGGAAAAAGTAATTTTTTTAAAAAGATATTACAAAAGATATTGTATTTAGTGACTAATTAGATGAATTGTCAAATTAGGCTCTCGTCATGTTGGTAAAACGGACACGACCATATCCGAGGCAATGGCTGAATACTTAGAAAACGACCTCTAGGCTGTAGTGGATTGGGGGTCATAAATAGTTGGTAACTTTTAATGCCGCAAAGACAAAGCTCCTTTCCTTCAACAACTACAAGAAACCTCTTCAACCACAGATTGTCATGGCAAATAACACCCTACCTGTGAGTTCAACATTCAAACTCCTTGACCTAACCTTCACAGGTAACATGAATTGGAACAAATACATTGAAGACATTGCCAAGGCTGCAGCACAGAAGGTGTCCTCCCTCTACCGTGCTAGTAAACTCCTCACACCTGACATTATCCTATATCTCTACAAAGCCACCATCCGCCCATGCATGGAGTATTGTTGCCACATCTTGACCGCTGATGACCTTGCGGTAATCGCAACAGCCACCTACCAACGATTTCCCGCTGATAAGGGCCATTGGTCCCCTCTGGGGCCCGAGTGGCAACAAGCCTTCCCAAGGTCCCAGAGCTGTCCGCGCTCTTCCAGTGGAGGTCTGGTTTTGCGCTTTCCCTCCTCGACCCTCTGTCCATAATTTTCGTGGCGTCAGCCTATGCTTGCGCCTCTCTCGTGCGGTTGTATTTTCCCCGGTTCTGTTGTTTTGTGCTTCCATGTGTTTGTTCTCCATTCGTTGCTTATGTGGGTTGGTTTCCGCATTCGAGGACATTTCTCAGGATTGTAGCTGTTTTGATCATTACTGTCCTTTGTATGGTCTCAGTTATCCATTTGATTCCTATTTCTCCTAGTCTTTTCTCCATGTTTTGGGGGACTGTTCCTAGTGCTCCTATGATTATTGGTGTTATACTGACTTTCTTCATGTTCCATATTCCTTTCAATTCTCTGGCAAGTTCAGTATATTTGCTTCTCTTTTCCGTCTCTTTGATCTTCACTCTGTGGTCTGCTGGAACGGCAAAGTCCACGATTTGGCAGGATTTTTCTTTCTTGTTGATTATTATCATATCCGGTCTCCTTGCTGTTATGGGTTTGTCTGTTTGTACATTCATATCCCATATGATTTTGTGTTTTTCGTTTTCTAGTACAGTTTCTGGTTTGTGTTTGTACCGTTTTCTTGCATATTCGAAATTCAGTTGTTTGCACATTTCCCGGTGTACTTCTTTCCCCATGCTGTCATGTCTGTTCTTGTATTCCCTTTGTGCTAGCTTGCTGCATTATTATTATTATTATTATTATTATTAATTAATTAAATTTGGAATTTTAAGCAAACTATAGATAAAGTTATTTTTAAAATGCTTATCTTTTCATTTAATAAATTATATGAATTTCATCATCATCATCATCATCATCATCATCATCATCATCATCATCATCATCATCATCATCATCATCATCATCATCATCATCATCAACAACAACAACAACCGGTTTATTTGTTGAATCAGGCCACAATTAATCCTCTGATGAGGGTGGGGCCTGATTGTCTAGTCTCGAAATCTAAGTCTTCCTCTCCACTCCTGTCTTTGGCAAGGCTTGATGGAATCCATACCCATGGCCTTCCTATCACGTTTGACTACGTCCTTCCAAGTCAACTTGGGTCTGCCAGTGGTGATGTCTCTGCTGGCACAATCAACTGTCGGACTTTAGCAATCCAGCCATCGCTACACTCAATGTGACCCAACCAACGCAGTCTGTTCTTCCGCATGATGTCCGCAAGGCTTTTCAAGTCGACCTGTGAGAGCAGGGATTCAAAAGAAACGTACTGTTCAGGCCTCACCAAACAGATCCATCTGACCATTGCCCTGTCATTACGGTGCAGCTTCCTTAGTATGCCAGCAGAGACAGCCCAAGTTTCTGAGCCATACAACAGCACACTTCTGACACATGAGGAGTATACACGCCCTCTTGTAGTTGTTGGCAGGTGTTTGTTTGTCAGGATTGGTAGCAGCTCTCTAAACTTTTTCCAGGCACACTTGCAACGTGTAGCTGCCGTGAGTTCACAGCCTCCACATGATGACAGCATATCTCCAAGATAACAAAAGTCTGTCACTACTTCCAGCTTGTTGTCACCAGTATCCATCTCCGTCAGTGGTCTGCCATCTATTGGTCTTGCCGTGCCGCTGCAACGAAAGCACTTAAAGTGAGGATCTGCTTTGAGAGAGCCCTTTATGCCACTGCACCTTTTGTGGACCCAACCTTAACAGTGAGTGCAGATGATTGAGTTGCTGCCAGTTCCTTTCAGACATACAGCACACGGGTATTTTCCTGTTTTCTGTAGTAAGCTGAGGTTTGGACCTGTGATCATGACCTTAGTTTTACCCATGTTGACTCTGAGACCTTTCTCCTCCATGCTACTCTTCCATCTATCCAGACGTTCCTTGAGTGACTGAAGTGAAGTATCAATGATAGCTAGGTCATCGGCATATAGCAGCTCCCACGGGCAGCAAGTATGGAATTCCAGTGATAGAGCCTCGAGTACAATGATGAATAGAAGGGGACTTAAGACAGATCCCTGATGGACGCCTACTCTAACCTCAAATTCGTCGCTGTAGCTGTTACCGACTCATACCCGACTACGTACATTGGTGTACATAGACGTTATCACCTGAACCAACCACTCAGTAACACCCAGCTTTCGCAGGGCCCACCAGATGACCCTTCTGGGGACACGGTCAAAAGCTTTCTCCAAATCTACAAATGCCATGTACAGTGGTTTGTTTGCTGCTAGATGTTTCTCCATGACTTGGCGTATGATGAAAATTGCATCTGTGGTGCTCCTACCGGGCATGAAGCCAAATTGCATATCAGCAATCTGTATTTGTTGTCTGATCAGCTGTTCAACAACTCTTTCCAGGACTTTCATGACCTGATCAATGAGCTTGAGTCCACGGTAGTTACCTCTGTTTAATGCATCGCCTTTACCTTTGTACAGACTTACTATAATGCTGTCTTCCCATTCCTTAGGTATGCATCCTTCTCTGATGATAGCTTCAATCAGTTCATGCACCAAACTGGCCCCTAGTTCACCGGTTGGTTTGAGCATCTCAGCAACTATACCAGATGGCCCAGCTGCTTTATCAGCTCCCATTTTACGGATTGCTTCAGTGATCATCTCCTGGGTAATGGGGGTACTAGGACCTTCTATAGGAGGTTCATAAGTCAGCTCATCGGGGTTCCATGGAAATTCAACGTTCAGCAAGCGTTCGTAGTGCTGTTTCCATGACTGTTTTTTTCGCTTCATCATCCAATGAAAGTTCACCAGAGTTGTTCCTTATAGATTTTTCACCCAAGACATCTTGATTGTCATGGCGCATCTGTTTTGTGAGCTTGTAAATGTCACTTGACTTGGGATTTATTTTGAGAAAAATCTCTTTATCAGCCTCTGACTTAGCGTGGTGTACAGCAGCTTTAGCAGCACGCTTGGCTCCATTGTATGCTTCCCTACTACCTCCTGTTTTCCATGCTCTGTAGCATCACCTCTTCTCTCTAACAGCTTGATCAACAATCTCATTCCACCACCAGGTTTGTTTCCTCCAATTGTGCTTGGATGATACTCCACACACCTCCGTCACTGCATCATTCAATCCATCCTTGAGCCTCTTCCAGTGCTCTTCAACACTCACTGCCCGTGTATCCTGATGTGAAGAAACAAATCTTTCAGCAAATTTAGCCTGAATGATTGGATCCTTCAGCTTCCACAGTTTTATGCGTGGTGTAAACTTGTGTTTGCATTTGCGGGAAGCTTCTGCCTTGAGATCACATAATAGCAGATTATGTTGAGATACACATTCTTCACCCAGGCTGACTCTGACATTTGTGACACGTCTCCTGAAGCTGCGCCGGAATAGTATGTAGTCTATCTGGGTCATGATTCCTCCAGCTTGGTATGTAACTAGGTGTTTAGGCCTCTTTTCGAACACCGAGTTGCCAATCACTAGATTATTAGCAACAGCAAACTCGAGTAGTCTTTCTCCTCCAGCATTCCTCATACCAATAGCATGTCCACCATGTACTTCTTCATAACCGCAAGGAGTGGAACCAATATGTCCATTCCAGTCACCACACACAAACAGTTCCTCAGTACTAGGTACAGTCGCCACTAGGCTCTGCAGCTGCTCGTAGAAATTGTCCTTTGCTTCCTCGCTGAGTTCAACTTGTGGAGCGTAGATGCAAACAATGGCAAACACTAACTTTCCAACAACAAGACGAACAAATATTATCCTGTCGGATATTCGCTTCACCTCAAAAACTTTCTCCCACCACTTCTCTGCCACCAATATTCCCACTCCACCTGTCCCTTTATCATTCCCAGACCAGTAGAACTTGCAGTTGGTATCTCTCCCGACTATTTTTCTCACACCTTTATTTCTCCATCTCGTCTCTTGTAAACAATACAAGTCAATCTTCTTTCTGGATATTGTCTCCACCACCTCATTTGCCTTTCCTCGCATGGTTCCAACATTCATAGATCCAATGCGAAAAAGTTCTGGATGTTCGTATGATTTGCCATAGCCAGGCCCTGAAGATCCACGCATCCTGGGATCTATGAAGCCCAAGACATTACCATCAGTATTAGTGCTACTGGCACTGCCTTTCCTGCTGTATTTCGACTAGACATTGTATTTAAGGCAATTTTACGGCTGGATGCCTATCCTTTACCAACTTGAACACTTTTGGCAGTCCAAGACCTCCACCGTTCCCATCTAACTAGGGCTGATGTCGTTTCCACTTAAGCATGTACAAATGTCATACATTACCAGTGAGTTGCTTATCAAGATGTTGTTGGTGAAGTATAAAACAAGAATTCCACTTCTATGAACAAAATAGTGACACATAAGTGAAGTAGACGTGCCCGAAATGTCGTTAAATATTTTTTTTACCTGGCGAAAGAAGGAAAACAACGCTTCTGTTGAATTAATCAAAATAAAGAATCCTTTTGAAATATACTCGTGCGATGGTCGCGAGTAAAAAAAACCAAACGTCCTTCCCTGCTGATCGGGTGTTTTTAAATGAGGAATATGAAAACGTTTCGATGTTTCACAAATGGACAAGTGATGACGACAAAGGAAAATAGATCCGCAAGAACAAGTTGAAGAACGTCAGACACGGGTGTTTCTCGTGTTGTTTCAGCAATTGAAATTTTTAAATAAAAATCGTTGGAAACGGTTATTAGAAATGAGGAATATGAAAACGTTTCGATGTTTCACAAATGGACGAGTGATGACGACAAATTTAAAAAATAGAAATTATTAATTTAATAACAACAACAACAACTACAACATAATTTGCAACATGGCTCACCAAATGATAACAAATAAAAAGATCAGAAAATTTTCACTGACCAGGTTCAACTTAAGTCGATGAGAATATCATTGATTGTTGCTAATTGATATGAAAAATAAACATTTTAAAAATAATAAATTCCATTTGATTAATGATGATTATAAAGATATATAAAATATCAATAACTTCATTGATAACAAAATTAGATTAAAAAATGAAGACATAAAAATATAAAACATAATCACATGAAGCTGTGCCTTTTCTGGACAGCCTTACTTTTAAGAGGACGAAAAAGTTGATTGATAAGATTCGTTGCGAGAAACGTTAATCAACGAAAAATATATAAGAAGGAAAGATAAAAAAAAGACTACAGAAATAACTAGTTCTAACTAGTTTAGAACCGGTTTTTATTGCAGAGAAACTGTATTGGCGTTTCAAAATATAAACTAATCGATTGTTATATTTAATCCGTTGAAACTTTCTTTGGTACCAAACGGCTGACTCGATACCAAACTATCGTCACAGGGTCTTGTAGCCTTCCGTGATCAAAGAACACAACATGAGGGGTGTGAGATTGGTTGCGAAAAAAGTTAATTAACGAAAATTAGTAGGGTAGGAAAGATAAAAAAAGACTACCTCTAACTAGTAGCAGGAGATTTTCGCATATCAGCAAATAATTTTCCATAAACAGTGGAATCCATGCTGCTGTTACAACCCAATGAACGTAGACCCTGAACCATACTCGCTACCCTGTAAAATTTCACTTTCTGACAAAGCAGTAAATAATATAAGTAGACTTTTCAGTGCAAAACTTACGGGGAAGGTTTTATTGCATATAAACTGTATCGACGTTTCAAAATATAAACTAATCGATTTTTATATTTAATCCGTGTTGACAGTTTTTTTTAAAAACTTCCTTTTGAACCAAACGGCCGACTAGATACCGTCCTAGGATCTTGCAACCTTTCGTGATCAAAAGAACACATCGTGAGGGATGTGGACCGTGTGAATTGACGCTAACCCTAATCGAACGACCAGAACGCTAAAACGAACTACAAACTAAATGACAACATAATTTCTATAAAGTGTCGTCTACTTTTTTTTAATATTTTTTTTTTTAACATAGTTCACCCCAAACAAGGCAAGCCGCCACTGTAGACGTAAGGGGCTACTGAGAAAAGAAAAGGGGAGAAGGAAGGGGGGGGGGTCAACCTAACTTGGGATCTGCGCAGCGAGATGTCTGTTTACATTAGTTTTAAACTTCTGCATGTCTGTTCTGTCGGGGAAACAGGGGGCAGGGAGAGAGTTCCAGAGGCCAGCAGTACAAGGAAAGAAGCTATTTGAGTAGAAGGCTCTCCGACATCTGGGGACCTCCACAGTGAATGAATGAGATTTAGTTGATTGTCGAGTTAGTCTAGGGAATTTACGTCGAGGGGGCACCAGAGTAGCCAATTCATCGGAGCATAATCCATTGAAGTATTTGTAAAACAAGCACAAGGATGCCACATTGCGGCGATGGGACAGAGGTTGAAGCTTGGGTCCAATTAGGTTGGCGATTCTTTTTTGGACCTTGTCAAGGAGGGAGAGACTAGTAGATGATGCACCAGCCCAGATGTGGCAACAATACTCCATGCATGGGCGAATGGTGGCTTTGTAGAGATACAGGATAATGTCAGGTGTGAGGAGTTTACTAGCACGGTAGAAGGAGCCAACCTTCTTTGCGGCAGCCTTGGCAATGTCTTCAATGTATTTGTTCTAATTCATGTTACCTGTGAAGGTTAGGCCGAGGAGTTTGAATGATGAACTCTCAGATAGGGTGTTATTTGCCATGACAATCGGTGGTTGAATAGGTTCCTTGTAGTTATTGAAGGAAAGGAGTTTTGTCTTTGCGGCATTAAAAGTTACCAACCATTTATGACCCCAATCCACTACAGCCTGGAGGTCATTTTCTAAAGATTCAGCCATTGCCTTGGATATGATCGCGTCTGTTTTGCCAACATGGCGAGAGTAAAGTGTGGTGTCGTCAGCAAATAAACCAATCTCAGACTCTACATCATCAGGGAGATCGTTTATGAAGATCAGGAACAGTAAAGGTCCAAGGATAGATCCCTGGGGTACACCAGCATTTATGTCATGTTGCTTAGATGAACGGCCATCGAGGACAACCTGGATTTTTCTTTTGTCTAGGAAGGATCTAATTATATTAAGTAATTGCCCAGTAATACCGTATGAGCGTATTTTCAGGAGAAGCCCTTTATGCCATACCTTGTCGAAGGCCTTGGATATATCAAGCGCTACTGTCCTAGCTTCACCTGCTTTGTCGAGTGTATGATACATACGTTCTGAGATGACCGTTATGATGTCCGCAGTAGATCGTGCTTGTCTAAATCCATACTGGCGGTCAGAAAGAAGTTTAGCATTAACTAGGTGCCGTACTATCGCCAGATTGATTAAGGATTCAAAGATTTTAGCAAAGACCAGCAGCAGACTGATTGGGCGATAGTTCTGAGGATCGGTTCTATTCCCAGAATTCTTGTAGACTGGTACCACAGAGGCAATTTTCCAGCTATCGGGGAAGCAAGATTCAGCTAGACATTTATTGTAGAGTTTGGAGAGGACAGGGGCCAGTTCAGCAGAGCATTTCTTTATTACTATTACAGGTATAAGATCAGGCCCACAAGCTTTGGAGGTGTCAAGGTTTTTTATGATGTCTCTGACCTGGGATGGGGTGATGACCAGGTTATCAAGTGTGGATTCGGTCAGCAAAGGGAATTTGGAGAGGGGGTGGTTATCTGAGTCCAAAGTAGAGTTAGAAGCGAAGCGTTGGGCAAGTAGTTCAGCCTTATCAGTGGCCGTGCAAACGACATCATTGTGGTTTGATAGTGGGGGAATCGTTGATTTACCATTATTCACTACACTATTGTAGATTTTCCAGAAATCACGAGTACCTAGTTTCTGTGACTGGATGCGTTTTTTTGTTAACTCATTATACCTTCTCTTTGCTTCACCTATCACGGCTTGCAATTATTTCTTGACTCTATGAATTTATGTCTATTAGTAGCTGACTTATGGCGGCCGAATTTATGGAATGCTTGTTGTCTCTCAGAAATGGCAGCTGCACATTCCGAGGTGAACCATTAAGGGGAATGAGGCTTGCTAAAGAATTTTCGCATGGGGACATAGGCTTCAATCCCTGCTTTGACCCATTCAGTTAGTTCGTTTGCACACTGGTTGGCAGGGAGTGAGAAGGTTTCCCTCCATGGGGCGTCGCTGATGTGATCTCTGATTGACTCAAAATCAGCCTGCTCATAGTATCTTGTTGTTTTGAGCAACGGTTCATCAGCTTTTGGACGACTTTTTAGGGTGATATGTACCATTAGCACAATGTGATCAGCATTCCCAAGTGGGCTATGAGCTTTCGTCACACAAGCCTCGGGCATTGAGGTCAAGAAAAGGTCTATATATGTATGTATGTATATATATATATATATATATATATATATATATAATTTGTAAGTTTTAGAAGCCAAAACAACGCAATATATATTTAAACAAATAAATATGTATTTATTTAAAATCAACTTAGTTTCGACGGTATAACGTCTTCTTCAGGACTCCTTTTCTTTTTTTCTCCCCTGCGGCATGGTGTCACTAGAAAATCTGTATGGTCTTACAACGAGGATTTTAAAAAATGTTTCCATCAGGCGGATCGCGTCGGCCCACGTGAAATGAATTAGAGATTTTTTCCCGCTAGTGAATACATGAATGCTGAAGTAAATTTTGCTGACACGCAACGCAATGTATTTTGAGAGAAAAAAAATTTGAGCGTCGTTTTTTTTTCTGCAAATTTTAAAATGCACGCAGAAATAAAACACATTGGCAAAATGTTATATTTGAAAGAGAATTTGTAGCGGTCATAAACATAAACCTATTTTCTCCCTCCGAAAAATGTCCCCATTGAATGAGCTGGTCACACACTGATCAATCAGCCTGCAAGGCGCATTGATTCTTTCTGCCGGCTGCAGAACTACTTCAGCCCCTTTGGGAATCAGGAGCGGTCAGCAGAGAGACCCCTGCAAGCAACGAGGAAACACTTCTTTCTCTCTCTCCCCCCCCTCTCTCTCTCTCTCTCTCTCTCTTTCTCGCTCTCTCTATCTCTCCCTCCCTCTCTCTCCCCCCTGCTCCTATCCACTGGACGTGTCAGCAACTACCATCTTCACCTGAAGATAGTTGCTGACAGATCTCCGGCAGCTCTAAGAACGCCCTACTTTCTTCTTCCTCACTCGGACACTGTCCAACTTTCTTCCACCTATACCAAACGGTATAGGTAACCTTTTTGAATAAACCTTTTTCGCTGTTGTTAGAAAGAGGGTTTGTTATTTCATTTCGTGTCTGAAACCTAAGATAGGGACAATGCTTTGCTTTACGATGTCGTATATTTTGATGTTTTCATTTTATTTCTTGTTTTGATGTCAGGTCAACCCAATTGAGCATTTTCGCCACCATTTGTTTTTTTTTTTTTCATTTAATTGAGGTCTTAAGGCTATTCGTGAGATTTGTGCTATGCGTGGAGATGGAGCATTGGAGCAATGCCTCAAAGTACCACCCGCTGTTGATCTTCTCGATTGAAAAAAATGAACGGATCACACGCCAGCTATAAAATTATGTCAGTGAGATTTTAAGAGTCAGACCCAAATAGCAACCCGTCTGACATTCATGAATATGTATTTTAATATACATAGCATGATTCGGGAAATCGACGAAATATGTATTTTAATATACATGGCATGATTCGGGAAATCGACGAAATATGTATTTTAATATACATGGCATGATTCGGGAAATCGACGATATATGCATTTTAATATACATGGCATGATTCGGAGATATCGACGAAATATGTATTTTAATATACATGGCATGATTCGGGAAATCGACGAAATATGTATTTTAATATACATGGCATGATTCGGGAAATCGACGAAATATGTATTTTAATATACATGGCATGATTCGGAGATATCGACGAAATATGTATTTTAATATACATGGCATGATTCGGGAAATCGACGAAATATGTATTTTAATATACATGGCATGATTCGGAAAATCGACGAAATATGTATTTTAATATACATGGCATGATTCGGAGATATCGACGAAATATGTATTTTAATATACATGGCATGATTCGGGAAATCGACGAAATATGTATTTTAATATACATGGCATGATTCGGAAAATCGACGAAATATGTATTTTAATATACATGGCATGATTCGGAGATATCGACGAAATATGTATTTTAATATACATGGCATGATTCGGGAAATCGACGAAATATGTATTTTAATATACATGGCATGATTCGGGAAATCGACGAAATATGTATTTTAATATACATGGCATGATTCGGGAAATCGACGAAATATGCATTTTAATATACATGGCATGATTCGGAGATATCGACGAAATATGTATTTTAATATACATGGCATGATTCGGAAAATCGACGAAATATGTATTTTAATATACATGGCATGATTCGGGAAATCGACGAAATATGTATTTTAATATACATGGCATGATTCGGGAAATCGACGAAATATGTATTTTAATATACATGGCATGATTCGGGAAATCGACGAAATATGTATTTTAATATACATGGCATGATTCGGAAAATCGACGAAATATGTATTTTAATATACATGGCATGATTCGGGAAATCGACGAAATATGTATTTTAATATACATGGCATGATTCGGGAAATCGACGAAATATGTATTTTAATATACATGGTATGATTCGGGAAATCGACGAAATATGCATTTTAATATACATGGCATGATTCGGAGATATCGACGAAATATGTATTTTAATATACATGGCATGATTCGGAAAATCGACGAAATATGTATTTTAATATACATGGCATGATTCGGAGATATCGACGAAATATGTATTTTAATATACATGGCATGATTCGGGAAATCGACGAAATATGTATTTTAATATACATGGCATGATTCGGGAAATCGACGAAATATGTATTTTAATATACATGGCATGATTCGGGAAATCGACGAAATATGCATTTTAATATACATGGCATGATTCGGAGATATCGACGAAATATGTATTTTAATATACATGGCATGATTCGGAAAATCGACGAAATATGTATTTTAATATACATGGCATGATTCGGGAAATCGACGAAATATGTATTTTAATATACATGGCATGATTCGGGAAATCGACGAAATATGCATTTTAATATACATGGCCTGATTCGGAGATATCGACGAAATATGTATTTTAATATACATGGCATGATTCGGGAAATCGACGAAATATGTATTTTAATATACATGGTATGATTCGGGAGATCGACGAAATATGTATTTTAATATACATTGCATGATTCGGGAGATCGACGAAATATGTATTTTAATATACATGGTATGATTCGGGAAATCGACGAAATATGTATTTTAATATACATGGCATGATTCGGGAAATCGACGAAATATGTATTTTAATATACATGGTATGATTCGGGAGATCGACGAAATATGTATTTTAATATACATGGCATGATTCGGGAAATCGACGAAATATGTATTTTAATATACATGGCATGATTCGGGAAATCGACGAAATATGTATTTTAATATACATGGCATGATTCGGGAAATCGACGAAATATGTATTTTAATATACATGGTATGATTCGGGAGATCGACGAAATATGTATTTTAATATAAATGGCATGATTCGGAAAATCGACGAAATATGTATTTTTATATACATGGCATGATTCGGGAGATCGACGAAATATGTATTTTAATATAAATGGCATGATTCGGGAAATCGACGAAATATGTATTTTAATATACATGGTATGATTCGGGAAATCGACGAAATATGTATTTTAATATACATGGCATTATTCGAGAGATCGACGAAATATGTATTTTAATATACATGGCATGATTCGGGAGATCGACGAAATATGTATTTTAATATACATGGCATGATTCGGGAAATCGACGAAATTTGTATTTTAATATACATTGCATGATTCGGGAGATCGACGAAATATGTATTTTAATATACATGGCATGATTCGGGAAATCGACGAAATATGAGTTTTAATATACATGGCATGATTCGGAAAATCGACGAAATATGTATTTTAATATACATGGCATTATTCGGGAGATCGACGAAATATGTATTTTAATATACATGGCATGATTCGGGAGATCGACGAAATATGTATTTTAATATACATGGCATGATTCGGGAGATCGACGAAATATGTATTTTAATATATATGGCATGATTCGGGAGATCGACGAAATATGTATTTTAATATACATGGCATGATTAGGGAGATCGACGAAATATGTATTTTAATATACATGGCATGATTAGGGAGATCGACGAAATATGTATTTTAATATACATGGCATGATTCGGGAGATCGACGAAATATGTATTTTAATATACATGGCATGATTCGGGAGATCGACGAAATATGTATTTTAATATACATGGCATCATTCGAGAGATCGACGAAATATGTATTTTAATATACATGGTATGATTCGGGAGATCGACGAAATATGTATTTTAATATACATGGCATGATTCGGGAGATCGACGAAATATGTATTTTAATATATATGGCATGATTCGGGAGATCGACGAAATATGTATTTTAATATACATGGCATGATTCGGGAGATCGACGAAATATGTATTTTAATATACATGGCATGATTAGGGAGATCGACGAAATATGTATTTTAATATACATGGTATGATACGGGAAATCGACGAAATATGTATTTTAATATATATGGCATGATTCGGGAGATCGACGAAATATGTATTTTAATATATATGGCATGATTCGGGAGATCGACGAAATATGTATTTTAATATATATGGCATGATTCGGGAGATCGACGAAATATGTATTTTAATATACATGGCATGATTCGGGAAATCGACGAAATATGTATTTTAATATATATGGCATGATTCGGGAAATCGACGAAATATGTATTTTAATATATATGGCATGATTCGGGAGATCGACGAAATATGTATTTTAATATACATGGCATGATTCGGGAGATCGACGAAATATGTATTTTAATATACATGGTATGATTCGGGAGATCGACGAAATATGTATTTTAATATACATTGCACGATTCGGGAGATCGACGAAATATGTATTTTAATATACATGGCATGATTCGGGAGATCGACGAAATATGTATTTTAATATACATGGTATGATTCGGGAGATCGACGAAATATGTATTTTAATATACATGGCATGATTCGGGAGATCGACGAAATATGTATTTTAATATACATTGCATGATTCGGGAGATCGACGAAATATGTATTTTAATATACATGGCATGATTCGGGAAATCGACGAAATATGTATTTTAATATACATGGTATGATTCGGGAGATCGACGAAATATGTATTTTAATATATATGGCATGATTCGGGAGATCGACGAAATATGTATTTTAATATACATGGCATGATTCGGGAGATCGACGAAATATGTATTTTAATATACATGGTATGATTCGGGAGATCGACGAAATATGTATTTTAATATACATTGCACGATTCGGGAGATCGACGAAATATGTATTTTAATATACATTGCATGATTCGGGAGATCGACGAAATATGTATTTTAATATACATGGTATGATTCGGGAGATCGACGAAATATGTATTTTAATATACATTGCATGATTCGGGAGATCGACGAAATATGTATTTTAATATACATGGCATAATTCGGGAGATCGACGAAATATGTATTTTAATAGTAAACAATTACTATGTGAAAGCTGAAATAATTTCAAACAGAAATGACTACCGTCATGGCCACCACACAAACCGAATGTAGCGCGTAACCATGCGTTTCTAAGCGCGGACTTTACAAACCAATCCCCGTGACGTCAGCAGTTAAACGAGGCTCAGTTGACAGGCCTTTACTTTACGAAGGTCACGGTTATGGCGTAGTATCACACAAAGACATTATAAAGCGTGCCAAATCGTTTACAGGAAAAGTCTTCTGGTCAAAGTGCGTTGTAATTCCTAGAGTTACAAAAAGAAAAGCAACAATCTCTGTCCATGGAACAACATGCCAGAAGAGATTGTTACGATGCTTACCATATCCGGGCTTGAAATCGCTTTAGCCAAACAATCAGAAAGTATATAGACGTACACATCTTCTAACTGTATTTTTACATGGCTAGTTGCACATTGCTATTTTTTGCCAATAAATTTGATTTGGTTGGATTTGAAATACATAAATAATAGAATCTTGCATAAAAGACCCGATTCTTGACGTATGTAGAAACTTCTACACTTAAATGCTAATATGAGAAGTTTTGGTTATCTTGGATTTGATGACTGACTTTTATCAGTCAGAAATGGAACGGTTACCAATTGTGGAATTATCTGTGGGTATTCTTGGATCCCCATCTTGTGTTTTCCTCGATCCCCACGATTCGTCCACCGAGATAACTGGTCGTCTTTCGGTGATGATGTGGCAGTCAAGATGTCCATCCCCTCTTCTCTCCGTCGCTCTCCTTTCTTCTTCTTCTTCTTCTTCTTCTTCTTCTTCTTCTTCTTCTTCTTCTTCTTCTTCTTCTTCTTCTTCTTTTTCTTTTTCTCCTCCTTCTTCTTCTCCTCCTTCTTTTGTGACAATATTAACTGGCCCTACGAAGGTCGGCACCCAGCATACACGGCTAGTATAAATTGGCCCAGTAGAATATAATATAATTTCTGGGTTGAAATAAGAGTATCAATTTATATTGTCAGAGTGACCTATAGACCTCTTATGTATCCATAAACATTAACCAACATTGGACCTCAAATAAACAAAATGAGAATTAGCTTGATAAATAACATTTCTCCACTGAAGATAAACAAGTTCATATATCAATTATATTGTCAGAGTGACCTATATACCTCTTCTGTATCCATAAACATTAACCAACATTGGACCTCAAATAAACAAAATGAGAATTAGCTTGATAAATAACACTTCTCCACTGAAGATAAACAAGTTCATATATCAATTTATATGGTCAGTGACCCCAAAACATCTTCAATCTCAGGTGGCATTATCGGAATTGAACCTTGTTGTTTCGAATTGGAAAACAGTGGAAATGTAATATACTTATAATTTGGATAAGGATAAACAATTTTCAAGTTTGGTTTATATTGTCAGAGTGACCTATAAACATCTTATGTCTCAATAACATTATCGAAGTTGAGCTTTGTTGTTAGATTCACAAACGAGTTGAAGTTGAGAGAGTTAGCCAGTCGGTGATAAGCATTGAGCAAGGACTAGCCAGAGTTACACCAAGCAGACCGTGAATTAATCAATGAGAGAAACGGGCATAAGAACCCTTCTCTATCCGTGAAAGATATCACACCTATCGGGATACGTGTGTCCTCGCCCAAGCTTAGAACAGCACGTCACTGATAGAGGGATAAATTGTCCATCTGTCCAATTACATACCAGAGTGAACTCAACATTATCTGGCCAACTGGCCTAGTGACTCAACAAGTGTATATTTTATTTAATTATTCATTATTAAGAATAATTATTTACTAAGAAAACCACAACAGACTTGATTTCTTCCCTTCAACAGTTCTGCATGAATGACCTTTCATTCCACAGGGATCCCGATTCGCTGATTCCCCCTCAACGGTCACCCACTTATCTAAACAAACACAACGTGGGGGCGGATGTGACCTTATGAGAGGCCTCTTCGGCAACCGCGGCCTTCTTCGGAGCAGCAACTTTTGTACCAACAGGATCACGTGACTAACCAGCCCAGGAGCGACCAACTGATGACGTCACGGGTGGGTTAAAGGATTTTCATTTTTCTTCTTCTTCTTCTTCTTCTTCTTCTTCTTCTTCTTCTTCTTCTTCTTCTTCTTCTTCTTCTTCTTGTTGTTGTTGTTGTTGTTCTTCTTCTTCTTCTTCTTCTTCTTTTTCTTCTACTTTCTTCTTCTTCTTCTTCTTCTTCTTCTTCTTCTTCTTCTTCTTCTTCTTCTTCTTCAGAGCGTACATGTACACACATAAAACAACTCCATATCCCATCCCCTATGGAGGGAGCAAGCAGCTATCCAAAAGCCCAACCGCTTTCTCCGGTGGTTCCAACGAAAGAGACTCGATTCTCTCTACTAATTTGCCACCTCCGCTTTCTGTGGCAGTGAACTCACAGTCAACACACGTAGCTTTATTCTAATCTTAATTGGAAAATTCCACTCTTGCTAATTTTACTCCCTACGTGGAAATTTACCATACTGATCTTATTATTACACACCTGTTTCTAATATTGCTAAACAATCACGATTTCTTTTAGAGAGAGATATACTTGATATTTCAGGTGCCTTTCCCGTAAATTGTCTTCTCAGATCTTTTCACAAACATTAACCAGAGGAATAAAGTAATAGCAGCGAGATGTGACACAAGGTCGTAAAGTGGGATTGACCTATAAAAATGCCTGGGCAGCCCCGTCGGCATTCCCTGGTAAGGGCGCCTCAGGATTAGCAATAAACTAACCCCTTCTCAAAGGGTGAGAAGGTAAAGCCTGGGAGAGTTGACCTCCTAGGACAGCACAGAACAATCACTAAGTATGGGAGGATCAAAACCCGAAGGCCAAGACGGTACTGGTCTAAGGAGTGTAGCGACAGATACTACACTTTGATCCCAGCCAAAAGGCCGAGAAAATCCTTACAATGTTTGCAGAAGATCCAGAAAATTTATGGAAAGTAGAAAGTGACTAACTTGGGTTTACTTTTGTAGCCTCGTAACTTTCGCCCCCCCCCCTATTTTGCCCGTTAGTTCTCACATCTCATCAGCGATGTTTCTGACAAAGGGGAAAGAATTTCTGTTTTCTGTGCCGGCCGTTGTTTTGAGTGTGTGGTATGTGGCGATGTTCAATCCTCCTACACTATTCATCATCATCTAACTGCCATTTTGTCCATCTATCCATTAAATCTTACCCTGGAGTGTATATTTTAGCTTTGATAAGTGGTGACTCGTTTGTAAAATAAAATACTTCCGTTTACACAACAAACGTTTGTAGAAAGGAGACGGATCTACCACTGGAACATAATCGCGCAGTGGACTTTTCTCCAACTACACCGTTTTCAATACTGATCTTTATCTCTTAGTGATCTTAACCCTTCGAGTGCTAAAACGCATTCTGTCGACTTCCATTAAGCTCGTATTTTATGGATGCCAAAGCACGCCGGTCAAACGTGGTCGAAACATATAAATACTCTCGTTCCAGCGCGTACTTGTTCTTTCTCACATCGAGGTTCTACGCGCAAGACAAAGAGGGTGGAGGGGGGGGGGGCTTTTTTTCTGGCGGCAATAAGGTAAGTTAAAACCATTTCCACCACTCGATCCCGGTTCTGGCTCATCACGTCCGCCACAGAATTAAAATGACCGCGTCTACGTAGATGCGGTGAAACGTGATACGCGATTCGCCCAATCATTCGTCGACACGTTCGCCTTGATTCACGCTGATAGATGGAATAATAAATCAGTTAAATACGCGTTCCTTTTTTTGATAATGGTGATGCTCGCCATTTTCGGCTTATTTAATGCGTACTCGGTCGTTAAGTTTAATTTGTTTTCACCGGTTGCACATAAACATGTGACCTTGATTAATGGTTATATTTTTTATGTCACCTTGATTAATGGTTATTTTTTTATGTCACCTTGATTAATGGTTATTTTTTTATGTCACCTTGATTAATGGTTATTTTTTTATGTCACCTTGATTAATGGTTATATTTTTTATGTCACCTTGATTAATGGTTATATTTTTTATGTCACCTTGATTAATGGTTATATTTTTTATGTCACCTTGATTAATGGTTATTTTTTTATGTCACCTTGATTAATGGTTATTTTTTTATGTCACCTTGATTAATGGTTATATTTTTTATAACACCTTGATTAATGGTTATATTTTTTATGTCACCTTGATTAATGGTTATATTTTTTATGTCGCCTTGATTAATGGTTATATTTTTTATGTCACCTTGATTAATGGTTATATTTTTTATGTCACCTTGATTAATGGTTATATTTTTTATGTCACCTTGATTAATGGTTATATTTTTTATGTCACCTTGATTAATGGTTATATTTTTTATGTCACCTTGATTAATGATTATATTTTTTATGTCACCTTGATTAATGATTATATTTTTTTATGTCACCTTGATTAATGGTTATATTTTTTATGTCACCTTGATTAATGATTATATTTTTTATGTCACCTTGATTAATGATTATATTTTTTATGTCACCTTGATTAATGATTATATTTTTTATGTCACCTTGATTAATGGTTATATTTTTTATGTCACCTTGATTAATGATTATATTTTTTATGTCACCTTGATTAATGGTTATATTTTTTATGTCACCTTGATTAATGATTATATTTTTTATGTCACCTTGATTAATGGTTATATTTTTTATGTCATCTTGATTAATGATTATATTTTTTATGTCACCTTGATTAATGGTTATATTTTTTATGTCACCTTGATTAATGATTATATTTTTTATGTCACCTTGATTAATGGTTATATTTTTTATGTCACCTTGATTAATGATTATATTTTTTATGTCACCTTGATTAATGATTATATTTTTTATGTCACCTTGATTAATGATTATATTTTTTATGTCACCTTGATTAATGGTTATATTTTTTATGTCACCTTGATTAATGATTATATTTTTTATGTCACCTTGATTAATGGTTATATTTTTTATGTCACCTTGATTAATGATTATATTTTTTATGTCACCTTGATTAATGGTTATATTTTTTATGTCACCTTGATTAATGGTTATATTTTTTATGTCACCTTGATTAATGGTTATTTTTTTATGTCACCTTGATTAATGGTTATTTTTTTATGTCACCTTGATTAATGGTTATATTTTTTATGTCACCTTGATTAATGGTTATATTTTTTATGTCACCTTGATTAATGATTATATTTTTTATGTCACCTTGATTAATGATTATATTTTTTATGTCACCTTGATTAATGGTTATATTTTTTATGTCACCTTGATTAATGGTTATATTTTTTATGTCACCTTGATTAATGGTTATATTTTTTATGTCACCTTGATTAATGGTTATTTTTTTATGTCACCTTGATTAATGGTTATATTTTTTATGTCACCTTGATTAATGGTTATTTTTTATGTCACCTTGATTAATGGTTATATTTTTTATGTCACCTTGATTAATGGTTATATTTTTTATGTCACCTTGATTAATGGTTATATTTTTTATGTCACCTTGATTAATGGTTATATTTTTTATGTCACCTTGATTAATGGTTATATTTTTTATGTCACCTTGATTAATGGTTATATTTTTTATGTCACCTTGATTAATAGTTATATTTTTTATGTCACCTTGATTAATGATTATATTTTTTTATGTCACCTTGATTAATGGTTATATTTTTTATGTCACCTTGATTAATGATTATAATTTTCTATGTCACCTTGATTAATGATTATATTTTTTATGTCACCTTGATTAATGATTATATTTTTTATGTCACCTTGATTAATGGTTATATTTTTTATGTCACCTTGATTAATGATTATATTTTTTATGTCACCTTGATTAATGGTTATATTTTTTATGTCACCTTGATTAATGATTATATTTTTTATGTCACCTTGATTAATGATTATATTTTTTATGTCACCTTGATTAATGATTATATTTTTTATGTCACCTTGATTAATGGTTATATTTTTTATGTCACCTTGATTAATGATTATATTTTTTATGTCACCTTGATTAATGGTTATATTTTTTATGTTACCTTGATTAATGATTATATTTTTTATGTCACCTTGATTAATGATTATATTTTTTATGTCACCTTGATTAATGATTATATTTTTTATGTCACCTTGATTAATGGTTATATTTTTTATGTCACCTTGATTAATGATTATATTTTTATGTCACCTTGATTAATGGTTATATTTTTTATGTCACCTTGATTAATGATTATATTTTTTATGTCACCTTGATTAATGATTATATTTTTTATGTCACCTTGATTAATGATTATATTTTTTATGTCACCTTGATTAATGATTATATTTTTTATGTCACCTTGATTAATGGTTATATTTTTTATGTCACCTTGATTAATGATTATATTTTTTATGTCACCTTGATTAATGGTTATATTTTTATGTTACCTTGATTAATGATTATATTTTTTATGTCACCTTGATTAATGATTATATTTTTTATGTCACCTTGATTAATGATTATATTTTTTATGTCACCTTGATTAATGGTTATATTTTTTATGTCACCTTGATTAATGGTTATATTTTTATGTCACCTTGATTAATGGTTATATTTTTTATGTCACCTTGATTAATGATTATATTTTTTATGTCACCTTGATTAATGGTTATATTTTTTATGTCACCTTCATTAATGGTTATTTTTTTATGTCACCTTGATTAATGGTTATTTTTTTATGTCACCTTGATTAATGGTTATTTTTTTATGTCACCTTGATTAATGGTTATATTTTTTATGTCACCTTGATTAATGGTTATATTTTTTATGTCACCTTGATTAATGGTTATATTTTTTATGTCACCTTGATTAATGGTTATTTTTTTATGTCACCTTGATTAATGATTATATTTTTTATGTCACCTTGATTAATGGTTATATTTTTTATGTCACCTTGATTAATGATTATATTTTTTATGTCACCTTGATTAATGGTTATATTTTTTATGTCACCTTGATTAATGATTATATTTTTTATGTCACCTTGATTAATGGTTATATTTTTTATGTCACCTTGATTAATGGTTATATTTTTTATGTCACCTTGATTAATGATTATATTTTTTATGTCACCTTGATTAATGATTATATTTTTTATGTCACCTTGATTAATGATTCTATTTTTTATGTCACCTTGATTAATGGTTATATTTTTTATGTCACCTTGATTAATGATTATATTTTTTTATGTCACCTTGATTAATGGTTATATTTTTTATGTCACCTTGATTAATGATTATATTTTTTATGTCACCTTGATTAATGATTATATTTTTTATGTCACCTTGATTAATGATTATATTTTTTATGTCACCTTGATTAATGGTTATATTTTTTATGTCACCTTGATTAATGATTATATTTTTTATGTCACCTTGATTAATGGTTATATTTTTTATGTCACCTTGATTAATGGTTATATTTTTTATGTCACCTTGATTAATGATTATATTTTTTATGTCACCTTGATTAATGATTATACTTTTTATGTCACCTTGATTAATGGTTATATTTTTTATGTCACCTTGATTAATGATTATATTTTTTATGTCACCTTGATTAATGGTTATATGGTTTATGTCACCTTGATTAATGATTATACTTTTTATGTCACCTTGATTAATGGTTATATTTTTTATGTCACCTTGATTAATGATTATATTTTTTATGTCACCTTGATTAATGATTATATTTTTTATGTCACCTTGATTAATGGTTATATTTTTTATGTCACCTTGATTAATGATTATATTTTTTATGTCACCTTGATTAATGGTTATATTTTTTATGTCACCTTGATTAATGATTATACTTTTTATGTCACCTTGATTAATGGTTATATTTTTTATGTCACCTTGATTAATGATTATATTTTTTATGTCACCTTGATTAATGGTTATATTTTTTATGTCACCTTGATTAATGATTATACTTTTTATGTCACCTTGATTAATGATTATATTTTTTATGTCACCTTGATTAATGATTATATTTTTTATGTCACCTTGATTAATGGTTATATTTTTTATGTCACCTTGATTAATGATTATATTTTTTATGTCACCTTGATTAATGATTATATTTTTTATGTCACCTTGATTAATGATTATATTTTTTATGTCACCTTGATTAATGGTTATATTTTTTATGTCACCTTGATTAATGATTATACTTTTTATGTCACCTTGATTAATGATTATATTTTTTATGTCACCTTGATTAATGATTATACTTTTTATGTCACCTTGATTAATGGTTATATTTTTTATGTCACCTTGATTAATGGTTATATTTTTTATGTCACCTTGATTAATGATTATATTTTTTATGTCACCTTGATTAATGGTATTATTTTTTATGTCACCTTGATTAATGATTATATTTTTTATGTCACCTTGATTAATGGTTATATTTTTTATGTCACCTTGATTAATGATTATACTTTTTATGTCACCTTGATTAATGATTATATTTTTTATGTCACCTTGATTAATGATTATACTTTTTATGTCACCTTGATTAATGGTTATATTTTTTATGTCACCTTGATTAATGGTTATATTTTTTATGTCACCTTGATTAATGATTATATTTTTTATGTCGCCCACTTTGAATATTTTCATTCAGTTGAAAATATGGAACACGGCTCTTTGAACACCAGGTGGCATACAAGTCGACCTGAGCAAACCAACATGGTAACTGTTTCTATTTACTTGCCCCCCCCCCCCCCCCACAAGAGCAGAGTTAGACACAAAGTCATTTTTTTTTTAATGGAAAAAAATCCGGCGCCACCAATAAGGGGCACTCTGGATTGGAACAATAATAATAATAAAAAAATGCCTCAATCTAAAAGGATGTCTCCTTCACCGACCGAAAACTGAAAAGGCTAAGTGAAGCATCAGAACAGAAACTACATTTTGATCTTAGTCAAAAGGCCAAACGGTGGAATGGAAGTTAATCAGATCATTCTATGGTTACTTACTATTTTATATTGACCACATATTCCTGCTTTTTTTTTGAATACGCTTCGCACGTGATCACGTTTTTCACGTGATCACGTTTCGCACGTGACATCTCATCAGCACATACGTTCGTTTTGAAAGCCATTAATTACTGCCCGTTTGAGAAACTCAGCAGAAGGACATAGTTGTGAACAATTAACCCCGCCCTGTGATGATTTGACGAATCGAAAGTACTCGCAAAAAAAAGAGAGAAAAAAAAAATGGAACAAGAAATCCACGGAACTGACATACACCAACTTGACCAAAATACTAAACGGACTATTCGCCAAATTGAAAAAAAATTACAAAAATTCTCACCAAGCAAAAACAATCCAAGTTATTTAATAACGTTTGCTTGTCTTAGCCTGGTGGTAAAACACAAGACTATATACATTTACATCGAGGGTTCGATCTCTGCCCAGGGTAGTCATGCTGAAGACATTTCATAGCCAGAAAAAACGTGTCATGGATTTCTTTTATGTACGTAAGAATTAAGTAAAGGATATATATATATATATATATATATATATATATATATATATATATATATATAAAATAAAAAATGTCTCATCAAGCAAAAAGAATCCGCGTTATTTAATAACGGTTGATTATATATATATATATATATATATATATATATATATATATATATATATATATATATATATATATATATATATATATATATATATAGTCTCGGAAGTTTCTCAACCATTAAAACTATATTTAAAAAAAACAAAAAAAAAACTTATAGTCCCGAGTCTTCCAGTGAAAAATCACTCATGTAAGTCAATTTATTTTTTACAGTTATTATATTAGTTTATTTCTAACACTATTTTAAGGGATCATCAGTTGTTTACCATGAAAAACTGTTTTTTATATATATATATTATATATATCATTTGCGTCTTTACGTTTTAAATTCATTGATGCTTAAAAAAATGAACTTTCCCAAATTTATATATATATATCTATATATATAAAAATGTAAAGTTGGTTTGTTCGTTTCCCATGGAAATATACTTCCACTATACCATTACCACTGAAATTTTTTTATAGCAAATCCTTACATCCGAGCTATGTTTTTATGTTATTAACATAATTTTTACTTTACACATAAAAAAACACTTTTTATTACAATTCGTTCCTACTAAGTTGCACTTCCGGTTTACAATCCGTTTCTGCGAACCTGCATGCCCAACTTCACTTCCGGATTGACTTTCCTCCTCCCGCTGTCACGTATCTACTTCATACGTAAAAAGTGTTTTCCTTATTCGTTGTTTGTTTCCCTAAACAAACGTTTACACTAATACTTACCTAACAAACGTGCGTTAATTTCATTTCCTCTCTACTTCGATGTTTTTAAAACCTGCTTCATTCCTCATTTTCTTCCCTTTAATCATGCTTCATCTCTAAAAAACAAACAACACTACTTGCATTTCTTACACAACCCTTACTCGCGCGTTATAATTGATTGTTTATTTTAAAACCAGTTATCTTTATAAAATTATTCATTCCTACTGTTTTATTTTTACAGGTAAGATTTAATACATAACGCACGTGCTTTAAGTTCATTTCGCATCTACTCATTTTTTTGACTTTAACCATGCTTCCTCTCTAAAAAAAAAAACTCAACGTGCGTTAATTTCATTTCCTCTTTACTTCGATGTTTTTAAAACCTGCTTCCTTCATCATTTTCTTCCCTTTAATCATGCTTCATCTCTAAAAAAAAACAACACTACTTGCATTTCTTACACAACCCTTACTCACGCGTTATAATTGATTGTTTATTTTAAAACCAGTTATCTTTATAAAATTATTCATTCCTACTGTTTCATTTTTACAGGTAAGATTTAATACATAACCCACGTGCTTTAATTTCATTTCGCATTTACTCATTTTTTAGACTTTAACCATCCTTCAGGTACGATTTAATACTTAACAGACGTGCTTTAATTTCATTTCGTATCTACTTCGTTGTTTTTTAAACCTGCCTTCTTCCTCATTTTCTTACTTTTAACATGCTTCATCTATAAAAAAAAACCATACTTGCATTTCTTCGACAACCCTGAAGCGGGTTATAATTGATTGTTTTTTTTAATCCATTTACCTTTATACAATTATTCTTTCCTACTGTTACATTTATACAGGTAAAATTTAATACGTAACTAACAAACATGCCCCCCCCCCCGAAGATCAAACTTAGGTCGTCATACTCGCCGTGCAGAAACAAGGCGTCGATTACTTGCAAATCAAACTCATGAACAACTGGCATCTGCAAACCAACAAGCCAGACAAAGGATGATTCAAGTACGTGCGAATGAATCAGCACAGCGACGTGCAGCCAGACTTGAAGAAGAACGGGATCGCCTAGCATTTCATTACAACCCTCATGAGGATTATAGTTTAAGCCACCATGTTCACATAGGCACTATGACTGAAGTGTGTCCCTATTGCAAAGCTCTGAAATTTAAGGGAGAAACTAAAGGATTGTGTTGTGCCGCAGGGAAAATTAAACTACCTCAACTGGCAGATCCACCAGAACCATTAAAAACTTTGCTTGCTGGTAATACGGCTGAATCAAAGCATTTTTTATCAAACATCAGGAACTACAACTCATGCTTCCAAATGACGTCGTTCGCTGCAGAAACTATTACAGCTCAATTCATGCCAACTTTTAAAGTAAAAGGACAAATTTACCATAAAGTTGGATCTCTGCTTCCATATCCAGATGCTCAACATAAATTTCTACAAATGTATTTTATCGGTGATAACAATGATGAACTGAATGCACGCTGTGGAATTTCAACCAGTATAAAAAGGTCCATTGTTTCCCAACTGCAAGATATGCTCCATAATAAAAACAATTTAGTTCTTTTATTCAAAACTGCCATTGAAATGATGCCATCTGATACACACAAAATTATTATTCATGCTGACAAAACGCCTGCTGGAGAACATGTGCGAAGATTCAATGCTCCAAGTATAGATGAAGTGGCAATTGTTATAGTTGGAGATCAATTTCAACCTAGGGATATTGTTCTTCATAGGAGGAATGACCAATTAACAAACATTGCTGCAACTCATCGATGCTACGATGCCCTGCAATATCCACTCCTTTTTGGGGATGGTGCTGATGGATATCATTTCAATGTTACCATGATAAATCCAGTTAGTGGCGAAGAAACGGATAAGAAATGCAGCGCAATGAATTATTACTCATACCGAATTATGATTCGAGAGAACGAAAACAATCACATTCTGAAATGCCGCCAATTGTTCCACCAATACATTGTAGACATGTATGCAAAAATTGAAACTGAACGTCTGCTATTCATCCGTTTGAATCAGTCCAAACTTCGTTCTGAAGAATATGTTCATTTGCGAGATGCAGTTGTAAATGATGGTAATACAACTAATGTTGGAAGACTAACAATTTTACCATCTTCATATTTAGGCAGTCCACGTCATATGCATGAGTACACTCAAGATGCATTTGCATATGTTCGTCTCTATGGGCGTCCTGACCTCTTCATTACTTTTACATGCAACCCAGCTTGGAATGATATAAAACAACTTTTACTTCCTGGCCAATCATCAGTAGATAGACATGATATTACAGCGCGTGTATTCAGACAAAAGCTTAAATCGCTAATAAATTTCATTGTAAAACATAAAGTATTTGGTTCTGTGTGCTGCTGGATGTATTCAGTGGAATGGCAAAAGAGAGGATTGCCACACTCCCATATCCTAATCCGAGCATTACTACCCAACACAGTTACCGGAAATGATGGATACCCTTTATACAAAAGAAGGTCGGTAGAAGATGGCGGTAAATTAGCAACTTTACAAATGCGAAATGGCAATATAGAAGTTGATAACCGATGGGTTGTCCCATATTCACCTTTGCTATCAAAAACCTACAAATCACACATCAATGTGGAATACTGTAACTCTGTTAAGTCCATCAAATACATTTGTAAGTATGTGAATAAAGGCAGCGATATGGCAGTTTTTGCCGTGCAAACACGTAGAAATGATCTGAATGAAAGCCTACATATTGATGAAATCACACAGTATCAAGCTGGAAGATACATAAGCATCAATGAAGCGGTATGGCGAATTCTTTCTTTTCCCATACATGAACGAAGTCCGGCTATTGTGCACTTAGCGGTACATCTAGAAAATGGACAACGTGTTTACTTTACAGCTTCGAATGTGGAACAAATAGCTTTGAATCCACCGGCTACAACATTAACGGCTTTCTTCATGTTATGTCAAACTGACACATTTGCAAAAACACTCCTCTATTCGGAAGTGCCTCAGTATTACACATGGAATAGGGGTAGACATTCATTTGAACGACGCAAACGAGGACAGCAAGTTGAAGGACAACCTGGAATATTCAAAGAAAACACAATAGACAGACTGTATACTATCCATCCCAAACAAGATGAATGTTTCTTTCTTCGCATGTTGTTGGTAAATGTGCCTGGTCCAACATCATTCCAGCAATTAAAAATTGTCAATAGCATTACACATGCCACTTTTCGCAGTGCATGTCAAGCTCTGAATTTATTGGAAAATGACAGACACTGGGATGAATGCATTAATGATGCGTGCAACACATCCCATCCTAATAATATTCGTGCATTGTTTGCAATCATCTTGACCAATTGCTCCCCTTCATCTCCAATAGAGTTATGGGAGAAATATAAATCACACATGGCCGAAGACATTTTCCATCAAATACGCGATGAAAATCCAAATACCTACCTGGATTTTACATCAGAAATCTATAATGAGGCATTGATAAGAATTGAAAATTTGTGCTTAGAAATTGCAAACAAAGTTCTCAATCAATTAGGAATTACCTCGCCGACACGACCTGCTGCTGCTTTGTTTGATGTAGAATTACATAGGGAACAAAATTACAACACAGATGATCTTTTGTTGTATGTGCAAGAAAATATTCACAAACTAACACCTGAGCAAAAAGCCATTTACAACAAAATAATGCAGACTGTAAATAATGGAGTGGGAAATATATTTTTCTTAGATGCGCCAGGAGGAACTGGTGAAACCTTCTTAATTAAATTTATTTTGGCAGCCATTCGATCACAAAACGGCATAGCCTTAGCTCTTGCATCTTCAGGAATAGCTGCAACATTGCTACCAGGTGGACGAACTGCTCATTCAGCTTTGAAACTACATGCAATTTATTGAAACTCCCATGTGCAATATTTCCAAAACATCAGGTATGGGAACAGTATTAGAAAAATGTAAACTTATTGTTTGGGATGAATGCACAATGGCACACAAAAAATCACTGGAGGCTCTTGATCGGTCATTGCAAGATTTGCGTGGAAATGGTAGATTATTTGGGAATGCAGTGATATTGCTAGCTGGAGATTTCAGGCAAACATTACCTATAATTCCTCGATCAACACCAGCAGATGAAATAAATGCTTGCCTCAAATACTCCACTTTTTGGCGACATGTTAAGACATTACATTTGACTATAAATATGCGTGTCCAGCAGCAAAATAATCTATCACCAGAATTCTTTTCAAAACAATTGTTGGAAATTGGGAATGGAAAAGTGCCGGCTAATCTCACTTCAGGGCGAATTTCATTGCCACACAACTTCTGTAATTTAGTTACATCAAAAGACGAATTAATTACAAAAGTATTCCCGGACATCCACATTCATTTTAAGAATCACAGTTGGCTGAGTGAACGAGCCATTCTTGCACCGAAGAACAAAGATGTCCACGAACTCAACAATAATATTCAGTTGAACATTCATGGTGAGTTAGTCACATACAAGTCAGTCGACACTGTTGTTGAAGCAGATGAAGCAGTCAATTATCCCTCAGAGTTTTTGAATTCGCTAGATTTGCCAGGGATTCCACCACATGTACTGCAATTAAAAATTGGTGTACCAATTATCATGCTGCGAAATATTAACCAGCCTAAGCTTTGTAATGGCACACGTCTTTCAGTAAAAAAATTAATGACCAACATCATTGAAGCAACAATTCTTACAGGGCCTTTCAAAGGTGAAGATGTCCTAATTCCGCGCATTCCCATGATTCCAACAGATCTGCCCTTTCAATTTAAGAGATTACAATTCCCAATTCGATTGGCATTTGCTATCACAATCAACAAAGCACAGGGACAATCTTTACAATTTTGTGGCTTATATTTACATACTGATTGCTTCTCACATGGGCAATTATACGTTGCATGTTCTAGAGTCGGCAAACCGGACAATCTCTTCATCTACACTGAAACGGGAACCACTAAGAATATTGTGTATCCACAAGTATTGGAAAATTAAACCATTCATATTAAATGGCAACTTATGGAGCTGGATCAAAATGAACTCCAAAAGGCCACCTCTTCATTTCAACTAACAGCCACAGCAACGCGTGGCCGGGTACAGCTAGTATATATATATATATATATATATATATATATATATATATATATATATATCTCTCTCTCTCTCTATATATATATATATATATATATATATATATATATATATATATATATGTGATTTTATGAAGGCTTACCAAAGCATTCCTTTCAAGACACCAATGATCACCATTAAAGATATTTTTTCTTACAAATAGTATTTATTCAAATTAAATGTTTTTTCCTACACGTGTTTCACTACCAAGCAGTTACTGGCTTGGCAGATCATCAGGGAAATTAAATGTCTGGAATACTGGTTTCAACTGCCGACAAAACATGTGGCGTTGTAATAGTTGATGTCACTTAAGAAGAGAAGAGGAAAAAAATAAAAATAAAAATAAAAGTCAAACTTAAAAAGCAAGGAAGAACAACGATAAAAAAAGAAAGTCCTAGAAAAGTCTTAGAAAAGTTTTTCTAAGATATTCTAAGACTTTTCTAGGACTTTCTTTTTTTATCGTTGTTCTTCCTTGCTTTTTAAGTTTGACTTTTATTTTTATTTTTTTCCTCTTCTCTTCTTAAGTGACCTAAACTATTACAACGCCACATTCTGTTTTGTCGGCAGTTGAAACCAGTATTCCAGACATTTAATTTCCCTGATGATCTGCCAAGCAAGTAACTGCTTAGTAGTGAAACACGTGTAGGAAAAAACATTTAATTTGAATAAATAGTATTTGTAAGAAAAAATATCTTTAATGGTGATCATTGGTGTCTTGAAAGGAATGCTTTGGTAAGCCTTCATAAAATCACATATAAATGCTCTGTACTCTGTAATCGAGTATCATCGAGCTTGTTTTTTATTGGAACAACCCCGGTCTTCACTGAATGATCTATTTTATAAGTGAAAAATCTAAATCTCTCTCTCTCTCTCTCTCTCTCTCTCTCTCTCTCTCTCTCTATATATATATATATATATATATATATATATATGTATGTGTGTGTGTGTGTGTCTAGGCAGCATCTTCTCTTGCAGGCAGGTATTGTTGAATATAAGAGACAACTCATGTCTAGAACATCTGATGAAAAGAGTTTATCTTTGAAAATCCATGGATTAAGGATATGAAGCTCCTTGCTCTGAACTTTTGATGTTCTGATAAATATTGTATCTTTACAATTTTTTATTTTCATCTTTCACATCTAGAATATATATATATATATATATATATATATAGAGAGAGAGATAGAAGGAAAAAGAGTGATATATGTATATATATATATATATATATATATATATATATATATATATATATATATTGTTGAATATAAGAGACAACTCATGTCTAGATGTCCTTTGGTAGATCCTTTCAATAGTCCGAATCAGAATCTTAGTTTCGGAGGGGAATTGGCTGATGAATTTGCCATAGTTTTGATTTGTCTCCCAAGTACTTTCAGACCATCCGGGTCCATCTTCGGAGGAATGAGGTTAATCAGTTATAGACCATGTGTTAGCATTATAGAAGGTTTTTGGCGGGAATTATGTACTAAGTACAAAACTTAGATCCTAATTCGGACTATTGAAAGGATCTACCAAAGGATATCTAGACATGAGTCGTCTCTTATATTCAACAATATATATATATATATATATATATATATATATATATATATATATATATATATATATATATATATATATATATATATATATGTCTCTGGCCAGAAACGTTTGCTTCCTTTTCAGTAAAAAGCGAAATAAATATATCGATCCCATTTTAACAAATGCAATATGTTTCTTTGCAAGAAAGAATAAAAAAAGAAAAATATTTAGAAGAAACTAAAATTGGGTGAAGCCAGGATCTAATAAACTGAGTACAGTTATCGATTTCTGCAATTGATATGATTTTTCCTTCTTGATAAAAAAAGCCTTTTTAATACATACGTTGCCCACATTGTTTTTATGCATCATCGCACCTATATAAAAAGCTTTGTCGGTCGGACAGGCTTCAGTTTGAAATATCACACTTGAATCGCTAAACGCGCAGATTGAATGGGCGTAAATTATTTAAGATACGTCCATGCATTTATGTGAAAGGCTCTGTCTGTTCATTGGTCTATCGCAATTAAATTAGAAATAACATTTTCATTGCTCTGTCATGCTTAAGTTTGAAATAGTCTTTCCGGTGGTCTGCTACACAAGTTTGAAATAGTCTTTCCGTTGTTCTGTTACACAAGTTTGAAATAGTCTTTCCGTTGGTCTGTTACACAAGTTTGAAATAGTCTTTCCGTTGGTCTGTTACACAAGTTTGAAATAGTCTTTCCGTTGGTCTGTTACACAAGTTTAGAATAATCTTTCCGTTGGTCTGTTACACAAGTTTAGAATAGTCTTTCCGTTGGTCTGTTACACAAGTTTAGAATAGTCTTTCCGTTGGTCTGTTACACAAGTTTGAAATAGTATTTCCGTTGTTCTGTTACACAAGTTTGAAATAGTCTTTCCGGTGGTCTGTTACACAAGTTTTAAATAGTCTTTCCGGTGGTCTGTTACATAAGTTTGAAATAGTCTTTCCGTTGGTCTGTTACATAAGTTTGAAATAGTATTTCCGTTGTTCTGTTACACAAGTTTGAAAAAGTATTTCCGTTGTTCTGTTACACAAGTTTGAAATAGTCTTTCCGGTGGTCTGTTACATAAGTTTGAAATAGTCTTTCCGTTGGTCTTTTACACAAATTTGAAATAGTCTTTCCGTTGGTCTGTTACACAAGTTTGAAATAGTCTTTCCGTTGATCTGTTACACAAGTTTGAAATAGTCTTTCCGTTGATATGTTACACAAGTTTGAAATAGTCTTTCCGTTGGTCTGTTACACAAGTTTGAAATAGTCTTTCCGTTGGTCTGTTACACAAGTTTAGAATAGTCTTTCCGTTGATATGTTACACAAGTTTGAAATAGTCTTTCCGTTGATATGTTACACAAGTTTGAAATAGTCTTTCCGTTGATATGTTACACAAGTTTGAAATAGTATTTCCGTTGGTCTGTTACACAAGTTTGAAATAGTCTTCCCGTTAGTCTGTTACACAAGTTTAAAATAGAATTTTTGTCAGTCTGTGATGATTAACTTTAAAATAGAATTTTCTTTTCTCTGTAAATATTAAGTTCGAAACCAAATTTTCATTAAACTGTCAATCCACTTATAAAATAAAGGGACTTTTCTTTTTGTTTCATTTTAGTTCAGTCGAACTCCTCAGAAATCAATGGGCCCTTTCTTTGGGTTAACATTTGACCTGTATATGAGATACATAGATATTCGAATATTCTATTAAAGTTCTCCTTTATTTCTCAAACGTTGAGTTAGTAAAGAAGTTAAGAACATTAATATTCCTCTCTCCAATTGACCAGCTAACTACGTTATAGTATGTCTTTTTTGTGGTCTCTTGGTTTTACCAGATTCCAGGACAAGAATTCATCTAGTCTGGTGGAGTATTCAGCTAAGTGCTGTTACTTGAGGTAACATTACTTGGAAAAGGTGCACCATTCCTTGTATGAGCCAATGTATAGCCGTGTCGAGGGGATCTTATTTGGGCTTTGAATACTATGTTATTTTGAATATTTGGTCAGGGTTTACTTGTACGGGAAGTATCCTCATGTCAGGATGTCCTGACAACCCTTGTACAGAGAGATCGAAGACCCTCGAGGATTGTGTCTAGTAGGTGATTCAAACTTTCACCTGTGCTGAGTCTTACATGTCTTCACTAGACACAACGAACTATTTTCTTTCGTTGGCTTTTTCGTAAAAGAGTTACTAAAGTCTAAAAAGACTTCAGTAACTCTTTTGCGATCATTAATATTCATACGCGTTGGTTTAATAAAAATGGTGATAACCGCACTGGCCACGGGGAGGGAGGGGGGCATGCAAAACCTTCGCAAAGGTCAATCTGCTCGCCTAAAATTCTATAAATATGTAGATCCGTAGTAATTTCTATAAATATGGTGATGCTTTATGTCTGTCGGGTGTTGGGTATTTCTCTGTTTTGATCGAGGGAGGCCCCCCCCCCCCCAAAAAAAGTTCTTAGATTTTTGACTGTGCATGTATTGCGGTCGTATGTGGTGGAATATCAAACATACACGTTGAAAGGGTGAGGGGTTAGAAGTAGGCAGACGTACGTTATCTTTCTTTGGGGTAATTTTTTTTTTAATGAAAAGGGAAATTGATCCTACCACGGCCTCATGCTAGAATGGAAGAAGCAAATGTGCGGAAGAAGGGGAGGGGTAAATGCATTGTGGGAAGTGAGTGGTCGGGGAGTTAAAAAAGAAAGATGACATTCTCAGAAGAAGTCATTTATTGACATTGCGATGAGACCGAAGGTTGTGAAAGGATGAGAAGAAAGAAAGAAAGAAGAAAAGAAAGACAACGAGAGAAAGAACAAAAGAAAGAAAGAACGACAGACAGAACGAAAGAAAGAACGAAAGAAAGAAAGAAAGAACGAAAGAAAGAAAGACAGAAAAAAGAAAGAAAGAGTGATGAAAGAGGCGTAGGAGAGAAACCAATGAACAATGAATATTTGTCCAAATTGACGCCAATTTTCAAATATCCCACAGCTGAACGTACTTTACACTAACTTTAAGAAATTAAAGTTGAGCCCTCTCGGGGATGTTAAAAATAGACTGTCAAAAAACTCGAATGTTTCTAATACGTTTGTCGAACACTCTCGACAAGTCTTCTATCTGTGTCCGCTTCTAGGTGCATATAGATCTTAATTTCCCTTAATTACGGGCGACCTGAAACAATGTCGAGACAAACATAGATAGACTAGTGCTATTTTAAACGACGGTGTTCAAGTCCGCCATTTTTAAGAAAGTTCCAAGTCATCTGACACGATTTATACTTTGACTGCGTTTCTGGAATTTCTACCACAACTCGAGTTGGTTATACAATTCTAATAAGACAAAAAAAGAAATTGTTAAGACGTAAAATAAACAGAAGAACAAAGTTATATGGAAATCTTGTAATTACAAACGTGAATAAAACAGGGGGAAAATGTGTCCATCGTTCGGGAAATGTTGTACAGTTGGCAAAAAAGAAGAAAACATTTCAATCTATGTAAACTAAAAAAAATACGAATATAGAAAAACACTGGACACATGGCGTAACAGATAATAGCGTTGGTAAGCAATCAGTTCTAAGTGACACAGTATCGTGGAGGTTTAAGATTCAATTTTTAACCACAGGCGATAAAGAATAACATAAAATTAACACTTCTACATGGCCATGAGGGCTGGCGGGATGAGAACAATCTACGCCCGTGGATTAAATAAAAGGTTCAGTTCGGAATTCCGTACAGATTCCCGAGTTCGACGTAAAGGTTGCCAAGTTTGACTATGAGGTTGCCATGTTCGAAAGGATGCAATAGAAGAAAGTCGGTGGTTGAAGCGGGGTGAGAATAGTAGTCCGAAAAATCCAAATAATCCATCTAAAAATTTCACAAACAAAACGTTGAAAAAGTTTGAAAAAATATTCGAAAAAGTGTAACTGAATATTCTCTAATCCGAAGTCGGAAAGAAATAACTGAACGGAAAGAATTATATTTAACGAAATAACTTTTTCTCGTGCAATTAGCTACAAGTATTGGTGTTACCTTTATCGAAATTGAGTTTTGGAAACAAATCGATAAACGTAAATTCATGAAATTTCAAACTGAATGAATTTGATTTAATTAAGATCAAGAATGTAGGTCAGTTCGATAGAACTTTCGAAACAAAGTTCTTATTAGTCGCGAACTGTTGTGAAACGATGTTTTGAAGGTGGATATATATATATATATATATATATATATATATATATATATATATATATATATATATATATATATATATATATACTAGCTGTACCCGGCCACGCGTTGCTGTGGCTGTTAGTTGAAATGAAGAGGTGGCCTTTTGGAGTTCATTTTGATCCAGCTCCATAAGTTGCCATTTAATATGAATGGTTTAATTTTCCAATACTTGTGGATACACAATATTCTTAGTGGTTCCCGTTTCAGTGTAGATGAAGAGATTGTCCGGTTTACCGACTCTAGAACATGCAACGTATAATTGCCCATGTGAGAAGCAATCAGTATGTAAATATAAGCCACAAAATTGTAAAGATTGTCCCTGTGCTTTGTTGATTGTGATAGCAAATGCCAATCGAATTGGGAATTGTAATCTCTTAAATTGAAAGGGCAGATCTGTTGGAATCATGGGAATGCGCGGAATTAGGACATCTTCATCTTTGAAAGGCCCTGTAAGAATTGTTGCTTCAATGATGTTGGTCATTAATTTTTTTACTGAAAGACGTGTGCCATTACAAAGCTTAGGCTGGTTAATATTTCGCAGCATGATAATTGGTACACCAATTTTTAATTGCAGTACATGTGGTGGAATCCCTGGCAAATCTAGCGAATTCAAAAACTCTGAGGGATAATTGACTGCTTCATCTGCTTCAACAACAGTGTCGACTGACTTGTATGTGACTAACTCACCATGAATGTTCAACTGAATATTATTGTTGAGTTCGTGGACATCTTTGTTCTTCGGTGCAAGAATGGCTCGTTCACTCAGCCAACTGTGATTCTTAAAATGAATGTGGATGTCCGGGAATACTTTTGTAATTAATTCGTCTTTTGATGTAACTAAATTACAGAAGTTGTGTGGCAATGAAATTCGCCCTGAAGTGAGATTAGCCGGCACTTTTCCATTCCCAATTTCCAACAATTGTTTTGAAAAGAATTCTGGTGATAGATTATTTTGCTGCTGGACACGCATATTTATAGTCAAATGTAATGTCTTAACCTGTCGCCAAAAAGTGGAGTATTTGAGGCAAGCATTTATTTCATCTGCTGGTGTTGATCGAGGAATTATAGGTAATGTTTGCCTGAAATCTCCAGCTAGCAATATCACTGCATTCCCAAATAATCTACCATTTCCACGCAAATCTTGCAATAACCGATCAAGAGCCTCCAGTGATTTTTTGTGTGCCATTGTGCATTCATCCCAAACAATAAGTTTACATTTTTCTAATACTGTTCCCATACCTGATGTTTTGGAAATATTGCACATGGGAGTTTCAATAAATTGCATGTTTAAAGGTAGTTTCAAAGCTGAATGAGCAGTTCGTCCACCTGGTAGCAATGTTGCAGCTATTCCTGAAGATGCAAGAGCTAAGGCTATGCCGTTTTGTGATCGAATGGCTGCCAAAATAAATTTAATTAAGAAGGTTTCACCAGTTCCTCCTGGCGCATCTAAGAAAAATATATTTCCCACTCCATTATTTACAGTCTGCATTATTTTGTTGTAAATGGCTTTTTGCTCAGGTGTTAGTTTGTGAATATTTTCTTGCACATACAACAAAAGATCATCTGTGTTGTAATTTTGTTCCCTATGTAATTCTACATCAAACAAAGCAGCAGTAGGTCGTGTCGGCGAGGTAATTCCTAATTGATTGAGAACTTTGTTTGCAATTTCTAAGCACAAATTTTCAATTCTTATCAATGCCTCATTATAGATTTCTGATGTAAAATCCAGGTAGGTATTTGGATTTTCATCGCGTATTTGATGGAAAATGTCTTCGGCCATGTGTGATTTATATTTCTCCCATAACTCTATTGGAGATGAAGGGGAGCAATTGGTCAAGATGATTGCAAACAATGCACGAATATTATTAGGATGGGATGTGTTGCACGCATCATTAATGCATTCATCCCAGTGTCTGTCATTTTCCAATAAATTCAGAGCTTGACATGCACTGCGAAAAGTGGCATGTGTAATGCTATTGACAATTTTTAATTGCTGGAATGATGTTGGACCAGGCACATTTACCAACAACATGCGAAGAAAGAAACATTCATCTTGTTTGGGATGGATAGTATACAGTCTGCCTATTGTGTTTTCTTTGAATATTCCAGGTTGTCTTTCAACTTGCTGTCCTCGTTTGCGTCGTTCAAATGAATGTCTACCCCTATTCCATGTGTAATACTGAGGCACTTCCGAATAGAGGAGTGTTTTTGCAAATGTGTCAGTTTGACATAACATGAAGAAAGCCGTTAATGTTGTAGCCGGTGGATTCAAAGCTATTTGTTCCACATTCGAAGCTGTAAAGTAAACACGTTGTCCATTTTCTAGATGTACCGCTAAGTGCACAATAGCCGGACTTCGTTCATGTATGGGAAAAGAAAGAATTCGCCATACCGCTTCATTGCTGCTTATGTATCTTCCAGCTTGATACTGTGTGATTTCATCAATATGTAGGCTTTCATTCAGATCATTTCTACGTGTTTGCACGGCAAAAACTGCCATATCGCTGCCTTTATTCACATACTTACAAATGTATTTGATGGACTTAACAGAGTTACAGTATTCCACATTGATGTGTGATTTGTAGGTTTTTGATAGCAAAGGTGAATATGGGACAACCCATCGGTTATCAACTTCTATATTGCCATTTCGCATTTGTAAAGTTGCTAATTTACCGCCATCTTCTACCGACCTTCTTTTGTATAAAGGGTATCCATCATTTCCGGTAACTGTGTTGGGTAGTAATGCTCGGGGATATCGCTTTGAGCATTTTCCATCAAGCATGCATGGTGAATTTGGATTAATTATACCGCAAGGTCCGTGTATCATATGTTTAATTACAATTTCATGCAAATCCTTGTCAATGTCAGCATCAGGTAATTCAGCAGATATTACATTGTCGATTTCGTTTGGACTGATTTTGTTGTAGAGCCAGATTAGGATATGGGAGTGTGGCAATCCTCTCTTTTGCCATTCCACTGAATACATCCAGCAGCACACATAACCAAATACTTTATGTTTTACAATGAAATTTATTAGCGATTTAAGCTTTTGTCTGAATACACGCGCTGTAATATCATGTCTATCTACTGATGATTGGCCAGGAAGTAAAAGTTGTTTTATATCATTCCAAGCTGGGTTGCATGTAAAAGTAATGAAGAGGTCAGGACGCCCATAGAGACGAACATATGCAAATGCATCTTGAGTGTACTCATGCATATGACGTGGACTGCCTAAATATGAAGATGGTAAAATTGTTAGTCTTCCAACATTAGTTGTATTACCATCATTTACAACTGCATCTCGCAAATGAACATATTCTTCAGAACGAAGTTTGGACTGATTCAAACGGATGAATAGCAGACGTTCAGTTTCAATTTTTGCATACATGTCTACAATGTATTGATGGAACAATTGGTGGCATTTCAGAATGTGATTGTTTTCGTTCTCTCGAATCATAATTCGGTATGAGTAATAATTCATTGCGCTGCATTTCTTATCCGTTTCTTCGCCACTAACTGGATTTATCATGGTAACATTGAAATGATATCCATCAGCACCATCCCCAAAAAGGAGTGGATATTGCAGGGCATCGTAGCATCGATGAGTTGCAGCAATGTTTGTTAATTGGTCATTCCTCCTATGAAGAACAATATCCCTAGGTTGAAATTGATCTCCAACTATAACAATTGCCACTTCATCTATACTTGGAGCATTGAATCTTCGCACATGTTCTCCAGCAGGCGTTTTTTCAGCATGAATAATAATTTTGTGTGTATCAGATGGCATCATTTCAATGGCAGTTTTGAATAAAAGAACTAAATTGTTTTTATTATGGAGCATATCTTGCAGTTGGGAAACAATGGACCTTTTTATACTGGTTGAAATTCCACAGCGTGCATTCAGTTCATCATTGTTATCACCGATAAAATACATTTGTAGAAATTTATGTTGAGCATCTGGATATGGAAGCAGAGATCCAACTTTATGGTAAATTTGTCCTTTTACTTTAAAAGTTGGCATGAATTGAGCTGTAATAGTTTCTGCAGCGAACGACGTCATTTGGAAGCATGAGTTGTAGTTCCTGATGTTTGATAAAAAATGCTTTGATTCAGCCGTATTACCAGCAAGCAAAGTTTTTAATGGTTCTGGTGGATCTGCCAGTTGAGGTAGTTTAATTTTCCCTGCGGCACAACACAATCCTTTAGTTTCTCCCTTAAATTTCAGAGCTTTGCAATAGGGACACACTTCAGTCATAGTGCCTATGTGAACATGGTGGCTTAAACTATAATCCTCATGAGTGTTGTAATGAAATGCTAGGCGATCCCAATCCAGGGATTGTTGAGCATGGAGCCTTGTTTGACGCCGATCTGCTAGTCTCAGCCTCTCGCGTTCGTTACGTTGTGAACGAAGCAGATCTGAAGATGCCTGACGGGATTGTTGTACCCGCAACCGTTCCTCTTCAAGTCTGGCTGCACGTCGCTGTGCTGATTCATTCGCACGTACTTGAATCATCCTTTGTCTAGCTTGTTGGTTTGCAGATGCCAGTTGTTCATGAGTTTGATTTGCAAGTAATCGACGCCTTGTTTCTGCACGGCGAGTATGACGACCTAAGTTTGATCTTCGGGGGGGCATGTTTGTTAGTTACGTATTAAATTTTACCTGTATAAATGTAACAGTAGGAAAGAATAATTGTATAAAGGTAAATGGATTAAAAAAAACAATCAATTATAACCCGCTTCAGGGTTGTCGAAGAAATGCAAGTATGTTTTTTTTTATAGATGAAGCATGTTAAAAGTAAGAAAATGAGGAAGAAGGCAGGTTTAAAAAACAACGAAGTAGATACGAAATGAAATTAAAGCACGTCTGTTAAGTATTAAATCGTACCTGAAGGATGGTTAAAGTCTAAAAAATGAGTAAATGCGAAATGAAATTAAAGCACGTGGGTTATTTATTAAATCTTACCTGTAAAAATGAAACAGTAGGAATGAATAATTTTATAAAGGTAACTGGTTTTAAAATAAACAATCAATTATAACGCGCGAGTAAGGGTTGTGTAAGAAATGCAAGTAGTGTTGTTTTTTTTCTTTTAGAGATGAAGCATGATTAAAGGGAAGAAAATGAGGAAGAAAGCAGGTTTTAAAAACATCGAAGTAGAGAGGAAATGAAATTAACGCACGTTGAGTTTTTTTTTTAGAGAGGAAGCATGGTTAAAGTAAAAAAAATGAGTAGATGCGAAATGAACTTAAAGCACGTGGTTTATGTATTAAATCTTACCTGTAAAAATAAAACAGTAGGAATGAATAATTTTATAAAGATAACTGGTTTTAAAATAAACAATCAATTATAACGCGCGAGTAAGGGTTGTGTAAAAAATGCAATTAGTGTTGTTTTTTTTTAGAGATGAAGCATGATTAAAGGGAAGAAAATGAGGAATGAAGCAGGTTTTAAAAACATCGAAGTAGAGAGGAAATGAAATTAACGCACGTTTGTTAGGTAAGTATTAGTGTAAACGTTTGTTTAGGGAAACAAACAACGAATAAGGAAAACACTTTTTACGTATGAAGTTGATACGTGACAGCGGGAGGAGGAAAGTCAATCCGGAAGTGAAGTTGGGCATGCAGGTTCGCAGAAACGGATTGTAAACCGGAAGTGCAACTTAGTAGGAACGAATTGTAATAAAAAGTGTTTTTTATGTGTAAAGTAAAAATTATGTTAATAACATAAAAACATAGCTCGGATGTAAGGATTTGCTATAAAAAAATTTCAGTGGTAATGGTATAGTGGAAGTATATTTCCATGGGAAACGAACAAACCAACTTTACATTTATATATATATATATATATATATATATATATATATATATATATATATATATATATATATATATATATATATATATATATATATATATAGGGTGTCTCAAAAAAATGTACTCACTCGTAGAATGACGAGAAAACTTTTATTTATGAACATAGAGTGAAATGAAATAGCATCGAATACATGAGACAGATGTAATTGAAGAATCATGTTCGCAAATGTTCAAACTGATAGCCATTATTGTTCAAACAAAGTTTCATGTATTTGAAGCTATTTAATTTCTCTCTATGTCATTCTAAGAGTGAGTACATTTTTTTGAGACACCCTATATATATATATATATATATATATATATATATATATATATATATATATATATATATATATATATATATACCAGCGGGAATCAACGTTTAGTTAACCGACATGTGTGTCGAAAAAAAGGGGAGAGTTAGGTCCCCTAAGGAAAACATGTGATATTCTCAAAAGTACCTGGTACCTCTAAAAAAGGGGGGGGGTGTTCATTCCTAAAATGAGATAACCAAGAGAGTATCCGGTTTCAACCGTCGCATGGGCTCGAACTCAGCCTAGAATCACGAGCCTAACGCCCATATATATACAGACCAGATGTGAACTTGGCCTGATTTCAGCATCACCAGATCTGATTGATACATGGACGACGCAACACACGTTGACCAGAAAAAAGTTTTCTACATATGCTTTTTTTTATGGAAGTCGCTCCAGACAAGGCATGAAGCCACTTGATGCAAGGAGCTAAAAAAATACTTCTTCAAAGTAAAAACAAACAAACTAGATAACAATAGGTGTTAAATGGATAGATTCCGACCAAGAAAACGGCAATTCTTCCCCCTTTGTCAGAAACAACATAAGGGAAGCGAGAGTTATGTGTCTTTTTCGCCGGCTCAGTTTTTATACCACTTTCTGTGACGTTTCACTCGTGAGACGCACACTCTTTGTAAGGAACTTTCATTTTCTAATAACTGAAAGAACAATCGCATTATCGATTTTTGCTCGAAGCGGTTTTCCGATTTTATTATTTATTGTCTCTGTATATTGGATACCCTCTCTTTTAGTAAAACTCTAATATCTTTTAACGTCCCATGCCGCTCGGAACCGCATTGATCGGAGGTGATGTTCGTATTCCCATATCGCACGCCATCGCACGGAAAGATAACCTTTAGTTTAAACGTATTTAAAACTCCTTTGAAACACCCCAGTTGCAGTGAACTAACTATTATCATCCCTCTTGCCATTTACATCCGGATCATAATAATTATTTCAGGATCTGTTTGTATGGACGTGCAGAACATTATTTAAACTGGCTTCTTATTATACTAATCCCTTTTTGATGTCCGGTTTCTGTAGCACACGCTGGGATGTGAAAGTTAAAAAGTAGACAGGCTACGATAAAAAGCCTCCTTTAGTAAAAATATTAATCCCCGACAAGAGACCAGATTAAAGATGCGAGACCTCTTTTTTAACAAGTGGTTAAGTTTATACATTTGTTTTCAATCAGCAGACGACATTGAAACAGGATTCAAGGAGTGTATGTGCGTGTCGCCTTTAGTGTGCGTATGCGTAAGACAGTGAAAGAGTTAATGCGTTGTGTATGTGTGTGCGTTGATGTCAGTGTGGCTATGTGTGCGTGAGTTTAGAAAATGCATCTTCAGCTTCCCAAGGCCCGACAGAGGGGCGATTGGGCTGGAGAAACGTTGATGTTAGCTCTGTAGTGTATTTGGGTTAAACATACAATTGAAGGAAAAATTTGGCTTTATATGGGGTCGAGGTGGTTCCCAAAGGGCAACCGCTGATTGGTTCAAAATATTATTATTATTATTTTTTATTTTATTTTATTTATTTTTTTATTCTGGCGGAAGCGTACGCAAAGCCGTGTGCGCAGAAACGAGTTTAAGCTAGCACTGTCATTTTGGGCAAACTTCGCTAATTCCGGGTGGATCAAAACGGCAAATTTGATAAATCCACAGAAATGCATCTGATTGGCTTAAAATCATTTTATTTGTTTTTATTAATTCAAGCGAACGCGTGCGTCGACTCGATTGCGCAGAGACGAGTTTAAGCATTTTCATTTTGGAACTGAAGGGTAAACCTCCTCTCTACAGTACATACGTCACGCCTGTAAACGTTTGGTTGACTTTTCCGAAACAGTACGAAGAGAAAAAAAATTGCTTTAAATTATAAATGTTTAAAACATTTTTAATGTTTAGTCCGTAATGAATTTTCTGAAGGTCCGTATAATTCTGCCAGGTATTTATCTACCTCCCACAGCAGTAAGATTTGACACAAGGTCGGAAAGTGGGATTTGATAAGTCAGCACTCTAGAGAAAGAGCACTTATGACCGTTAAAAATTGCCTGGGCAGCCCCATCGGCATTTCCCGGTAGGGGCGCCTCAGGCGATTAGCAATAAACTAACCCCTGCTCAAAGGGTGAGAAGGCAAAGCCTGGGAGGGTGGACCTCCTAGAACTGCACAGGACAATACCTGAGACCGGCGGAATCAAGCCCCGAAGGCCAAGACGATACCAGTCTATAGGGTGTAGTAACACTTTCTCGGCCTTTTGGCAGGGATCAAAGTGTAGTATCTGTTCCGATGGATACTGCACCCCATACACTTGTATCGTCGTGGCCTTCGGGGCTTGATTTACGCCGGTCTGTGGGTTTGTCTTGTGCAGTTCTAGGAGGTCCACCTTCTCAGGCTTTGCCTCCCCTCTTTGGGGAGGAGTAAGTTTATTGCTTACTTCCTGAGGTGCCCCTACCGGGGAATGCCGACGGGGCTGCCCAGGCAATTTTTAATGGCCAGAGTGCTCACCTTCTCGGGCACTGGCTTTTCACACCCCACTTTCCCGACCTTGTGTCACATACTTCTATTGTGGGAAGTTGTTGAATAAACACTTTCATCTTAGCCAAAAGGCTAAGTGCCATTATTTACCTATTTATCTACGTCCCACAAAGTAGAATGTGACACAAGGTCGGAAGGTGGGAATATTCACTCTAGAGGAAGAGTGAGGTGAATCTCAAAAAATTGCCTGGGCAGGGCGCCTCAGACAGTAAGCAATAAACTTACTCCTCCCCAAAGAGGGGAGGCAAAGCATGGGAGGGGGTTAACCTCCCATAACTGCACAGGACAGTCAGAACAGATACTACACTTTGATCTTAGCCAAAAGACCAAGGAAGCATCCGAAGTGCCATTATTTACTTAATATCTGTCGCCTTCATGAGATTTCTAAGTAAATACAATGTGACGTCATTGGGATTGTGACGCCATATTTCTGACCACCGCCATCTGATTAGATTCTATTTCTTACATATCATAGTTTATGTAACTTGTGAGACTAAAAGCGCACATCTATTAAAGAGGACCAACATCTTTATACAGTTCGATTCAATTAACGATGATGTACAGTTATGAAAACACCGAGAAGGTGACGCTGATGAAACCTAAAGAAAGCCCCTGGGAAAGTTGCAAGCGGATGGTCAGCTTCTTAGCGAACTGTTTCACAGCAAGTGATGCTGACCGTCCTGTGAGCAACTTTAGTCTCCCCAGAGACGAGAGTCTAATGGACGATGTAGCTCAGCTCCTCTCGTCGGACCAGAGCGAAATCAGCCCGGACCTTTTAGTATGTTGCGATCTAAGTGAACAAAATGAGTCGGAAAAAAACTCGCACGTTTGGGGGAGTAAGAAATACCAGATCGTCACCCGACAGCCGGCAAGCGCATTCAGTCAGCAAATCAGGCAACCTCAATTGGGGTCCCGCTTGCTGAATTGGGACCCCGAGGCCAACTTGGATTCGACGCAAGACATTTACATTGACGACGAAATCGAGGACATTGATTTCGTTCCAAGGACCACCATAAGTCAGGGCCCTTAATATATTTGAAGCTGATTTATTTGGGCAGTTCAGTCACAAGTGGATTAAATACAATTTTTATGAAGAAATGTCTTTGCAATAATTATATTTTCGCGAAATATTTATGAAGAAATGTCTTTGCAATAATTATATTTTCGCGAAATATTTATGAAGAAATATCTTTGCAATAATTATATTTTCGCGAAATATTTATGAAGAAATATCTTTGCAACAATTATATTTTCGCGAAATATTTATGAAGAAATATCTTTACAATCATGATATTTTCGCGAAATATTTATGAAGAAATATCTTTGCAACAATTATATTTTCGCGAAATATTTATGAAGAAATATCTTTGCAATAATTATATTTTCGCGAAATATTTATGAAGAAATATCTTTGCAATAATTATATTTTCGCGAAATATTTATGAAGAAATATCTTTGCAATAATTATATTTTCGCAGAATATTTGTATTAGAATGTTTCCATCTTTTTTTTTTAATGTTTAAGTTATTAATCGCTGAAGACATCATGATTGAATTTTTTTCAGTTCAAACCAGTTTTTGCGCAAATTTGATCAGTTCCATCAGTCGAGATGCAGATCTGACAATACGCTGCATTGCGTTTTTCGTCTCTCGCCCCCCCCCCCAAAAAAAATGGCAGGAGGCGAGGTACAAATTCACGTTCGAGACAAAAAGGCCTGGACTCAATTACATTTCTACAGTACACGTCTGCCGAACTAACTTGCCATTCAATCTTTATATTCCTATGTTACCGTTTTTTTTTACGACACTGGTAAATAAAGTTTGTAGAGTATTTTATTTGGAAGCTGCTGACCATATTTTCTTCGTTTCAAGCAAGATCAGTGGGATAAATACGGACACGGCCGACTCAACAAAATGGCTATCTTCTATTCTGAGATTCAACTCACACCCTACAAGCTTAGGCGGAAATGACGTCAGACATAATTGCTTGAGCAGGTAGCGCTTGCTATCGGGGCAATGAAGAACTAAAAGGTCGTTAGCTACACCACTTTCTTTTGTCCCTTACTTAACCCTAACCCTAACCATAACCCGAATCAATACATCTATTATTCCGAAGTAGATAAAGATAATCAGTAATTAATCAGTTAGTTAATCAGTAATTAATTAGTAAGTAATTAGTAAGTAATTAGTATGTAATAATTATTTATTAATCAGTAATTAATTAGTAATTAATTAATAATTAATCAGTAATTAATCAGTAATTAATTAGTAATTAATCAGTAATTAATCAGTAATTAATCAGTAATAAATTAGTAATTAATTAATAATTAATCAGTTAGTTAATCAGTAATTAATTAGTAAATAATTAGTAAGTAATTAGTATGTAATAATTATTTATTAATCAGCAATTAATTAGTAATTAATTAATAATTAATCAGTAATTAATTAGTAATTAATCAGTAATTAATCAGTAATAAATTAGTAAGTAATTAGTAAGTAATTAGTAAGTAATAATTATTTATTAATCAGTAATTAATTAGTAATTAATTAATAATTAATCAGTAATAATTTAGTCAGTAATTAATTAGTAATTAATCAGTAATTGATTAGTAAGTAATTAATTAGTAATTAATCAGTAACTAATTAGCCAGTAATTAATTAATAATTAATCAGTAACTAATTAGCCAGTAATTAATTAATAATTAATCAGTAATAAATTAGTCAGTAATTAATTAGTAATTAATTAGTAATAAATTAGTAATTAATTAGTAATTAATGAATCAATAAATTATTAGTAAGTAATTAATCAGTAATTAATTAGTCAGTTTCAATACTATAAAAATAATGGTCTATATTATTTTGAATGCATTGGGTCATCCATCAATTTTGTTTTACTGTTCTGAAAGTGACTAATCTGAACCCAGGATGAATATGTGTTTTGTATTGTTCTTCCATTGTTGTTACTTTTTTGGTGGAGTTTACAGGACTTTCGGATCTCCCCTTTTGTTAAGAGTAGCAAAACTTTCTACCCCCTCTTTTTGATAGGAGAAACAAGACTTTCGGACCTCTTTTTTTTGTAGGAGTAATAAGTTTATGTGTAATTAAGTTGATAATAAATATATTTACACCATGATTTGGGTCATCCATCAATTGGTGGTGAAACATTCACGAAGTTAGTGGCCCATGATACTCGCTCACTCATTGCGACCGGAAACTCATAATCCCGAAGGGTCAGTGTCCTTATCCAGAAAAGTATTCATTGTGAGATGATGCCCCCGCCCCTTCAATCCGTCGCTTGACCTCTGGGCAACACCGAAGCCCTTTTTCTAGCAGTCAAGATACATGTCCAGCCAGCGTCCAAAGTCGGCATCGAACAAATGCAGATATGCGTGGAAATGCAGCCATTTTGTTTGTTGCATTTTCTCGTCACGATATGCTGTAGACGACGCGAAGCATTTCGGTGTATCATCCATCGATTTTTGCTATTCAGCAACATTTAACGTTAGAGTAGGATGGATTCGACCGATGCCTTGAATACCTTAAATGGTGTCGCATTCCTGAAAGCAGCGATACTGTTCCAGATAACGCGCTTAATTTCCGTGACTTCGCGTCGACAACGATCGGGCAGGTCGCGGAAGCGCCCGAGCGCTGACGGAATAATATAATTTTTTTCTCTTTTATCTTATAAAAAACATTGACAAAATGTTATCCCCCCTCCCCTCCCAAAAAAGCATTATTTTCACACAAACAAAAATGATTTTAATCTATGTATTTTTTCTTTGAATTTATCCGTTTTATATTATCGTCTGCAAGTTTTCCAGTTAGAGCCCTAACCCCTAAACCTAACCCATTTTCTTTCTTTGTTTTATGTTAGCAAGAAGAAAAAACAAGAAAAAACAGCGAAACAAATAAAAAAAGAAAACATTGACAAAATCCCCATCAAAAAAATTTCTTTCTACACATTTGATTGAAAATTGTTCATTTGATCCCCCCCCCCCCCAGTTTGTTCGGTTTTTATCTTTTTATCGATGTATTTTTTCTTTGAATTTATTCGTCTTATATTATCGTCTGCAAGCCTTTCATTAACGCTTGGTGTTTTTGTCTCGGCAACTCTCGGGCACTTCCGATCGTTGTCGACGCGAAGTCACGGAAATTAGGCGCGTCATCTGGAACAGTACCAAAGCAGCTTTCTAGAGTTGATAGCGCTCCACGTCTGGCTAATAACCGTATTCATATTATAACCAGAATCCGTGAATCCACTTAATAATAATTTAACTTAGGTTAATTTTAAGTGCTGTTCATAAAGCGTGTCGAAAAAGCAGATTTCACCGAGAAGATATATGGCGCCGATGGTCACATGATAGCAATACAGTTCGTCCTAAAATTAAGGTTGCTTATTGCTGCTGTGCTTGAAAGAATAACAACAGACACTTATAATAGTATTTCTTTTTATTCGGTTGCTAAAAATGAGTAGGGTCAGTGAGGGTAAAGAGGGCACAGAAGATGACGGAAGTTGATCTCCCGAATTCGATATCCAGCAGCCTTCTCTTCGATCTTAATTTGGGCTAGTTAATATAACACGTTTGGATAGCCATGCACCCACAACTTCAATGACCATTCCGAGATTTTGCCTCCGCACTCAATCAATTTTATTATTCATTTAGCGACGAGTGTGTTTCTGTCTGCTGTGTGTGCAAGTGACCTTTGCATCAAATCACACAATAGATGTTTATTTTCTGGCCAGGTGGATATATGTGTCAATCAGCTGGGTTTTTATTACTTCCGACTAGACTCGATACTCAACAGAGATGCGACTTCTCCATCGCAAACAGGAGACATGAAATAACAATTACCTATCCATTATTTACCATACAAAACAAAAACAAACTGAGAAAAAGAAGAAAAGATAAAGAAAAAAATGGAACACTTTGCAATTAAAAACAAACAGAAATCTATTTTAATATGATTTCTAGTGAAAGTATGCAGCAATCAAATTCATTGAATGCGTTGATGGAGAAGAACGTCTGAAAGAGGAAGAGAACTTAAGGAATGCAGTTTCTAAAATTACTTTGCTGCACTGCGCAGAAGGTTTCGTTCATTTTTTTTTCGAGAAACAAAATGGCTGACCGTTCTTTCGTCAAGAAACTAAACTGGAAATCGGAATTTGGTGAATTAAATATCGGAGATATAATATAAATTTTTTTTTCAGTTCTACACGAGAGAAATAAGTGGCTAACACTTATCAATATTTATAAACAAAAGATATTTGAAAAGAAAAAGGAGATGGTATATATATATATATATATATATATATATATAGTAATCCAAGGAGGGTAAAAATCCACAGGGTAGAAATCCAAAGGGAATCAAACCGGGCTTATAAAAGAGTGCTCAATAAAAATATAGAGCTGTATTGTGAATGCTGTATTAGTTGAGGAATATATATATATATATATATATATATATATATATATATATATATATATATATATATATATATATATATGAAGCAATCCAACAAAAGATATAAGCGTCAACTAATATCTTATAATTAGTGAACCATCCGGATAAAAACTGAAGCTCAATATACTGGATAGAGCATTAATATTATAATATGAAATGAAGTAATAAAATAAGGTGTCAATCAAATTTTATTAGAATTCAAAGTTCAAGCAAAGTATCCTTAAGTCCTTCGCTCATGAGTTTTCAAAGATAATTCTTCTCTTCAGAGGACCATTACCGCAGTTATACTACTACAGGTAATAAAATTAAGCTTTGAAAATATATAAAAATTATATACACAAATACATAAAAATACATAACATCAAATATATCAACCTAAAAATATACTTTTCCTCAACTAATACAGCCGGTCTAATTTTTGTTTTCTTTTTGAAAAAGAGAGCTTGTTACTTACTATATATATATATATATATATATATATATATATATATATATATATATATATATATATATATATATATATATATATATATATATATATATATATATATATATATATATATATATGTGTGTCGTTGAAGACCACGGAGTTTTCTTTCTTTGTTATCTTTCTGGTTAATTTCTCAATTGACACCGGAAAACCGACGAATCGCTCGCCGCGTCGAGAAATAAACCAGAAAGATAGCAAAGAAAGAAAACTCCGTTGTCTTCAACGACACATGTATAATAAATGACTTGCTACCGAAATATATATATATATATATATAAGTACGACCTAGTTGACTATCGAGGTCATCTCTCCACCGTGTTTTATGCTTTCCTCTACGTCTTTTCCATTGCATCGGGGTCCATTCTGTCGCTCTATATGTCCACCTGTTGTACATTTCGAAAGGTGACCTACCCATCTATGTTTTACCATTCGTATGGCAGTGACGATGCCAGTGACTCCAGTTTGCTGTCCGATCCAGGTGTTTCTTTTTCTATCATGTAAACTGATACGTTTCGTTTTGTATTGTGCCACTCTTAGATTTTTTATCGCCGCATTACATATAATATTTAGACACGTTACATTTTACCATCGACGCTGATTCTTTTTACTCAAAATTCTTTTGTGTAACTTGATTCACTTACGAATTTTGGATGTCATTGTTTTTGTATTTTCGTATATTTTCTTATATTTTCAAATCTGTGCTAACAGTAATCTTTTTACTGATTTATCCCTAAAATTTCATCTGAAGACAAAAGCTTGCATTTTTGAAAATCCATGGATTCAGGAAGGAAAAACAGTTTATTTATATTTATATATTCCTTGTTCAAACTACTTGATGATTCTATAAATATTGCTTATTTTTCGAATTTTTATTTTCATAACTCATTTATATATATATATATATATATATATATATATATATATATATATATATATATATATATATATATATATATATATTCTCAACTGACACAGCCAGTCCAATTTTTGTTTTCTTTTCGAAAAAGAGAGGTTGTTACTCTCGAAATTATTAAAGTTTCTACCATTCCGGACATTTAAATATTTAGCAGTAAGCCCACCAATTTTACAATTGACTGTCTTTATATTTAAATTTTGAAATTAAATGAATTGATCTGAGATTTTCCGTCTCTTGTCATTTATTTTTGTTCATCCAATATTCCACCTTCCGGTTCTCAACATAGCATTGCTCCTGCCTCAGAATATATATATATATGTATCTTGAATGATTTAGTTCTTTGGTTTTTTTTGGGGGGGGGGGGCGGATTTATTCATCATGTGCCGGCCGACGTGAAAGTGTATTATCGCACATTGTTCCGGTTTTTTAAATTTTTTTAATGTATTTGGGACCGATTATTTGCTTGTTGGCTTGGTGGAAGAAATAATGAACGAGCTACTTTTCTAAGACTTTTCTAGGATTTTCTTTTTTTATCGTTGTTCTTCCTTGTTTTTTAATTTTGACTTTTATTTTTATTTTTTTTCCTCTTCTCTTCTTAAGTGACCTCAACTATTGCAACGCCACATTGTGTATTGTCTGCAGTTGAAACCAGTATTCCAGACATTTAATTTCCCTGATGATCTGCCAAGCAAGTAACTGCTTGGTAGTGAAACACGTGTAGGAAAAAACATTTAATTTGAATAAATAATATTTGTAAGAAAAAATATCTTTAATGGTGATCATTGGTGTCCTTCATAGAATCACACATATATATATATATATATATATATATATATATATATATATATAAACTAAATATTAATATACACAAGAATTTAAAACGAACAGATAATGCAATGTTTAATGACAGTATTAACCGACATATTAATTTAAACGAATAGACTTGGTTTAAATTTAGATTAGATTTAAAATTTAATGAAAAAGAAAAAAAGAAAACATTCTGAAAAACAAAAACAAACAAAAATTTATAAAACACTTTTTAATAAAGGTAAAATGGATGAATAAATACATTAGATAAAAATAGATAAATAAAAAAAATATTAAAAAATAAAGTTTATTTATTTTGTTTTTTAAAAATTTGGTTAGGATTTAAATTTGACCGGTATTTTCTGCGAGACTGCATCTCACAGAGCCTTCATATGCACACTTGAACTTGAGTTGAGCACGGTTCTGAAGAAGAAAGAGTTCCTGAAATATTATATCATACGGAGTTTCCACCAGACCATCTTGATACAGGTATTACATAACATTGTAACATTGTGTAGATAGACATACATATGTGTGTTTGTGAAAAAAATAAATATATCTATCTATCTATCTATCTATCTATCTATCTATCTATCTATCTATCTATATATATATATATATATATATATATATATATATATATATATATATATGTGTGTGTGTGTGTGTGTGTATGTATACATTGTATTAAGGGTGAAACTATTTAATTTGTTCCACCATTATATGTCTTATTTGCTCCAACTTGTGTCTATCCGTCACACCCCTGCATTGTATTGCCTTCTAAGTATCACATTTATATATACCAATAAACAATGCTTCAAGCAAACTACATAAACCTCTTATATATATATATATATATATATATATATATATATATATATATATATATATATATATATTAATTTTAAATAAATAATATTAAATTATTTTTACTCATCAAGCTTTCATTCATCATAAGAAACACGTGTCCATGGATTACTTTTATGTACGTATAAAATTAATAAAATCATATATATATATATATATATATATATATATATATATATATATATATATATACTTAAAATCCCTTTTAAAGGTGTAATAGTCTTGAAAGTAGAGCAGCGTAGAATTGAGAAAAAGTTGTTGTTATTTTCGACAAAGCAAGTTCCGTGCGAGCGTTGAACACTCTAGACAATAATAACGCTTTCCCTGGCACCTCAGGTAAGTGTATCTTAATTTCAATTAATGTCTGTGCTGATTACCGGTAGCTGTGTGGTCCCGAGCGTTTGTCTCGTAATTTTAGCCTGAATCTACGAACTATGTTCGATCCCACGCGACTGCCTGCAACCACTATTCTTGATCTGATTTATTATATAAAAAATAAATCTTGGCATCTTATCGATTTCTTGAACAAAATTGTTGTATATATATATATATATATATATATATATATATATATATATATATATATATATATATATATATATATATATATATATATATATACTGAAAACTGATACATAAAAGTTATGTCTCCTTATAATATTTTATGTGGATGCATTAAGTACTTATATATATATATATATTAATTAATTTTTGACGAAATCTAGGGAGAGAACTCAGTATAATTTCACACGATAATTTCCTTTTCAGAAAGTGAGGGAAAATGCCTTCACTCTGACAGTTTTCTTGGCCGGAATAAGTATTTTCAGAAAAAAAACAAACTAAAGCGAAATAAAATAAAGAGATGCATTGGTGGGTCAGTATTATTAAAATTTAAAATAGAAGCCTTTATACATGCAAGAAATAAAATATATTTGTTCCAATAAGATAGTGGGAAGGAAATAACGAACAAATAGGCTAGTTTGAATCAAGTATCGATATATCAGGCGGGTTGCCATTTCGGTCTGATTTTGAAAATCCGAAAAAAGATAACTTTATATGTTTGATTTTATTCTAATTTTAAAGATTTTCATTGACTAATTGATTCCAAATACTGATGCACTATAGCTGTGTTTTTTGATTATTAAATGGGCTTTTGTGATTATGATATCTTTTCTTTTAATCAGCGTGGTTTCACCGATATAGCAGGTTTGTTATCAAGGTTTTTGTTGGAAAATATTGTGGCTAGGTCAATAATGCTTTTCGCTAAACAATTATTTTGTAGGTAATATTATTTCACAATTGCATTTTTATTCTATTCTTTATAATAATCGAACCTCATTTTAACCAAAAGACTATCGGGAACAGTCAGTAATAAAATAAAAAAAAATAAAAATTGATATTTGAGTTAATTAAATTATTTAGTCTGTGAATAAGCCTAAGATTTGAGAGGTATACGCTCCATCTTATACTATACAATAGGATAATCAGGCCCTGCCATAGTAACCCTAACTCTAACCCTTAACCCCTAACCCTACCCCTACCCCTAACCCTAATCCCTTACCCTAACCCGTCGCCCTTTAAAACAAGTGAACTGACTTGAAAAATTATATCTAGAATTTCCAATTATTCTTCGGAGTTCCTAGAATCTTTTTGTCTGTTTGAGAATATCATTTTCCCCTGAATATACCGTTTTTTCTTAAATATAATTTTTTTCACAAAATAAACATTTTTAAAAATCTCAAGCATGCCCCCCCCCTTCCCCCATCCGATTATTTTCGGTTAGTGAACTTTCCTCTTCAGATAAGTGCATTCCTGTTTTTCATTTCCCTTCCTTTTCGGTTATCAACCGTAATAAGACACGTTGTGGCTCTATGGATACATGGATATATGCTCAGCTTTAAAAGGTTTCCAATCTGAAATCTGATGACTGGAAAAGCATTTTTCCCGACAAAGGATAGCCGTATTTCAACGGAAGGAATACCAGAATTGCATGTGGAATCGAACATTCGATCTCTTTAAACTTGTTGATTTATTCAAGTCACATATTTGAACATCAGGAATTCTCGGATTTAATTCTCTGGGAGATTATGTCAAACTAGTAAACACATAAACGTCATGCGAACATGAGATTAAAATTCATTACTCTTTTTCTTTTTTCTAATCCCCACTTAATCTCTTTGATTTAAAAATTTATATCTTTCTGAGAACCTAATAATCACTAATTTTTCATTAAGACAGAGAAAACATATACTGTTGAACGTGGGAGTTGAAGTCTTCATCAAGATGCTCGATTTCAGTATAAGTACCTCATTGTTCCTCTTTAGGGACCATGTTTATTTGGATAATGAAGTATCGTCATTCTTTCCCAGGTTGTTAAAGGACCTTTTATGGTTCCTGTTCCAAGCCTCGAAATCAGTGTTTGTCTCTCCCACATAAAATCTTTCGAGATAAGGATAATCTTCAAGGTACACCGTTCCTACATATACTATAATCTTGTCAAACACTTTTCTTGTAACGGACAGTTATTATTTCTGTTATTATTACTATCTTGCCTGTGGTTATTTCTATTGTTGTTACAATATCGATTATTTAGGATGTGTCTATTATGGCTCTTAATTATTTTTACAAGTATTTGTGCAAGTTTATTTGTATTTTTATTGAAAATCTTATGTGGAGAATTATTATTCGGGAAATACTGAATTAAAAGATTAAATAAACATGGCTAATTTTGGATTTAACCAACAATTTAAATCGGAAAGGGGGTGATAACTCTACGGCCGATTGATATTGGAACGCGCTTAATAATAGAGGAGGTGATTTGAGGTATCTCTCTTTTTGTACACACACACACACACACACACACACACACACACATATATATATATATATATATATATATATATATATATATATATATATATATATATATATATATGTATATTTGGAGAGTTTATGAAGACATTTCATTCAAGAAAGGATTCATCCGAACAAAAAAGTGTTTTTTTCTTTTATTATGTATTTATTTTCTAAACTCATTGTACCCTACACGTGTTTCGCTACCAGAGCAAGGTAGTTGCTTGGCAGTTTATAAGGAGAGATATAAAACCTAAAATATGGATCTCAATAATTGACAATGACCCACGGGAGATTGACCTAATTGAAGTCACTTAAGAGGAAAAAGTAATAAAAAACAGCTAAAAAACTTTGTAATATGTGTATTATGGATTGCATCGGACTTAATTCTTGTGGGGGGCACAAGAATTAAGTCCGATGTAATCCAAAAAAAGGGGGAAAAGGGGGAATTCACCCACATTTTGCGGAAGAAATACACTTCGGTCAACCTCAACAAGGATACTCCCATCCGAGAAAACATGTAACATCGCAACAGTGTCTAAAGATCAACAAACGCGAAAATTCGGTGTCATTCAACAACGCCTGTTTATATATATATATATATATATATATATATATATATATATATATATATATATATATATATATATATATATATATATATATATATATGTATATATATAATTTAATATTTCACGCTTAAGTTAAGTTCCCCTGGTTTGTTTCACTGTTTAGATACTTGAATCCCCTTTTTTATTTGTGAATTTTCCAACGGTAAGTCATCTTACGCAAATGCTAAATCTACGATATCTTGAATTTAGTTAGTATCCCTGGGAATTTAAACTGCATTTTCTTTCTTTGTTTAAAATCACTCAAAGATTTCTTAGACTCTCTTTCTCTATCTCTCTTTCTCTCTCTTGCTCTCTCTCTCTCTCTCTCTCTCTCTCTCTCTCTCTATATATATATATATATATATATATATATATATTATATATTTAAACAGGCGTTGTTGAATGATACAGAATTTTCGCGTTTGTTGATTTTTGACACTGTTGCGATGTTACATAGGAAAAATTCAAGATTAAGTCAGTTGCAGTCTAGATTTTTGTGAAGTTGGAAAAAATTGATAACAACTCGTTGTTAAGGAAATAATATCCATTAGTATACGTAAAATAACATATTTTACGTTAAAATAATTTTAACGTAAAATAACATATTTTCCGTTAAAATAATTTAAGAATGATATACCAGCTACCCAAGAAAAGTACCCATAGAATATATTCAATCCTGACCCAGAAAAGGTGGACAATACACATAGGAATGCTGAATAAGTTTTATAAAAAGATATAAAAATGTGTGCTTTTGACAAGTCTTTTGTGAGTCAATTTCAGTGTTCAGTGTTGCTCTGTTTTGAGTTTCCTTATTGAATAGAATAGTTCGAATTGAATTGAATTTGAATAGTTCGAATTGAATTGAATTTGAATAGTTCGAATTGAATTGAATTTGAATAGTTCGAATTGAATTGAATTCGAATAGTTCGAATTGAATTGAATTTGAATAGTTCGAATTGAATTGAATTTGAATAGTTCGAATTGAATTGAATTTGAATAGTTCGAATTGAATTGAATTTGAATAGTTCGAATTGAATTGAATTTGAATAGTTCGAATTGAATTGAATTTGAATAGTTCGAATTGAATTGAATTCGAATAGTTCGAATTGAATTGAATTCGAATAGTTCGAATTGAATTGAATTTGAATAGTTCGAATTGAATTGAATTTGAATAGTTCGAATTGAATTGAATTTGAATAGTTCGAATTGAATTGAATTTGAATAGTTCGAATTGAATTGAATTCGAATAGTTCGAATTGAATTGAATTCGAATAGTTCGAATTGAATTGAATTTGAATAGTTCGAATTGAATTGAATTTGAATAGTTCGAATTGAATTGAATTTGAATAGTTCGAATTGAATTGAATTTGAATAGTTCGAATTGAATTGAATTTGAATAGTTCGAATTGAATTGAATTTGAATAGTTCGAATTGAATTGAATTTGAATAGTTCGAATTGAATTGAATTTGAATAGTTCGAAAAAATATTTTACGAAAAATATCAAAGTCACAAAATCAAATTTCAATCGAATTTTATTTTTTTAAATCACAAAAAAATGAACAGGTTACTAAAATCAGCCAAAAGTTAAATAATTTAGAATAGGGCACGAAATGATGAAAAAGTTACAAAATCAAATAAAAAAGACACCAAAAAAGTCACAAAAGGCTTGTGACCAATAATTCAAAACGTCAGAAAAATGTGATAGAAATTTTAAAAATATACACAATTCAATGAAAGTTAAAAAAAAAATCCCAATAAATTTTAAAACGTCACACAATTAAATGAAAGTAAAAAATCCAAAAAATCCCAATAAATTTTAAAAAGTCACACAATTCAATGAAAGTTAAAAAAAAAATCCCAATAAATTTTAAAAAGTCACACAATTCAATGAAAGTTAAAAAAAAATCCCAATAAATTTTAAAACGTCACACAATTAAATGAAAGTAAAAAATAAAAAAATAAAAAAATCCCAATAAATTTTAAAAAGTCACACAATTAAATGAAAGTAAAAATAAAAAAAAATAAAAAATCCCAATAAATTTTAAAAATTCACACAATTCAATGAAAGTTAAAAAAAAAAAATCCCAATAAATTTTAAAACGTCACAAACAAATCGGGAAAGCCAACAAATCCGCTATTTTTTAAGTAATTAATCATTCACGCTTTGATAGAATTCACAAATATTCATGCGTATCCGGAATACCCGCCCTAGGAAGGGTTCATACCAATGAGACACAATTTGGAAACGTTACTTAAAAGCAATCAAAGACACATTGCTAGTGTGAACTAAAAATTACACAACTGAAGTTCTGAATTTAGAAAAGTTTTAAATCGGACGGAGGATAGCTTCCAATTATCTTTCAACAATGTTTCATGCTTACTTGAGTCAAATATTTTTTTGCCTGTGACCAATAGACAGACACAAGTGCTCAATTATGATAAACATTTAGGTGTCCGCATATTTTCTCCTAGTCATGGACCCTAGTTGAATGGCTGTCAACACTGTTATAGGCATCGTTTTGCTCCTGCGTTTAATATAGAACGGATTAAGTGCGCCTAATCCAGCAATCCTGGTTTCCTCAGTTGGTTAAGTTGACGACAGACAGGTTGACTGGCAGATTAAGATTAATTAATCCTGATCAGAGAAGTGATTATCGATATCTTGAACGCATTTCGTTTTTTAATGACGTCACTGAAACGGATTTATCGGAGCAGAACTTGGCCATCAGCCAATAGGATGATGGCCAAGTTAGTTTTGCAGGCAGATCATTGATTATTACCTATGCATTAGATCCATACCAGATCCCAATCATTTATGATATTGTATTGAAATTAAGCAATGGTGTAAACGGGCGGCAGATGTTAGGGTTACCAGATCAATACCGAGAAGTTACGAGAGTGACTTGAAAGTCTTGCAATGTTTTAGCATCATTCGAACAGGTTGTATTAAGCACTAACACTCCATATACACTTTCAACTCCCACTAACACTCCATATACACTTTCAACTCCCACTAACACTCCATATACACTTTCAACTCCCACTAACACTCCATATACACTTTCAACTCCCACTAACACTCCATATACACTTTCAACTCCCACTAACACTCCATACACACTTTCAACTCCCACTAACACTCCATACACACTTTCAACTCCCACTAACACTTCATATACACTTTCAACTCCCACTAACACTCCATACACACTTTCAACTCCCACTAACACTCCATATACACTTTCAACTCCCACTAACACTTCATACACACTTTAAACTCCCACTAACACTCCATATACACTTTCAACTCTCACTAACACTCCATACACACTTTCAACTCCCACTAACACTCCATATACACTTTCAACTCCCACTAACACTCAATATACACTTTCAACTCCCACTAACACTCCATATACACTTTCAACTCCCACTAACACTCCATACACACTTTCAACTCCCACTAACACTTCATACACACTTTCAACTCCCACTAACACTCCATATACACTTTCAACTCCCACTAACACTCCATATACACTTTCAACTCCCACTAACACTCCATATACACTTTCAACTCCCACTAACACTCCATATACACTTTCAACTCCCACTAACACTCCATATACACTTTCAACTCCCACTAACACTCCATACACACTTTCAACTCCCACTAACACTCCATATACACTTTCAACTCCCACTAACACTCAATATACACTTTCAACTCCCACTAACACTCCATATACACTTTCAACTCCCACTAACACTCCATACACACTTTCAACTCCCACTAACACTTCATATACACTTTCAACTCCCACTAACACTCCATACACACTTTCAACTCCCACTAACACTCCATATACACTTTCAACTCCCACTAACACTCCATATACACTTTCAACTCCCACTAACACTCCATATACACTTTCAACTCCCACTAACACTCTATATACACTTTCAACTTCCACTAACACTCCATATACACTTTCAACTCCCACTAACACTCCATACACACTTTCAACTCCCACTAACACTCCATATACACTTTCAACTCCCACTAACAGTCCATATACACTTTCAACTCCCACTAACACTCCATATACACTTTCAACTCCCACTAACACTCCATATACACTTTCAACTCCCACTAACACTCCATATACACTTTCAACTCCCACTAACACTCCATATACACTTTCAACTCCCACTAACACTCCATATACACTTTCAACTCCCACTAACACTCCATATACACTTTCAACTCCCACTAACGCTCCATACACACTTTCAACACCCACTAACACTCCATATACACTTTCAACTCCCACTAACACTCCATACACACTTTCAACTCCCACTAACACTCCATATACACTTTCAACTCCCACTAACACTCCATACACACTTTCAACTCCCACTAACACTCCATATACACTTTCAACTCCCACTAACACTCCATATACACTTTCAACTCCCACTAACACTCCATATACACTTTCAACTCCCACTAACACTCCATATACACTTTCAACTCCCACTAACACTCCATATACACTTTCAACTCCCACTAACACTCCATATACACTTTCAACTCCCACTAACACTCCATACACACTTTTAACTCCCACTAACACTCCATACACACTTTCAACTCCCACTGTTTCTCGTTAGATCACCCAAGTTAAACGACGTTGAGTCTGGTCAGTACCTGATGGGCGACCAATTGGGAATACTGGACGTTGTATGTGGGAGGACGACAAGGACGACGACACCCCCAGGGCAAACCTAAGTTCTCTCAAAATCATCTTCCTTAACCGGGATATACAAGCGGCTTGGACCCTAACCCTTACAGATAATCACCATCGACTTCCTTGCGGGCTTATTTTTGATTTTTACATCTTTATATCTGACAGAAGCCATCTTCAAGTCTACGATGGAGTAAAGAACACCACGTGACTCATCCACCAGGCGTGATTGTGGATTCATCACGTTGGAAAATTCAGTTTAGTTTTTGTTCTCCCAATTTTGACACTTAACCATTTTATCTTTACCCAGGGGAGGTTGCCAAGGTGATTCCCCGAAAGCACTTATCTCGTGTAAGATTCTGCATGTTTTGTTCTTTCCATTCTACAAATCCATTATGAAAACATCCCTGATAACATATCCCAGATAAGTGGATAACCTGACTTTTAAAGAAATTGGCGAATTCATAAAAAGAAATATAGACTTGTTGTTTCTTTAAGAACCGAAATATTATTATTAAAACAAGAGCAGGATAAAAGTATTACAATATTTACATCGGCTGATAGAATCCGGCGGATGTTGAAAATGAGGACAACTCGAAGAATTGAAGAACTTATTCTAGGTATGACTGACTTTTCTTTTATGTGTAAAATACTGGAACTTTGCGAATATATAAAAATTCTTTAAATGTGTGTTTTTAAATTGTAGTTGATTAGAACAAAAAACGCATGAGGCAAAGAATAAAACATAAATTATTGAAACAATCAGGGGGGGGGGAAAAACAAGTGGAAATGCAACATTTGTAATTTCGAACATGTATTGTATATTGAGGAGAACAAGGCGGGGATAAAGTCTTGTGCGGCTGTGACGCCACGAGCAAGAAATGGGAGCTTGACACGACCCCTTTTTCCCACTAGACTTCAATCCATCCATCAATCAATTTTATTGGTAAAAAATAGCAAAGCGCAGCAAGCCATATAAAAAGACAGAAGATATTGCATCGAAATATCGTCTGAATGTTTGTCCAAGGTTACTTTAAACATGGATATGGTAGGCATAATCATCAACCTCCTCTGGCAAGACTGTTCCACGGGAGCAGAAACACGGGCTGAGAATGATGCCTGTCTTCTGTTGAGATGAAAACAACGGTGATACATCTTCTGCGAGTGACTACGGACACCACGACGAGATGTTGGGATGAAAACTCTTCTAAAGCTGGATTTTTAAAAATGGAAATCGCTCCAGACAAGGCATGAAGCCACTTGATGTAAGGAGCTAACAAGAACAAAATATGATCATCGCAAAGGCAGGAGATTCCTATTGGCCTTAGTCTTGAAAAGACCAAGATTATAGGTAGGAGGAAAACAGTCAGATTTACAGTTTCGTTGGTGATGCTTTATGTCAGAATCAGGTCTCCTCACACCCTTCGCTGCCCAAGTGAGGTCAGATTTAGTCTTTGACAAAAGCGAAATCTCAAGTGCTCATAATGGGTACATATTAATGGTGATTTAGTGCCTATCAAATGCAGGTTTTAAATTAGACAAATATGCAAACCCTAACCCTAACTCATCTTCTTTTTACATCGCTTGTTGCAATTTGTCATTTTTTGCCAGTAAATTTGATTTGATAAATAAGGAAAAGTTTGTGCAGTTCTAAAGTGAAGGAAGGGGTGGTGCATTAGATTCGAGGGGGTTTGAAGGGGCAAACAGTGTTTTGTTTTAAATAGTTTTCATGCTAATGAGTCAACACTTATCAAGATCAAAAGCCACTCGAGGATACGAGTCGATGAGATTGTTAAAATAAAGATCTGAACTGCGAATTCTTGTTGTGGCATATTTTACAACGACGCTGGTTTGTGACCACACGATGACACAATTAAGGACGGCTACGATAGCACAGGGACACAAATAGAGGCGATGTAACACATGGAGCAAACATTTTAAAAATAGAGGCGATGTAACACATGGAGCAAACATTTTAAAAATAGAGGCGATGTAACACATGGAGCAAACATTTAAAAATTAGAGGCGATGTAACACATGGAGCAAACATTTAAAAATTAGAGGCGATGTAACACATGGAGCAAACATTTAAAAAATAGAGGCGATGTAACACATGGAGCGAACATTTAAAAAACAGAGGCGATGTAACACATGGAGCAAACATCTAAAAAATAGAGGCGATGTAACACATGGAGCAAACATTTAAAAAATAGAGGCGATGTAACACATGGAGCAAACATTAAAAAAATAGAGGCGATGTAACACATGGAGCAAACATTTAAAAAATAGAGGCGATGTAACACATGGAACAAACATTTAAAAAATAGAGGCGATGTAACACATGGAACAAACATTTAAAAAATAGAGGCGATGTAACACATGGAACAAACATTTAAAAAAATAGAGGCGATGTAACACATGGAGCAAACATTTAAAAAATAGAGGCGATGTAACACATGGAGCAAACATTTAAAAAATAGAGGCGATGTAACACATGGAGCAAACATTTAAAAAATAGAGGCGATGTAACACATGGAGCAAACATTTAAAAAATAGAGGCGATGTAACACATGGAGCCAACATTTAAAAAATAGAGGTGATGTAACACATGGAGCAAACATTTAAAAATTAGAGGCGATGTAACACATGGAGCAAACATTTAAAAATTAGAGGCGATGTAACACATGGAGCAAACATTTTAAAAATAGAGGCGATGTAACACATGGAGCAAACATTTAAAAATTAGAGGCGATGTAACACATGGAGCCAACATTTAAAAATTAGAGGCGATGTAACACATGGAGCAAACATTTAAAAATTAGAGGCGATGTAACACATGGAGCAAACATTTAAAAAATAGAGGCGATGTAACACATGGAGCGAACATTTAAAAAACAGAGGCGATGTAACACATGGAGCAAACATCTAAAAAATAGAGGCGATGTAACACATGGAGCAAACATTTAAAAAATAGAGGCGATGTAACACATGGAGCAAACATTTAAAAAATAGAGGCGATGTAACACATGGAGCAAACATTTAAAAAATAGAGGCGATGTAACACATGGAACAAACATTTAAAAAATAGAGGCGATGTAACACATGGAACAAACATTTAAAAAATAGAGGCGATGTAACACATGGAACAAACATTTAAAAAATAGAGGCGATGTAACACATGGAACAAACATTTAAAAAATAGAGGCGATGTAACACATGGAGCAAACATTTAAAAAAATAGAGGCGATGTAACACATGGAGCAAACATTTAAAAAATAGAGGCGATGTAACACATGGAGCAAACATTTAAAAAATAGAGGCGATGTAACACATGGAGCCAACATTTAAAAAATAGAGGTGATGTAACACATGGAGCCAACATTTAAAAAATAGAGGCGATGTAACACATGGAGCAAACATTTAAAAATTAGAGGCGATGTAACACATGGAGCCAACATTTAAAAAATAGAGGCGATGTAACACATGGAGCCAACATTTTAAAAATAGAGGCGATGTAACACATGGAGCCAACATTTTAAAAATAGAGGCGATGTAACACATGGAGCAAACATTTAAAAAATGTCCAACGAACGGAAGATTTTGTATGCTTTATAAAAAGAAAAAAAAGCGCTTTTAATTTGTGTGTAAATGAAGAGTTATTTACCCATGGGGTCAGTAAAAATGAACACAAAAACAATACACGTGTCAAAATTAGGTTCAATCTCTAATCTGTTGAAAAATCAAAAAGAAAAGCGGTTGTAAACAATCTAGCAAGCAGAATAATAAGCGAAATCACACTTAATCGCGAAATGCATAGGAACTCTGAAGTTAATAATTCTCGCCTAAAAACACAGCTTTTTATTTAGATGAGTTCTTGCTGTAAATGTTTTACAAAGAGGGACAAATAGATACGGTAGTAAAGTTACGTTAATTGCAATTTTGGGAACACATCGCTGTTCCGTTTACTGTCTCCATCTACTTTGGGGGTTCAATATGAAGACTGTGCCAGTTGACACGGTTAAGATTCGAATAAAAATTGTTGTTTGGAATAAATACAATTTAGGCGCGCAGAGTGAAAATTGTTGTATTGGCGCGTGACAAATATAAAATAACGCCCACGCAAATTCCGATGTGGCTTTATATATTAAATCAACTCAAAACGAGCGGACGTAGTTGAGAGCACACCACGGGATATTTCTGTCCAATGAGATTTCTCCAAAGACATATTTTTCTAAACTTTTCTCCTTAAGCTCGCTGGAGCCTATCCAAATAGTATTTAAGCACACACAAACATCAAACTTTCTCTCTCAACTGACTCTTCATCCGGAGGTTACACGCATCTTACTATCCCTCTTCCATTTCACCCTTTCGCGCGCTTCATACAATTTCACAGGCGAACATTACCTATTGCCTCTTTTAATATTTTATAACAAATGAACATTCAACAAAAGAAAAGACATTCTTCTATTTACTTACCCTGAAACTAAAGGAAGGACTCATGAACTCATTACAAAAAGAAATATATTCTATTTGTTAATAGTTTATTTAAGTAAATAAACTTCCGTTGATTTTGCATGTAAAGTTTTCTTATTATTATTTTTATTTGTGGAGGAAGTTATCACCAAAAAAAGGTATGACGACCCCAACAAGACTTACCTCTGATGGGCGAAAGAGATGGCTTGAGGTCACATCACTAGAAGGTGGCCACAGAAAATGGAACTCGGATTCCTGAAAACGAAAAAACAACCAAAAAAAATCACTTAGTGACTTATTTACATTGTTGCGTTGTATTTTTAATTTATTTTTATTTATAAGTAAAATAATTATTTTACTTATAAATCGTTGAGATGCTTCTCCAAATCAACCCGAGAAAATTTGGCTAGTTAAAAATCAAAATAGCAGGAAAACTTTAGGAAATGCTTACTTGTGATGGAAAAATATAAGCGTACATGTTGGGATTAAATATCCCTGGAAGAAAGTTCAATTCTCACACGTGAGAATGCAGTAACAATTATGTAGATAAGTGCAAAATAGAAACAGGGCAACAGCTTTTGTGAGAAGGAACACAACAACAATCGTATATGAGTTTAAAACACTTTTACTTGTGAGAAAACATGAGGGCAAATATATACAACAAATGGTGAGTTCAAAGTTCAGAAAGGATGAAGTTTATTTAGGTTTGCGAAAACGTGCTTTGCGAACTTATCTTGTGGGAATTCTGGTAACAGGTTGCACGTGCGTCCGCCTCCATTCTGGCTCTTGTCGAGATGTAGTCACTTCAGTCCAAGATGGTTGGTCACAGGAAGGAGTGGGGCTCTCTGCAACTGCCGTCGAGGGCTTTGTCTCAGAAGAATCCAACCGCGGTCCTACCAGGTTCAAAAGGTGGGTCGAAAAGAGGCCGGGGCACAGCGTGCAAGCGTTTTTATGGGCTGACTCACTTGACCCCTAAGGGAGTAGGGGTTGGGATGCCTGACAGCCAATCCATGAGACCCTTAAGGGACAAGGCTGCAGCCAGTCAGTGAGGGGGGCGTTAATAAATTCCAATAGGTGCACTATTCCTTGTATGAGCCAGTGTATAGCCATGTCGAGGGGATCTTATTTGGGCTTCGAATACTATGTTATTTTGAATATTTGGTCAGGGTTTACTTGTAGGGTGAAGTATCCTCATGTCAGGTTGTCCTCAAAAACCCTTGTACAAAGAAACCGAAGAGACTTGAGTATGTTGTAACAAATCCATCAATTACAGACGTTAATATTCATTAGCAAACAAAAAGAAAACTACAAAAGTTCGTGACCTTCGGCTCAAGAAACATTGAGCCCCCTGACAATGGTGCGCTCTTCGTTTTGACGGTCGTTGATTCTGCTAAACTGCGACTTTCACAATTTTACACGGTGTCGTCTGTGGCCTGTATCAATGATTAACTCATAATATAACACATGAATTTAAGTAACTTAATGTTTAACTTTCTTTCTTTCTCAACTCGAGTTCCCGTCCCTTACTGAACTAAAAAAGAAGGGTCAGAATTAATTACTGATGCCTGGAGTGCGCCACTAAAAGAAAAGAGTCAAAAGGGTTAAATTCTGTGTCAAAATTGGTGCGCTGAGCCTCACTTTAAACTCAGTTACTTTGGTATTTAAACACTTATTGATTTGATCCAGGAAGTATGAGTTCTGTCCTAGGTCACCTCGATCAAATCGGGGTTCAACATTATTTTTTCTTTCTCTTTATTTTATTTGACATAATATCAACACTTTTCCTCTTTCGGAATTTTTGAGCTGAACTTAGTAAGTCATTGTCGCCTAACATATGTTAGCCTAACAATGACTTACTAAGCAGACCTAGTATAGAATTCAATACAATATGGGAAGCTATAATTATAAATAATAGATAAGTACTGATCTATTGTGATAAGTAGTTAGATCAAAAACAAGAATAGGTTTTAGGCTCCCAACATGAATACTAGAATTGTCTGCAAGGACCTGTGGCCCTATTGATATAGTACTAAGTAAAATTCAGTTTTAAGTGACAGTTATCTGAAGGTACGGGCGATTCAAAGAATTGCGAATTACTGAAGACTTCTTCCCAGTCATGGCAGATGGAACGAGAGCATGCTACCCCCGTGGATTTAATAAAGGGTTCCGTCCAAGTCCCGAGTTCGACAGGTCGGAGGTTACATCGGCCGAAACGTTGTGATAAAAACACCTAAAATGAGAACAGTAGTCCGAATATACCAAATTCTACAAATACTTTTCTCTGTTATTTAATGACCGATCCAAATCATTTTGATAAAAGTTTTATGCGTTAAATTCTTACCGTACTTACTTATTCACGATGTCAATCTTTGTGTATACCATCGAGTGCCGTTCCGTATATGAGACCATGGCAGGTATTACCACTTCGGGTAAAAGTAGATTGACCCAGTTAAAATCACTTAAGAAGGAAACAAAAAAGAAAAACAAGTTCAAAAGGCAGTTTTCCTTTTTTTCTTCTTAAGTGATTTCAACTAGGTAAATCCTCTTGTCAGTTGTTGAGGTCAATATCTTAGATTTGTATCTCCCCTGATAGTCTGCTTAGCAAGGTGCTTGCTAGGTAGCGAAACACGTGTAGGGAAGTATAGCTTTACAAAATAAATAATAAAATAAAAGATCTTTTCGTTGTGATGAATCCTCTCTGGAAGAAAGAGACAAAATATCTTGGTAAACTCTCCAAATATACGTATAAATGCACTGTACCCTATAATCGGGGTTCATCGAGCTTGTTTTTATTGGCCTTGTTCCAGACTTTTATTGAATATTCTCAGTGAAACATCAAAATCTTTATATATATATATATATATATATATATATATATATATATATATATATATATATATATATATATAAGTAGTGTTCTTTTTTTCTCAATTTTTATTCTCATCATTCATTCATTTAATTATATATATATATATATATATCTTTTTTTTTTAGATTTTTAATTTTTAATTTTAATTTTTTAATGTTAAATTTCTTTTCTTCTTCTTCTCTTTCTCTATCCCTCCATTTCATTCTCTCCAAATATGATCTGAGGTTAAGATCGGATTCTAACTCTGCCTGATGAGATCTCAGTTTATAGTAACTGTTGATCGATAACATCGACATGCCAGTGTCGCAGATTTTGTACATGTCTGTGTAAATAAAATTATCATATATAAAGCTCTATTTTGATATTGAGCACTTTTTATAAACCCGGTAAAAATTCTATGGATTACCACCCTGTGGATATTTTTCACCTGGATTATTACCATTATATATATATATATATATATATATATATATATATATGAGAGAGAGAGAGAGAGAGAGGGAGAGAGAGAGAGAGAGAGGATCCCTCGTGGCCGGTTTGTGAAATAATACAAAATAATATTAGTTTTAAGTCGCTATTTTTAAGAATTCTGTTCACACCTCACAGAAGGATTGAAGAAGGGAATGGTTTCCGAAAATTTTCTATATATGTTTTTTTAAGGGGAGGGCTAAAAAAAAACTGAAATTAGGATTTACCTAATCCTTTACTTCTAAAATCGTCCAATAAATTCGGCACGAAATTGTAAGTTGCACGTTTATTGATTTTTTCTTCATTCAAAGTTTTTTATTCACTATTATCATCATATTTCTTCTCCAACTTATGATTTTCTGTTGACTGAATACACTTATATATATATATATATATATATATATATATATATATATATATATATATATATATATATATATATATATATAGTATATAGTATATAGTATATTTATGGCAATTAAGCTACACATAGGCTCCAGGCTAAAATGCATGGAGTTAGTTTTGCCGGGTCTTTTTATATACACGACTAGCTAGTTAACCAATCAGATTCCTTGTTGTTCTCTCAGCCAATCGTTGGGCTTCCCACGAACAAAAGTCCGGTTATTTTTACTTCCTATATCCTTTTCTATTGTTCTGTTTTCTATAGAGTGGCCTATATCCTGTTTCTTTGTTGTGTCAATATAATGGGTGAACTTATTTTAACACGTGGTTTCTTGTATTTTTATTTTAGGTTTTAGTTTTTAAATTGTTAGGTTTTAGTTAGTTTAGTTTTTTTTTCTTTTACTTATTTGTTTAATTATTTATGTATTGTTAGCCTAAGGTAAATTTAATTCTGTGCGGCAGTTGTTTGATATCTCACTTTTACAGTTTAATAGATTTTGGGGGTCTTCGAAGTTTAGGATTTCAAATTTTTAATTCAGACATAATCTGCACGGGTCATCTAAATTTCTACATGTACTGGCCTGTCGTATTATTTTACCTTCAATTATTGGTGAGCGTCCATTTTCTTTGAGCTCCCAATAGTGGTTTGCTAGTGATGTTTTAATTCGACGTTCTCTGTTTTTAAATGTGCTTTTGTGGTCATAATATCTGGTTTTAAAATCTAGGGAGATTATACCTACGTAGTACTTCTTGTTATTCAGTCTTTCCATGGCAAATATTGTGGCTTGGTATACAATACTTTTGGTTAGGCATTTATTTTGTAGTGGACAAAGTGTACGATTTATGCAGTTACATCTTTTCTCTTCATTGCTAACTTTTTCATTTCTATTCGGGTGGTTACTATTAATGTTTTGTTTATTTCTATTTGTATTGTTTATATTTTTGTTCTTCTTAGTGTTATTTTTGTTATATTTTCCACTTTTTTATGTAATTTGTTATTTTTTTCCTCTCTGCTGTTCTCTTTTAGTATTTTGTTATTGTGTGCCTTAATTATCATTTCTAGGATTTCGAAGCGGCTGTAGGATAGTTTTAGGTTATTTTTATTGAATATTTTATGCAGGGGATTGGTTACGGGGAAGTGGATTTCAATCAGATTTAGGAATTTTTTGCCCAGTTTAGTTTTTAGCATCTGGTTATAGGGCGGAGTATAGTAGATTATATTTCTCTTTCTTTTCTTTTTAATTTTGTTGTAATTATTAGTGTCCTGTTTCTTAATTATACTACGTAGCTCTACTTACGTATCAAGCACTGTTGAAGTAAATACTGAAAATTGATACATAAAAATTATATCTCCTTATAAAATTTCATGTGTATGTATGAAATATATATATATATATATATATATATATATATATATATATATATATATATATATATATATATATATATATATATTATCTGTATTTACTCAGTGTTGCCCGGGAGTCTTTTTACTTTTATTCTTTTATTCTTTTTTCGCTCACTTTGCTTTTAACCATAATTTCTTGTAAGGAGATATTTACGTTTCTGAGAAAGATTTCTTTTTCCTCCGTATTCTTCTGGTGTTCAAATCGCAAGTAAATCCACACGTGGTTCCAAGAGGACATGCCTCGTCCGATTTCGCCGACGATTCTGAAGAATTTGAACATTTTAGATGTGTTTATTGGCACGGTAACGCTTATATGAGTTTGAAGAGGTGTACACACCTTTAAGAAAACGTTTTTCGAAATGTATTATAGAATTTAGAACCCCCCCCCCTAAAAAAAACGGGCCCCCGTATACACTTTATATGATATCTCCTTTATTTATTCACCGATTGCCCTTATTTTACAGGACATGGCAGAATCAACCACCGTGAGTACACCAAGACCTCAGTGGGTGCTGGGACAAAGAATACACTGTGTTAAATTTTACTACAAGAGAGGCTCGTTTAAGAAAACCCAGGACAGTTTCATGCATCAGTTCGAATGTGAAAAGGCTTCATCCAAAAGCAGAATTCAGAACTGGGTGGACCACTTCGAGAAGTATGGGACCGTGGAGAACTTCAACGCTGCCAGTGAGAACCGTCCAAGCTACTCGGGACGTCCCAAGAAGCGGACAGCCGAGCTGGTCGAAAGTGTGAGAGAGTCTCTCCAGGAGAATCCGAAACGCTCTGTGCGTAAGCGAAGTCAGTCCCTCGTGAGACTTGCAAGAGAGTGCTGGTGAACGATATCAGGGCTTACCCATACATAATACAGACGCTGCAGACCCTTACAGCCTCAGACAAGAAGCAGAGGAGCGCTATGGCAGTCAACATGCTCGATAAGATCGAGGAGACACCAGGTTTCCTTAACCTCCTTTGAACCTCAGATGAAGCCCACTTCCATCTTGACGGAAAGGCAAACTCCAAGACAAATGTCTTCCGGGGGTCCTCCAGATCTAATGAAGTAGCCACCAAGCCCTTACACTCTCCTAAGTGCACGGTGTGGGCTGCAATCTCTATTAGAGGCATCATCGGACCAATCTTCATCGAAGAATCTGACGCAGCAGTGACAGTCACCAAGGAGCGGTATGTGGAGGTCCTCAAAACCTTCAAGAGTGAGCTCCAGACCCTCTACCCGTCGCTCATGAGCAAGTTCTGATTCCAGCAAGACGGAGCAAGTTCTCACACCTCAAACCTGTCCTGAGATTGGCTGAAAGAGAACTTCAGAGGCCGAGTGATCAGTCTCAAGACTAATTTTGAGTGGCCACCCCATAGCCCAGACCTAAGCCCTCCCATATTTTTTCCTTTGGGGCTATCTTAAGGACAGAATGTACGCAAGGAAACCCAGAACCATCACGGAACTCAAGGAATCCATCAGGGAGGAGATGAGAGCCATTCCCAATTCAGTCTGTAAGAACGTCATGGACAACTTCGTTCTGCGCCTCAAGAAATGCACGGAGCTAAATGGAGGCCATCTAGAACACATGCTGTAGAACGGAGAAAAAAAGGCCAAATACCCTAGTATTTTGATGTGATGTTTTGAATATAATAAACTAGTTATGACCAAAAATTCATTTCATTCGGACGAAACACTAAGAAACGAGGCCTAATTAGAGTTGGGGCCCGTTCTTTTTGGGTCACCCTGTATATATAAAAAAACATTTTTTAAAAAACATAACGTTTCTTGTTTGTTTTTTTTCAAAATTCTATAATACATTTCGGGTCATAAATTTATTATTTGTATACCCTAACCCTAACCCTAACTCTAACCCTAACCCTAACTCTCATAAAATGACATCTATCTAAGTTTTACATTATCCCCGATCCGAGGGGGAGGGACGGGGGCATCCAACACTCTACATGAGTGCAATACTTCTGTATTAAATACAATCAGACCTTGTATCTTTAAACATTTACCCACACAGTGGTCCTCCTGGACTAAGGACTTCTCGCTCTGGAATCCAAGTCGAACCGAAGCAAACACAACCATAAGGAGGAAGATCGTTTTTCTATTTCGTTTTCTGTTGATGCCGATTCTGTGTTCGCCCTTCATTCACGATTGATTCGAAGTGATTTTGTTCACATCTGATTGCGTTAAGTTCTCAAGTCAGACTTCCTAGCTTTTCGCCCTAGTCCCTATCCCTCCTGACGTCACTCCCTCTAGCTATTATCTCCACAGAATAATGATGACTCCAAAAGTCAACCGCTCGACCTATTCCCGACCCTTACATCCTGCCTAACTTAACAACAATCTCTCGGTGAACATAAATCCTTAAATGCTTAGTAGTTGACATACGAGCAATATCTAACATTTTGTTTGTTTGTTATCTTGGTGTTTTGTCCTCGTTCTCTTTTTGTCTTCGCATGTGCAAACCCTAACCCTGACCCTATCCTTATCCCTATTCTTAACCCATACCCTATCCCTAACCCTATCCCTAACCCTAACCCTATCCCTAAACCTAACCCTAACCCTATCCCTATCCCTATCCCTATCCCTAAACCTAACCCTAACCCTATCCCTATCTCTATCCCTAACCCTATCCCTAACCCTAACCCTATCCCCAAAACTTAACCCTAACCCTATCCCTAACTCTGACCTTTACCCTAACCCTAACCCTAACCCTATCCCTATCCCTAACCCTAACCCTAACCCAGACTCAGCAATCGAGTTTCTGTCAAATATTTTCAGTATTCAGCATGACTGGATACACCCATTCAGATAGAAGAACATAATTTGTATGAAAGGATCCACGCGAATACGTCATCGGAATTGCTAATAACTGGACAACACCTTATCATCCTCAGCGAAACGGTCAGTGTGAACTGTAAAATGGAGTTATTTGGAAACACGTCTCAAAGAAATCTCAAGGAATCACAATGGGAAACGGTTCCGCCTAATCTCTTCCTTGTAATGCTACCAATGCGACGCAACACAAAATACGAGTTTTCCATTATTACCAACGGCCATTCCGTACCTACTTGTTTATCTACTGCACGGCAGCGAGTTGTGCACCATCTACGCCTGTCAGGAGCAGCGACTCAACACCTTCCACCTGCGAAGCGTCCGCCGCATCCTTGCCAAACTTTGGCAGGATAAGCTTTCCAACACAGATGTTTTCTTATCCTGCACAAGACTTCCCAACATGTTCACCCTCCTCAGGCAACGCAGACTACACTGGTTGGGCCATGTCCACCGCATGAAGGATGGAGAGTTGGCATCTGGGAAGAGGTCCACTTGTCGCCCTCAACTTCGATACAAAGATGTTGTGAGGCGAGACATGAAGGCGATCGACATCTACATTGGGTCTTGGGAGAGCATTGCAGATGATCATTCAAGATGGAAAGGAAGTCTGAACCAACACCTGAGAGCAGGCAAGGAAAAGCTGATCAACGTTGCTGCAGTAAATCATGCATGTAGAAAGGAGTGCATCAATGTCAATATTCCAGAGGTCACACATGTTTGTGACCTTTGCAACAGAAACTACCGCCGCTCCCGCTCCCGCTCTCGCATTGGTCTCTTCAGTCACAAGCAGTATATCTTTCTTGTGGTCTTTTGATCTTACCGGATTCCAGGACAAGAATTCATCTAGTCTGGTGGAGTATCCAGCTACGTGCTGTTAGTTTAGGTAACATCACTATTTCTCGTATGAACAAGTGTATAGCCGTGCCGAGGAGATCTTATTTGGGCTTTGAATACTATGTTATTTAGAATATTTGGTCAGGGTTTACTTGTAGGGTGAAGTATTCTCATGTCAGGTTGTCCTGACAAACCCCTGTACAGAGAGACATAAGACACTTGAGTATGGTGTCTCGAAGGTAATTCAAACTCTCGTATTTAAGTTCTGTCACTTTTGTGTGTGTGTGTGTGTGTGTGTGTGTGTGTGTGCGTGTGTGTGTCCAACTAAAAGTTAGAAACTACGCAAGATACTTAGTGTAACCCCCAACCTGGTTATGGTAAACAAAAAAAAATAATTGTTCATTCCCTTGGAGTCATCAAGGACCAAATTAGTGCAGGGGAGAAAGAGGGGGGGGGAGGTTAAAATTATTTTTACTGGTAGTTGTTTAAAAACAACACTGAAACTAGGTCAGTCACTCAGTCAGCTTTCTTTTTGCTTTCCGGCTTCTATCTGTACCAGAGAGAGAGAGAGAGAGAGAGAGAGAGAGAGAGAGAGAGAGAGAGAGAGAGAGAGAGAGAGAGAGAGAGATGTTACGCACGTTTTTAAAAAACTCTTTCATTTTGTTATCGCTGTTCGGGCAACGCCGGGTAACCTTGCGAGTATCTAAATAAATCTGTGGTTGTAAAGATATATAAGTTTTGGGCCCGTTACTCTAACCACGAGGCTAAGACTGCTGGAAGAAGTCGTCTCCGTTGCAGCGAGTAAGGAAGGGGGGAAGGGGGGGGGGCGATGGTGAAAAAGAAAGAAAGAAAGAAAGAAAGAAAGAAGCTGTCTCTTAACGACGGCGGCTTTATAATCCGGTTATCTCCCTTGGAATGCAAATTGACAAAACGTTGCGTTCTTGATCAATATTGCGTGAAAACCAGTCGAATCAAGAAAAGAGAGAGCGAAACCGACGCAAACACAAGATTAATAAGTCGTCGCGTGTTTTCGTAGTGAACGTTGCTTTTCTGTATGTATATCGAAGTAAATATACTCTTACTGCCTTTCGTACTGATCAGGAATCGTAGTTAAGCGCACACCCTTAGAATGTGTTTGGTTTTTATCCCATAAGTGAGCGTCCCCCCGCCCCCCATTCATCTTTTTGATAATTTTCTTTTTTTTTCTTCGTGTTTACAGCAATCTCATTTAAAACGAAACTTGTTGTCTCCCCTTGGCCACTGACAAAAGATTACTCCATTATCATGATTATCTTGCTTTTCTGTTAGGATAGATAAATAAATAATTAAATAAATAAATAAATAAAAACGGACATAAAGTACCCCCCCCCCCCAACTGGAATTTATATCTTTAGAGTTTCATTTAGTTTTCGGTGTTTGTACAGATTAGCGTGCATATGAAAAACGCTGAAAATCGCAGTTCCAATTAAATTAACCGGAAAACTCTTTGATATAATTATGTATCAAGCAAAAATAGGTTTGTACACCAAAAATTAGCAAAAACTATCGAGTAGAATTGTAATAAAAAATAAAAACCCGTTATTTCATTTAATCGTGTTCGGCCATTGATTCGAGCGAAAAACACGAAATTCAGGGGAAGATTCAGTCTGTCACATTAACACGTAATAAATCAATGGCAGTAATCAAATACAATGAAACTGATTTTTATTTTTTATTAAAATTCTATTCGATCATTTTTCCTACTTTTTGTTGGATATTTATTTAAATCTGCTGCGTAAGTATAAATAATAATGTTTTTTTTTGTGTGGTATTGATAATTTAATACGGACGCTTCTCTGTACAAGCACCTAGTTTTTTAGTGGGTAGAGGGGAGACTGACTGAAATACTTATCCGGCACCTAGTTCGGTTCGGTCTTAGGAACCCATCCTCCCAGACATTACCGCCTCCTTGAGGAACCCCTTGGTTGTTTTGTTTTACGGCATATCAACCCTTTTTGGGTTATTTAATGTCGAATCCAGTCATTTTGGTAAAAGTTTTTATGCCTCAAGTTCTATATACCTCCAAATATTTATTCATTGTGTTTCGTTTGGATGTTTTGTTGAAGAAAATTGTTGTTTTTGTTTTGGGCTTTTCAGAACATGATTGAGTTTTGCAAAGGGAAAGGAAAAAAAAACAATAACATCAATGTTTGGTGCATTTTTGGTCAGGAATCCAGTTTCTTCAGACAACCTGATCTGGTCGCACCAGATAGATAGATAGATAGATAGATAGATAGATAGATAGATCAGACAAGCATACTTTCACATTCAGTTGATAGAAAGATGAGTAGATGGATATATATATATATATATATATATATATATATATATATATAGGATGAACATCCTAATATGTTATCATGTCGGCGTAAAAAAGCCACCATTCGCCCATGCATGGAGTATTGTTGCCACATCTGGGCTGGGGCATCATCCACTAGTCTCTCCCTCTTAGACAAGGTAAAAAAAAAGAGTCGCCAACTTGATAGGACCTTCACTATCCACCAAGCTCCAGCCCCTATCCCATCGCCGCAATGTAGCATCCTTGTGCCTGTTTTACAAGTACTTCAATGGATTATGCTCTGATGAGCTTGCTGCTCTGGTACCCCCATGACGTAAATTCACTAGACCAACCCGACAATCTGCCAAATCCCATCCATTCACTGTGGAGGTCCCCAGATGCCGAAGAGCTTTCTATTCCAAAAGCTTCTTTCCTCGTGCTGCTGGACTCTGGAACTCCCTCCTTGCTCCCTGTTTTCCTGACGGTACTGACATGCAAAAATTTAAAACTAATGTAAACAGACATCTCGCTGCGTAGCTCCTAATTTAGGTTCCCCACCCCCACCTTCACTTTTTTGCTCAGTAGCCCCTTAAGTCTACATTGGCGGCCTGCCTTGTTTGGGGTGAACTATGTTACCCCCCCCCCCTCAGAAAAACAAACAACTCCTAAAGTCACTTCAACAACAAATGCTCAAACTGGGGTCATAAAAACCAGCTCCCAGAGACAGTCTAACAAAAAGGCACAAAAAAGCTAAAAATGTTGACCACGTGGGTTGCTTACAACTACGTTGGGAAAACCATTGGTGAAACACATAAAAAGCATCACGCAGCGCCAAACTTTTTCTTTCCTCTTTCTCCTCATTCCAGTGAGCAGGCAACAGCGTTTTCGCTTCGACTACCCCCCGCCTTCGGGTGTGGGGAGACTGCTGGACATTTTAACTCACACACGCACGGCGGCTACTTTCAACTCACACACACGCACATACTTACACACACTGCTGACAAAGGCACATACACGCCCTATCATTTTAAACTCCTGCACGCACACACATGCGTACAACCACACATTGCTGACAAAGGCACACACACATACAAATGACTTATCAACTCACGTGCACGCACATACATACATACGCACTCATAAATTACATGCATAAACATTTATCGTTTCTCTAACTGAACATTGAAATGAACATTTAATGCTTTGTAATTTGTAAATATAAAAATCTATTGTGTTACTTTTGAACTACGTTTTATTCTCCCTTCAACTTATGCATGCTTTATCTTTCATTCAACCATTTCATGTTTTTCCATGTTTATCCGTTTTTACTCTTTTAAACATTTCTTTACACAATCTAAATGTAAGCGTGGATCTTAGCATTTTCTCTAAGACACAATATCTTACCAAGCGAAGGTCCGCGCTCCTACACATACGTACATAGGTAGATAAACCTAAGTTTTATTCACCCTTCTCACAGGCTGGACTTGACACGAGGTCAGTTTCAACATGGACGGAATTGAAATCTCCCCAAATGGGGGAATTCCGGATGACTACAAAATTTGCCGTTTAGGACTTGCACTTGTATGGCCACATCCCGGGTTAAGAGGCTTCAGACAACGGGATATTCCAATCCCTCATCCTAAAGAAAGAGTTGATGCCTGTGAGGATGACCAAACAGAACCATATTCCACTCAACTCGATGGCATGTGTCTGGTAAATATAGATTTAAGTAGGTTATGTTGATAGAGAGATAAACTGGAGTTAGCTATCTATGAATCTAGATAGACAGTAAGTAGAGTTTAGCAAGTTGGGTTGGTATACATATATAAATAAATATAGATATAGAGATAGACTTAAGTAGGCTCAGAATAGATGAATAGATGGGTGTGTGTGTGTATATATATATATATATATATATATATATATTTGTATATATATATATTTGTATATATATATTTATATATATATATATTTATATATATTTATATACATATATTTATACATATATTTATATATATATATTTATATATATATATATATAAAATATATATATTTATATATATATATATATATAATATATATATATATATTTACATATATATACATATATATATTTATATATATATGTATATATAAAGTGGTGTACTAAAAGCGAACTTTTAGGAAAGGTAAAACCTATTGTGAAGAGTATACAGCTCAATATCCAGGATAGAGCAGGTAGATATGAAGAAGAATGGAAAGGAATTAGAGAAGCAAAAGCCAAATTAAAATTCAATTCAATTGCTCAGAGCAAGGTATATTCCGCAAAAAGGCAATTTATTCAAGTTAAATTTTCCTTGCTTCTACATAAATTCACACGGACAGATGTCTGCCATTCCGTGATGCGTTCAATAGTAGCGTTTATTCTACATTTTGTATAACTTAACTATAACCATAACTTTTACCCTTACTTAATGCTAACCGTTGTATATAACACAATCATTTTCCCGGAAGAAAAAAGTTCAAGCAGAAAAATATATATCGGAAATTCCGCCGGTGGCTTAAGGAAAATTTAACTTGAATAAATTGCCTTTTTGCGGAATATACCTTGCTCTGAGCAATTGAATTGAATTTTGATTTGGCTTTTGCTTCTCTAATTCCTTTCCATTCTTCTTCATATATATATATATATATATATATATATATATATATATATATATATATATATATATATATATATATATATATATATATTCCAGGCACAGGAATCAGCCATCGGCAATCACCTCGTTAGTACAAATAGTTGTTCTGACAAGTATTCCGATGGGTGGTTTTCTGTTTTACACAGTGCCAGGTCGAACTACCATCTCAATATTATTGAGGCGTTAGTCATTAACAACTCTCGACCTAGCCTGTGTAGACAAAAGATTTTGAAGCATCAGCTGGAGATCTTTAATGATTCAAATCCACCATAACGTTGAGAGATTTACCTTCTTTTTTTTTTTGTTTTCCTCTCAATCGTTTCCTCCAACTGAAATAAGTTTTTTCCCCTCCTATCTCATTGGACTTTTAGTTTTTAATTTACCATTCTGACGTTTCCTCTCAGAGGGTCAGACGATAAGGCCTTAAGGTAATTTTAACAATTTTCCTTTTTTTTTCCACTCGCCTGTTTCATTAATTATAATAATGCTTCCTCTAAAATTAATCCTACGATTCTGTTGTACACGAAATTTACTTATTTATATATATATATATTTATATATATTAATTAATCACGTTCAAATATTGACAACATGAACAAAACCAATACTTTTCAAAAGTGCTCAATATATATCAGAGCTTTTTATATTAAAATAAACATAGTTTGATTATCTGACAATTGGTTTAGAATCTCTTCAGATGTTCTGAAACAATTGTCGGATACTCAAACTATGTTTATTTTAATACATTTATATATATATATATATATATATATATATATATATATATATATATATATATATATATATATATATATATATATATATATATATATATATATGACGTCACTTGCTTATAATACATCATTCCTTCCCTTAATAGAAGTAGAATGCCTCGACGTCAAAATTATCATAGTTTATTCGCTGTTTACAATTGGCCCAGCGATTAGCGACGTCGGACTGGAGTTGAAAAATACTTGAGGTCCTGGGTTTCGAATCGCATGACCGGTAGTGAATAGTCATATCTCTATGCTGATGAGTCCCGATTGAAAAAGGACGAAACGCATACGTACATAGATAATAAACAATAACATATATATATATATATATATATATATATATATATATATATATATATATATATATATATATATAAGTAGGTTCACGTTGATGGATAAGCAAATTAGATTGCTTGATGGATACGTAGATATTGTTAGGGCTTGATTCAGCTTCGTGGCCACCAAGAGATAAGTAGGCCAGATAGATAGATATGAAGCGAATGTGTGGAAGGATCTGTTGTATAAGGTCCCATAAAAATACCCCACGCCACCTCCCAAATAAGACGAAATGTGGGCAGAAGTAAAAAACAAGAAATTTCTATTTCTACTTACTCAAGAGGAATCCATTCTTGTCATCGGTATTCGCATAAAAAAGACTATCCCCCCCCTATATGCTTGTTTCTACATAAACTCACACGGACAGATGTCTACCATTCCGCGATGCGTTCAATAGTAGCGTTTATTCTAAATTTTGTCCAACTTAACTATAACCCTAACTTTTACCCTTACTTAATGCTAACCGTTGTATATAACACAATCATTTTTCCGAAAGAAAAAAGTTCAAGCAGAAAAATATATATCGGAAGTTCCGCCGGTGGCTTGAGACAACGTTTTTATATCGGAAATGATTGAGACAACGTTTTTATATCGGAAATGATTGAGACAACGTTTTTATATCGGAAACGATTGAGACAACGTTTTTATATCGGAAATGATTGAGACAACGTTTTTTATATCGGAAATGATTGAGACAACGTATTTATATCGGAAATGATTGAGACAACGTATTTATATCGGAAATGATTGAGACAACGTATTTATATCGGAAATGATTGAGACAACGTTTTTATATCGGAAATGATTGAGACAACGTTTTTTATATCGGAAATGATTGAGACAACGTTTTTATATCGGAAATGATTGAGACAACGTTTTTTATATCGGAAATGATTGAGACAACGTATTTATATCGGAAATGATTGAGACAACGTATTTATATCGGAAATGATTGAGACAACGTTTTTATATCGGAAATGATTGAGACAACGTTTTTTATATCGGAAATGATTGAGACAACGTTTTTATATCGGAAATGATTGAGACAACGTATTTATATCGGAAATGATTGAGACAACGTTTTTATATCGGAAATGATTGAGACAACGTTTTTATATCGGAAATGATTGAGACAACGTTTTTATATCGGAAATGATTGAGACAACGTATTTATATCGGAAATGACTGAGACAACGTTTTTATATCGGAAATGATTGAGACAACGTTTTTATATCGGAAATGATTGAGACAACGTTTTTATATCGGAAATAGATGGGACAACGTTTTTATATCTGAAATGACTGAGACAACGTTTTTATATCGGAAATGATTGAGACAACGTTTTTTATATCGGAAATGATTGAGACAACGTATTTATATCGGAAATGATTGAGACAACGTATTTATATCGGAAATGACTGAGACAACGTTTTTTATATCGGAAATGATTGAGACAACGTTTTTATATCGGAAATGATTGAGACAACGTTTTTATATCGGAAATGACTGAGACAACGTTTTTATATCGGAAATGATTGATACAACGTTTTTGTATCGGAAATGATTGAGACAACGTATTTATATCGGAAATGATTGAGACAACGTTTTTGTATCGGAAACGATTGAGACAACGTTTTTATATCGGAAATGATTGAGTCTACGTTTTTATATCGGAAATGATTGAGACAACGTTTTTATATCGGAAATGATTGAGACAACGTTTTTATATCGGAAATGATTGAGACAACGTTTTTATATCGGAAATGACTGAGACAACGTTTTTTATATCGGAAATGATTGAGACAACGTTTTTATATCGGAAATGATTGAGACAACGTTTTTATATCGGAAATGACTGAGACAACGTTTTTATATCGGAAATGATTGATACAACGTTTTTGTATCGGAAATGATTGAGACAACGTATTTATATCGGAAATGATTGAGACAACGTTTTTGTATCGGAAACGATTGAGACAACGTTTTTATATCGGAAATGATTGAGTCAACGTTTTTATATCGGAAATGATTGAGACAACGTTTTTATATCGGAAATGATTGAGACAACGTTTTTATATCGGAAATGATTGAGACAACGTTTTTATATCGGAAATGATTGAGACAACGTTTTTTATATCGGAAATGATTGAGACAACGTTTTTATATCGGAAATGATTGAGACAACGTTTTTATATCGGAAATGACTGAGACAACGTTTTTATATCGGAAATGATTGATACAACGTTTTTGTATCGGAAATGATTGAGACAACGTATTTATATCGGAAATGATTGAGACAACGTTTTTGTATCGGAAACGATTGAGACAACGTTTTTATATCGGAAATGATTGAGTCAACGTTTTTATATCGGAAATGATTGAGACAACGTTTTTATATCGGAAATGATTGAGACAACGTTTTTATATCGGAAATGATTGAGACAACGTTTTTATATCGGAAATGATTGAGACAACGTTTTTATATCGGAAATGATTGAGACAACGTTTTTATATCGGAAATGATTGAGACAACGTTTTTTATATCGGAAATGATTGAGACAACGTATTTATATCGGAAATGATTGAGACAACGTATTTATATCGGAAATGATTGAGACAACGTTTTTATATCGGAAATGATTGAGACAACGTTTTTATATCGGAAATGATTGAGACAACGTTTTTATATCGGAAATGATTGAGACAACGTATTTATATCGGAAATGACTGAGACAACGTTTTTATATCGGAAATGATTGAGACAACGTTTTTATATCGGAAATGATTGAGACAACGTTTTTATATCGGAAATGATTGAGACAACGTTTTTATATCGGAAATGATTGAGACAACGTTTTTATATCGGAAATGATTGAGACAACGTTTTTATATCGGAAATGATTGGTACAACGTATTTATATCGGAAATGATTGAGACAACGTTTTTATATCGGAAATGATTGAGACAACGTATTTATATCGGAAATGATTGAGACAACGTTTTTATATCGGAAATGATTGAGACAACGTTTTTTATATCGGAAATGATTGAGACAACGTTTTGATATCGGAAATGATTGAGACAACGTATTTATATCGGAAATGATTGAGACAACGTTTTTATATCGGAAATGATTGAGACAACGTTTTTATATCGGAAATGATTGAGACAACGTTTTTATATCAGAAATGATTGAGACAACGTTTTTATATCGGAAATGATTGAGACAACGTTTTTATATCGGAAATGATTGAGACAACGTTTTTATATCGGAAATGATTGAGACAACGTTTTTATATCGGAAATGATTGAGACAACGTTTTTATATCGGAAATGATTGAGACAACGTTTTTATATCGGAAATGATTGAGACAACGTTTTTATATCAGAAATGATTGAGACAACGTTTTTATATCGGAAATGATTGGTACAACGTATTTATATCGGAAATGATTGAGACAACGTTTTTATATCGGAAATGATTGAGACAACGTATTTATATCGGAAATGACTGAGACAACGTTTTTATATCGGAAATGATTGAGACAACGTTTTTATATCGGAAATGATTGAGACAACGTTTTTATATCGGAAATGATTGAGACAACGTTTTTATATCGGAAATGATTAAGACAACGTTTTTATATCGGAAATGACTGAGACAACGTTTTTATATCGGAAATGATTGAGACAACGTTTTTTATATCGGAAATGATTGAGACAACGTTTTTATATCGGAAATGACTGAGACAACGTTTTTATATCGGAAATGATTGAGACAACGTTTTTATATCTGAAATGACTGAGACAACGTTTTTATATCGGAAATGATTGAGACAACGTTTTTTATATCGGAAATGATTGAGACAACGTTTTGATATCGGAAATGATTGAGACAACGTATTTATATCGGAAATGATTGAGACAACGTTTTTATATCGGAAATGATTGAGACAACGTTTTTATATCGGAAATGATTGAGACAACGTTTTTATATCAGAAATGATTGAGACAACGTTTTTATATCGGAAATGATTGAGACAACGTTTTTATATCGGAAATGATTGAGACAACGTTTTTATATCGGAAATGATTGAGACAACGTTTTTATATCGGAAATGATTGAGACAACGTTTTTATATCGGAAATGATTGAGACAACGTTTTTATATCGGAAATGATTGAGACAACGTTTTTATATCAGAAATGATTGAGACAACGTTTTTATATCGGAAATGATTGGTACAACGTATTTATATCGGAAATGATTGAGACAACGTTTTTATATCGGAAATGATTGAGACAACGTATTTATATCGGAAATGACTGAGACAACGTTTTTATATCGGAAATGATTGAGACAACGTTTTTATATCGGAAATGATTGAGACAACGTTTTTATATCGGAAATGATTGAGACAACGTTTTTATATCGGAAATGATTAAGACAACGTTTTTATATCGGAAATGACTGAGACAACGTTTTTATATCGGAAATGATTGAGACAACGTTTTTTATATCGGAAATGATTGAGACAACGTTTTTATATCGGAAATGACTGAGACAACGTTTTTATATCGGAAATGATTGAGACAACGTTTTTATATCTGAAATGACTGAGACAACGTTTTTATATCGGAAACGATTGAGACAACGTTTTTTATATCGGAAATGATTGAGACAACGTTTTTATATCGGAAATGATTGAGACAACGTTTTTATATCGGAAATGATTGAGACAACGTTTTTATATCAGAAATGATTGAGACAACGTTTTTATATCGGAAATGATTGAGACAACGTTTTTATATCGGAAATGATTGGTACAACGTTTTTATATCGGAAATGACTGAGACAACGTTTTTATATCGGAAATGATTGAGACAACGTTTTTATATCGGAAATGACTGAGACAACGTTTTTTATATCGGAAATGATTGAGACAACGTTTTTATATCGGAAATGATTGAGACAACGTTTTTATATCGGAAATGACTGAGACAACGTTTTTATATCGGAAATGATTGATACAACGTTTTTGTATCGGAAATGATTGAGACAACGTTTTTATATCGGAAATGATTGAGACAACGTTTTTGTATCGGAAACGATTGAGACAACGTTTTTATATCGGAAATGATTGAGTCAACGTTTTTATATCGGAAATGATTGAGACAACGTTTTTATATCGGAAATGATTGAGACAACGTTTTTATATCGGAAATGATTGAGACAACGTTTTTATATCGGAAATGATTGAGACAACGTTTTTATAGCCACAAACATTCTTGTTTGAAACCAGACTTTCAAAATCAAACGGTATTGCCGAAACATTTGTGGTCGTTGGGAGAAAAATAATCTGACACTTGTGGTCTCCAGTTGATCTGGTATTAGTCTAGCTCCGCGAAATGCTTCAACCAGAGCAGGAATCTGAATTATAGAGCACGGATACAAGAACATATTGAATCAAAGGATTGAGATAATCTATCGATGCAGATACAGAAATATATTTGAAATTCTTTTAATCGTTATAATCCGTTCAATTTACTGATTTTGATTTTCAAATTAGATTTGACAGAAAAGTAGAACAGTAAGAATACACATTAAAAAATATTCACAGTAAAATTTACAAAAACATTGAAAATTAACTTTTAATAAAGGTAAAAGCTACCTTGGGTAATTGAAGAATGTTCATGAAATGAACCCTAACCCCAACTCTAAACCTAACACCTAACCCTAACCCTAGCCCTAGCCCTGGGGTAATTGAAGAATGTTCATGAAATGAACCCTAACCACAACTCCAACCCTAACTCCTAACCCTAAGCCTAGCACTGGGGTAATTGAAGAATGTTCATAAAATGAACCCTAACCCCAACTCTAACCCTAACTCCTAACCCTAACCCTAGCCCTTGGGTAATTGAAGAATGTTCATAAAATGAACCCTAACCCCAACTCTAACCCTAACTCTTAACCCTAACCCTAGCCCTTGGGTAATTGAAGAATGTTCATAAAATGAACCCTGACCCCAACTCTAACCCTAACTCCTTACCCTAACCCTAGCCCTGGGGTAATTGAAGAATGTTCATGAAATTAACCCTAACCCCAACTCTAACCCTAACTCCTAACCCTAACCCTAGCCCTGGGGTAATTGAAGAATGTTCATAAAATGAACCCTAACCCCAACTCTAACCCTAACTCCTAACCCTAACCCTAGCCCTTGGGTAATTGAAGAATGTTCATAAAATGAACCCTAACCCCAACTCTAACCCTAACTCCTAACCCTAACCCTAGCCCTTGGGTAATTGAAGAATGTTCATAAAATGAACCCTGACCCCAACTCTAACCCTAACTCCTAACCCTAACCCTAGCCCTGGGGTAATTGAAGAATGTTCATGAAATGAACCCTAACCCCCACTCTATCCCTAACTCCTAACCTTAACCCTAGCCCTGGGGTAATTGAAGAATGTTCATAAAATTAACCATAACCCCAACTCTAACCCTAACTCCTTACCGTAACCCTAGCCCTGGGGTAATTGAAGAATGTTCATAAAATGAACCCTAACCCCAACTCTAACCCTAACTCCTAACCCTAACCCTAGCCCTTGGGTAATTGAAGAATGTTCATAAAATGAATCCTAACTCCTAACCCTAACCCCAGCCATGGGGTAATTGAAGAATGTTCATAGAATGACCCTAACCTTAATCCTAACTCCTAACCCGTTCTGCCCAATACACCTCTATATCGTGAAGAAATAAACCTACAACCGTTGTTAATTTTACTGTCAGTAATATTTAAATGGACATTCTCATTCTTCTATCAATCTTGTTTTCAAGTCAAAATCAATAAATTGAACGAGTTATAACGATTCAAAGAGTGAATACATCTTTTTGGGACACCCTATATATATATATATATATATATTGAAAATTGAATTAAAAATTTTTTATTTTTATTTTCCGTAACAATACTTTCACGCATGCGCGCACGATCTTCAGACGGCTTGATATTCGAATTCACGATGTTATTATTCCATAGTGTTGACTGACTTTTCTTTAGTCTCGCAGTCTGTGTTTTCTTTTTTATTTCTTTAAAATTCTTATTTTAATTTTATTTATATCTTATTTATTCATGTTTATTTAATTAACGAGTGTATTCATCTCAAATTAAAACAAGACACAATAATATTTGGGTTAGGGTTAGAAATATAATTAAAATAATCAAGCATATTTACCTAAAATTAAACAACACAAAATAATATTAGGGTTAGGGTTAGGATAAGGGTTAGAGTTAGGGTTAGGGTTAGGGTTAGAGTTAGAGTTAGAGTTAGGGTTATGGTTGGGGTTAGAGTTAGGGTTATGGTTAGGGTTATGGTTAGAGTTAGGGTTAGGGTTAGGGTTAGGGTTAGAGTTAGGGTTAGGGTTAGGGTTATGGTTATTGTTAGGGTTAGGGTTAGGGTTATGGTTAGGGTTAGGGTTAGAGTTAGGGTTAGGGTTATGGTTATGGTTAGGGTTAGGGTTAGGTTTATGTTATGGTTACGGTCAGAGTTAGAGTTAGGGTTAGGGTTAGAAATATATTTAAAATAATCGATCGCTAAGCGTATTCATCTAAAATTAAAACAACGCAAAATAATATCAGACAAGGAAACTAAATTTCAAGAAAATTCTATATAAAATCTACGATAAAATCCAGGTCAGCATGAAATTATATCAATATCCTCAACCTATGGCAACTAATGGCAATACGACTCATGCGATAAATAATAGATACTATCGGCTACAATGATTAATATTATAATTAAATCTAATTCATAGACCTTATCTCATTTATAGCTGTGAAATGATAATTTGAAATGACGCGTGACTTGGAGATATTAATACACGGCGCATTCCTTTAGACATATACGAGTAAAGGTGGATATATAGATAAATATATGGAGGTCTGTTGCTATCAGAATTATCTAAAATATCCACTAAGACTACCGTTACTGGTATAGTTATACTATGATATATATATATATATATATATATATATATATATATATATATATATATATATATATATATATATATATATATATATATATATATATATATATATGTCCGAGTAAGAGAGCTCAATGTAGAAAACAGAGCAAGACTAGAATATAGAAAGAACAAATTCACATACACATTGTAACTGTCGGCATTCTAATTTATTTCGACCCCCTGGCCTCTTCAGAATGCTAACGGGACAGCTATATATTAGAAAACGGTTTTCCAATATGTAGCTGTCCCGTTAGCATTCTGAAGAGGCGAGGGGGTCGAAATAAATTATATTATATTATATATTATAAATATTATATATTATATATATTATATATTATATATTATATATAGTTATACTATATTATATATAGTTATAAATATTATATATATTATATATTATATATTATATATAGTTATACTATATCATATATAGTTATAAATATTATATATATTATATATTATATATATTATATATAGTTATACTATATTATATATAGTTATATATTTTATATATATTATATATTATATATATTATATATAGTTATATTATATTATATATTATATATATTACATATATTATATATTATATATATTATATATTGTTATATTATATTATATATTATATATTATATATATTATATATTATATATTGTTATATTATATTATATATTGTATATAGTTATATTGTAAGTGATGTGCATCAGCTAGTATTAGAACTAATATTTATTTAAAGTTACTAATACTGGTAAAAATAAACATAATACTTGTCTATATTTAATTATCCATCGCCAGCTTATCTCTCTATTGACATTCCTCTGATGATAAGACTACATTCTTTGAAAAAGCATGGCTTAAGGAAAGAAAATATGAATATTCTTTAATTTAATATACTTAGTTTTGAATAACTGAAGACGTAATAGATTTGTTTTTGTCACATTTCTTTTATTTCTTTTCTTTTATATTTCTCTCTCTCCCTCACTCTCTCTCCCTCTCTCTCTCTCTCTCTCTCTCTCTGTGAGAAAGTATCCGGGCCCCATGGGGATCGGGTACCCTGACATCTTGGTGGTGATGCTATGCCCTGCGTCGAGACGAGGTGAGATATAAAACTAGTATATATTGACGTAGAAACGAACTTATTCAGGCGACGGGATGAGGCGCCAGTTTGTCTCGGTGGGTCGTGTTTGATAGTCAGAATCCATTGCCTCCCAAGGAGATAGCTGCCAGATGGGAAGTAAAGATTACGAAATTCCATAATCTTAAATTTAATTCCGAAATATCAATAAGGCGATATTATTGTTTGGGTGAATTGCATGTTTTGGAATCACGATTCTGTGAGGGCTGTTTTGACTTGGCAGGGATTTAATTGGGCCTGCCATCGTTAATTACGAGCCCAGGCATAGATCATCTCCAGCTGTGTGACAGAATGAGAAAGCGTTTATTTTGGCGATGACAATGGACTAGAAAGAAAATTCCATTTATTTTAGGGAAGGAGGGAGTGAGGCCCCCGTCCCCACCCCCTTGAGAGAGGAAGATACGCAGGAAGAGAGATGGCGGAGAGAGGGGTGTACGACGATAGACATATTCAATAAAAGAATGTGCGTTTTTCACGCACATCCGGTAGAGACAGTAGAGAGACGAGAGAGCCAGTCAGAGAGTTGGATTGTCGGCAGAGGGAGTCGGACGGACCCCGGAGCGCGCCGATGATGGCGTGCATCGACGAAAAGAAAACCGGACGAAATCCCCGCCATCGCCTTCGCCAGTTAAGTTGTGACTTAAACAACGACTTGTGTACAGAATTCGCACACACAGAGAACTAAAGAACAACCTTTGCTAAAGACATTTACGAGTGCAGTAGACATTAATCCAATGTAAAATCAATTCTTTTATTTTATTGATAATTACTCTTCTATACAAAAAACCCCGACCGAGTTGTTGAACATTGTTCTTTTCCTTTTGTTCTGCTTTGAATGATCTTTCGCCCCCACAGAGCCAACCGGTTGCTGTTCGCCTAGTGATCGCCTGCTGATATAAACAGTTTCAACGTGGGAGTGTATTTGTAGCTGGATGAGACGACAAGATATGCGATTACATCATCATCATCGTCGCCATCCCAGCGGAGAGGAATTTGGATCTATATATTTTTTTATTGCCACTACGACGATCGGCACGAGTGGGGCTCACAATCTGGCACCGCAACCAGGGTGTCACACATGTGCAGTTGGCGACCACTGTGCACACGAGTGGAGTTCATATCTCTGTATATATATATATATATATATATATATATATATATATATATATATAAGAAAAAATTCACATACACATTGTAACTGTCGGCAATATAATTTATTTCGACCTCCTGGCCTCTTCAGAATGCTAACGGGACAGCTACATATTGGAAAACCGTTTTCCAATATGTAGCTGTCCCGTTAGCATTCTGAAGAGGCCAGGAGGTCGAAATAAATTATAATGTCGACAGTTACAATGTGTATGTGAATTTGTTCTTTCTATATTCTATTCTTGCTCTGTTTTCTACATTGAGCTCTCTTACTCGGATTTTTTTTACCAAAAGAATTCACTTTAACACTATATATATATATATATATATATATATATATATATATATATATATATATATATATATATATATTAATTTTAAGTAAATAACATTAAATTATTTTTACCTACATACGCCAGCGTTTCAAGCTTTCGGTCTCATCAGTGTAGGGATGATAACCTCAAACAGTCGCACGGCTCGAACACCTGACACAGAATCAACCTAGACTCCGTAAGCAAGCGGTGTAACCATTAGGCCACGAGTCAATACCGCATTCAAGAAGCGAATTTAAGTTATATTGATGCGAAGGGCGGCATATCAAGAAAGACTGACCAGAGATTCTACGAACGTTGTTGGAATATGCCTTATAGCTAACACAGTCTATTTTTAAATCTTATTGAAGGGGCTTATAAAAATATTAATTTTACATAAATAATATTACATTATTTTTACCTACATGCGCCAGCGTTTCAAGCTTTCGCTCTCATATATATATATATCCCGTCGCCAACACGTAGTCCCTAGCGTGGTGATTATGGCAAAATACCAATAAGGTGGTCGGAAACCAGAGAGGGGTTCTTCCTCCAGGAGTGATAAAAAACCCTGATGTTGATGGTGATAAATATTAGTAAATGTAAACATAATACTAGTCTATATTTAATTATAAATTTAATTTATATTTAATTATAAATTTAATTTATATTTAATTATAAATTTAATTTATATTTAATTATACATTTAATTTATATTTTATTATAAATTTTATTTATATTTAATTATAAATTTAATTTATATTTAATCATAAATTTACTTTCTATTTTATAATAAATCTAATTTATATTTAATTATAAATTTTATTTATATTTTATCATAAATTTAATTTATATTTTATTATAAATCTTATTTATATTTAATTATAAATTGTATTTATATTTAATTATAAATTTAATTTATATTTAATTATAAATGTAATTTATATTTAATTATAAATTTAATTTATATTTTATTATAAATTTAATTTATATTTTATTATGAATCTAATTTATAATTAATTATACATTTAATTTATATTTTATTATAAATTTAATTTATATTTTATTTTAAATCTTATTTATATTTAATTATAAATTTAATTTATATTTTATTATAAATTTAATTTATATTCAATTATAAATTTAATTTATATTTAATTATAAATCTAATTTATATTTAGTTATAAATCAAATTTATATTTAATTATAAATTTAATTTATATTTAATTATAAATTTAATTTATATTTAATTATAAATACATCGGATCTCTGTTAGTTCAAAGGGGTTTCCCTAAAAGAATTAACGCTCGTAGCTGATCTACATAAGTGAAAGAGAAAGGACGAATGTATATAGAAGCATTTTTTAAAAGGAGGCTTGTGGAGGTCAGGTAGGTGCTCTACTTAGAATTAAGTATAATTCACAAAAGACCTTGCTTAGTAAATTCATATAAGAACCTTATTCTAGTAAAGTAAATTACCTCGCCATTTTATTTTGAAGTCATTCGGTTAATATTGTGAATGAAAAAGTATTTTACGTGATAATTTCTAATATTTTTAATAATTTTCACTTTAATAAATTTAGTTGAAAAATGTGTCGCTGCCATTGCTCACAGAAATTACTATTTCAATTGCTTTCAACGAAATAATGTTGGATAATGGCCCTGTGGGAACGGACGCATCTTGAGGTGGACGTATCTGTTGGAAATCGTTGGTTTGACTTGCGCGATTTAGTGCGGGTTGACCCGTGCAGTTGGGTGCAGAATAGGGCTGTTCTCACGGTTGGAGCTCACAGGTGCTGTCAGAGCGAACGTTGACGAGCACCGGGTCAAGAGGTCAGAAAACACGAGTGAAGGAAATGTTTGTGCATGAGTGTCGCACGTGTGGATCCGTGACGTCACTCCTTCTTCGTGAGAAGCTGAGAGTTTTTGCCAGTCTGGGTTTTGGAGGCGAGCCTATCAGACGTGATTTTTACCATGTAGTCTGCAACATACATAGGGGAATTAATTCCCTAAGAAGATACAGGCGAAAGATCTCTTTTCCCCCTCCACGAATGGTTAAGGACTTAATTGATAAGTAATTACGAAAACAGTAATTTGCTCTCTCTCTCGACGTTGGTGAATATCTCCAAGCCGATAGATAACTAACGCCTGTAATAAAAAGAATTGAAAGTTTAAAAGATTGTTTGTCGATTGAGTCAGTCATGGAGCTTTTGTGTTGCAGCGGCGTGGTTCACGGCAGAAAGAAAGAAGAAAGAATTCAACCACTAGACGATGCACCCCTCCACGCGACAGGGAAAGATCGAGCGTGCGAGAAATTTAAAGGTATGCAAATTATATGATTTATGGTGTTAAAAATGACGAGTGATTAAACGAGAACTGCCACGGCCCGTTCCGGGACGAGTATACAAAGCGAGAACTGCCACGGCCCAAACGGGGACGGTGCAACAATAAATCCCCTGAAACAAAAGCCGACGAAAAAGAAAAAGTCTGGCTTACGGAAGGAAAAAATAAATATTCTTTTATTGAATAACTGAAGACGTAATAGATTTAAATGCTATAAAGTAACAAACGAGATCTAAGGCCAGTGCACTGGAACATGACGTCATGCTATAAAGTAACAAACGAGATCTAAGGCCAGTGCACTGGAACATGACGTCATGCTATAAAGTAACAAACGAGATCTAAGGCCAGTGGACTGGAACATGACGTCATGCTATAAAGTAACAAACGAGATCTAAGGCCAGTGCACTGGAACATGACGTCATGCTATAAAGTAACAAACGAGATCTAAGGCCAGTGCACTGGAACATGACGTCATGCTATAAAGTAACAAACGAGATCTAAGGCCAGTGCACTGGAACATGACGTCATGCTATAAAGTAACAAACGAGATCTAAGGCCAGTGGACTGGAACATGACGTCATGCTATAAAGTAACAAACGAGATCTAAGGCCAGTGCACTGGAACATGACGTCATGCTATAAAGTAACAAACGAGATCTAAGGCCAGTGCACTGGAACATGACGTCATGCTATAAAGTAACAAACGAGATCTAAGGCCAGTGCACTGGAACATGACGTCATGCTATAAAGTAACAAACGAGATCTAAGGCCAGTGGACTGGAACATGACGTCATGCTATAAAGTAACAAACGAGATCTAAGGCCAGTGGACTGGAACATGACGTCATGCTATAAAGTAACAAACGAGATCTAAGGCCAGTGGACTGGAACATGACGTCATGCTATAAAGTAACAAACGAGATCTAAGGCCAGTGGACTGGAACATGACGTCATGCTATAAAGTAACAAACGAGATCTAAGGCTAGTGCACTGGAACATGACGTCATGCTATAAAGTAACAAACGAGATCTAAGGCCAGTGCACTGGAACATGACGTCATGCTATAAAGTAACAAACGAGATCTAAGGCCAGTGGACTGGAACATGACGTCATGCTATAAAGTAACAAACGAGATCTAAGGCCAGTGCACTGGAACATGACGTCATGCTATAAAGTAACAAACGAGATCTAAGGCCAGTGCACTGGAACATGACGTCATGCTATAAAGTAACAAACGAGATCTAAGGCCAGTGGACTGGAACATGACGTCATGCTATAAAGTAACAAACGAGATCTAAGGCCAGTGTACTGGAACATGACGTCATGCTATAAAGTAACAAACGAGATCTAAGGCCAGTGCACTGGAACATGACGTCATGCTATAAAGTAACAAACGAGATCTAAGGCCAGTGCACTGGAACATGACGTCATGCTATAAAGTAACAAACGAGATCTAAGGCCAGTGGACTGGAACATGACGTCATGCTATAAAGTAACAAACGAGATCTAAGGCCAGTGCACTGGAACATGACGTCATGCTATAAAGTAACAAACGAGATCTAAGGCCAGTGCACTGGAACATGACGTCATGCTATAAAGTAACAAACGAGATCTAAGGCCAGTGCACTGGAACATGACGTCATGCTATAAAGTAACAAACGAGATCTAAGGCCAGTGGACTGGAACATGACGTCATGCTATAAAGTAACAAACGAGATCTAAGGCCAGTGCACTGGAACATGACGTCATGCTATAAAGTAACAAACGAGATCTAAGGCCAGTGCACTGGAACATGACGTCATGCTATAAAGTAACAAACGAGATCTAAGGCCAGTGGACTGGAACATGACGTCATGCTATAAAGTAACAAACGAGATCTAAGGCCAGTGCACTGGAACATGACGTCATGCTATAAAGTAACAAACGAGATCTAAGGCCAGTGCACTGGAACATGACGTCATGCTATAAAGTAACAAACGAGATCTAAGGCCAGTGCACTGGAACATGACGTCATGTTATAAAGTAACAAACGAGATCTAAGGCCAGTGCACTGGAACATGACGTCATGCTATAAAGTAACAAACGAGATCTAAGGCCAGTGCACTGGAACATGACGTCATGCTATAAAGTAACAAACGAGATCTAAGGCCAGTGCACTGGAACATGACGTCATGCTATAAAGTAACAAACGAGATCTAAGGCCAGTGCACTGGAACATGACGTCATGTTATAAAGTAACAAACGAGATCTAAGGCCAGTGCACTGGAACATGACGTCATGCTATAAAGTAACAAACGAGATCTAAGGCCAGTGCACTGGAACATGACGTCATGCTATAAAGTAACAAACAAGATCTAAGGCCAGTGCACTGGAACAAGACGTCATGCTATAAAGTAACAAACGAGATCTAAGGCCAGTGGACTGGAACATGACGTCATGCTATAAAGTAACAAACGAGATCTAAGGCCAGTGCACTGGAACATGACGTCATGCTATAAAGTAACAAACGAGATCTAAGGCCAGTGCACTGGAACATGACGTCATGCTATAAAGTAACAAACGAGATCTAAGGCCAGTGCACTGGAACATGACGTCATGCTATAAAGTAACAAACGAGATCTAAGGCCAGTGCACTGGAACATGACGTCATGCTATAAAGTAACAAACGAGATCTAAGGCCAGTGCACTGGAACATGACGTCATGCTATAAAGTAACAAACGAGATCTAAGGCCAGTGCACTGGAACATGACGTCATGCTATAAAGTAACAAACGAGATCTAAGGCCAGTGCACTGGAACATGACGTCATGCTATAAAGTAACAAACGAGATCTTTCGAACAGTCAGACGATGGGCATTTTGACCCCCCCTTCAATTAAAAATTCATCAAAATTCATCAAAATTCAGAAAATCAACCAATTTTAATGAAATTCTCAGTATTTATTAATTAACGACCACTGAATATAATTAACTCATTACTTGATTAGAAATCTTAGTGTAAATGTATTATTTCGTATAATTTGCGTAGGCTAGACAGCAAATATTAAATTAATACTTAATAATAAAATTGTGTTGTCATAAATTTTTGAATTTTTAAACATGAAAATTTTTCTTTAAAAAATGATTTGTCTAATTTAATATTCATTCTTGAAATGAGTTCATTCTTTCCGGATTATTTTTAATGTTTGAGTTGATTGTTATAAAACCCTGGGTTACATCGAATGAAAAGACTATCAGTTATACTGCATGGAAATATCGTTTGGTTTATAAACATAAGAAGACAAATCTCTATTCTTAGGCAGTTTTATTCTTCATATAAACATTTCATTATCATTAGTTTTAGCTGAATAATTTGATAAGAGTTGCTCTCATTTCCGATAAAAAAAAATGTTTCTTGATTTTTTTAACTTAAAAGTAAATCAAACATAAAATATTACGAATTCAGTAAAGTAACACAAAATGAATAATTCAAAATAATTAATTAATAGAAAATTTATTGAAATAAATTAAAATGTTTTTTGTTTTGTTTTTCTTTTTGCAACACGAAGATTTTACTTAGAATATAGTAAAAATTTGTAATAAATTAAAACAGTCATGGGTTTTTTTTTTGGGGGGGGGGGGGGGGGGGTCCAAACGGACAGTTTATTTACAATATATTATTATTTGAATATCTCGCTTATTTCGTTGGATTTTCGCACACATTTTGGATGAAACTTATTAATTAGTCTAAAATTGTATTTTTATCTCGAAATAAAATTCTAATTTATTTTTTTAAGATTTAAAAATAGAACTTTAATGCAATGCGGCCATGTTGTAACTTTCTTATTTTCTTTGGCGATTGACATCTATAAAAAGGAAATAGGTTTTAAAAAAGGAATGAGTTGAAAATGATTTCCAAGTGAATGAATAATTCTATTGTCGCGAGTCTGCTTGCCCTGATTGCTTGCTGAAAACAGATGAACGCATGTGCGTCAGCTTTTCCGGCACTTCCGGTCCTCATTGATAGTGGTTCTTCTTACTACCCACTATCAATGACGTCACTTGAAAGATTCGGCTCAGTTAACTGGCCTGAGTTATTACAATGTTTGTGGCCATTCTCAACGGTTTAACATTCTCGTTTTTATTCACATTCATAGAATGCGTTTTTGTCCATTTTTGTCATTCGCCACTTATAAAATTTGAATCGTCAGCGTGGCTCTTGGACATTTACAAAGACCGTCGTCGCCTATATCTTATCAGAATCCACAGTACAAGGACAACAAAAATGCGTTTTTAAACTTCAGCATTAGAGACCGGCGAAAATGCTATTTCAAACTTGATCGACAGAAATGCTATTTAAACCTTAAGCATGAGACAAACAAAAATACTATTTCAAACTTAAGCTCAACAGACCGCCGAAAATACTATTTCAAACTTAAGTGTGACAGACCGCCGAAAATGCTATTTACAACTTAAGTGTGACAGACCGCCGAAAATGCTATTTTAAACTTAAGTGTGATAGACCGCCGAAAATGCTATTCTAAACTTAAGTGTGACAGACCGCCGAAAATGCTATTTTAAACTTAAGTGTGACAGACCGCCGAAAATGCTATTTTAAACTTAAGTGTGACAGACCGCCGAAAATGCTATTTTAAACTTAAGTGTGACAGACTGCCGAAAATGCTTTTTCAATCTTAAGTGTGACAGACCGCCGAAAATGCTATTTCAGACTTAAGTGTGACAGACCGCCGAAAATGCTATTTCAGACTTAAGTGTGACAGACCGCCGAAAATGCTATTTCAGACTTAAGTGTGACAGACCGCCGAAAATGCTATTTCAATCTTAAGTGTGACAGACCGCCGAAAATGCTATTTCAAACTTCAGTGTGACAGACCGCCGAAAATGCTATTTCAAACATCAGTGTGACAGACCGCCGAAAATGCTATTTCAAACTTCAGTGTGACAGACCGCCGAAAATGCTATTTCAAACTTCAGTGTGACAGACCGATGAAAATGCAATTTTAAACTTTAGCAGAACAGACAAATAAAAATGCTATTTTAAACATTAACTTGGCAGACAGATATACCAATTGACGCATACAGCCTCAGAGTTTCTTGGTCCAACAATACAATTATTGGAAAAGATTAAAGTCAAAATCCAATAAATCTCTAAAAAGAAACAAAATACGAGAATGGTAAGAAGAAAGGGAAGAATGAAACCGTGAAAGAAAGAAATTGTTGTTGAGCGACGATTTCCATTTGCAGGCTTCTCCCGTGAAATGACCCAATTCGTTCAAAAGTATCGCGTTTTTGTTTTTGTTTTTGTTTTTGACGCGACGTGTCAAGAATGGAGTAGCGAAAATTGATTGAACGGAAATTTCCACTCGCACTCAAGGCTGACTAGAAACATGGAAATTTCCATCACGCGACTCACTGTTAACACAAATGGAAATTTCCACTGCGAAGAGACGACAAAATCAATTTTTTAAAATTGATTTTGTCGTCTCTTCGCAAACTGTTTCAAATTCTAAAAAAAAAAATAAATATATATATATTTGCCAGGAAACAATTACTTTGGTATAATTAAAACAGAAATAATGAAAATGTACTTTAAAACAAAAAAACAAAAAAAACGAAACATTGGTAATCATTACTATTAACGACATAAATTATTTTAATGGAAATACATTGGGAAATTTGTTAGAAACGATTTTATTTTGTTTTACTTACTCATTTGTGACCTATTAGCTTTTAAAATTAATATTTTAAAAAAGTTGTAAGCCAATTTACTTTACAGTAAATAGCGATTGAGTAAAAAATCTGCGGTAGCCATTTTGATTCTGGACAGGAACTAAATACATGACTGGAGCGGAAGCAAATAAGGGTCGAAAATGCAGAAACCAAGTATTCAGCTTTTACTTTCTTCCGCTCCTTCTGGCCCAAGGTCGGATACTTTTTAGACAGACCTTATGTTAGTACAAATTTAATGGTATTGCAGTCAGTCGGGAGTTCCGGTTTCGATTTCGGTACGCTTCTACAGTTTTCTTCAGATGATTCAATTTCAGTCATTTGTGTCTCGCGCCTTGTCATAGTTTATCTCAAATCTAACGAGAAGATAACAAAACGGCGTTTCTACACGGACGTTACATCGACGTTACATCGACGTTACATCGACGTTACACAGACGTTACATCGACGTTACATCGACGTTACATCGACGTTACATCGACGTTACACAGACGTTACATCGACGTTACATAGACGTTACATCGACGTTACACAGACGTTACATCGACGTTACATAGACGTTACACAGACGTTACATCGACGTTACACAGAAGTTACATCGACGTTACATAGACGTTACACAGACGTTACATCGACGTTACACAGAAGTTACATCGACGTTACATAGACGTTACATCGACGTTACATAGACGTTACACAGACGTTACATTGACGTTACACAGAAGTTACATCGACGTTACATAGACGTTACACAGTAGTTACATCGACGTTATATAGACGTTACACAGACGTTACATCGACGTTACATAGATGTTACACAGACGTTACATCGACGTTACATAGACGTTACACAGACGTTACATCGACGTTACATAGACGTTACACAGTAGTTACATCGACGTTATATAGACGTTACACAGACGTTACATCGACGTTACATAGATGTTACACAGACGTTACATCGACGTTACATAGACGTTACACAGACGTTACATCGACGTTACATAGACGTTACATCGACGTTACATAGACGTTACACAGACGTTACATCGACGTTACATAGACGTTACACAGACGTTACATCGACGTTACACAGACGTTACATCGACGTTACATAGACGTTACACAGACGTTACATCGACGTTACACAGACGTTACATCGACGTTACACAGACGTTACATCGACGTTACATAGACGTTACACAGACGTTACATCGACGTTACATAGACGTTACACAGACATTACATCGACGTTACATAGACGTTACACAGACGTTACATCGACGTTACGAAGGTGAGTGCGTGTGATGGTCAAAACGTATACCATCGCAGACTATGGTATCATCCATACCAAGTTCGAATCCTATTAAATCTATTCTGTCTAATGACGTACTATACCATTGGAAAAGAATACACGTACCTTCACAGCCACGAGTAGTATAGCAGCTTTTATGCAACAGATTGTTTACATTGAATCGTTCACGATGGGTATTGTGTTTCGGTATTTGATCGCCCATGAAGAGTTGATATGCCGTAAAACAAACGGACAAAAACGATAATTGCTTCAAAACTACTGACGTAACGTTGACTGTTTTAGCTACAACATTTTGAAACATTATCAAAACGTTGTAAAGAACGTCTGCTTTTGAACTCTCACTAAAACTTTGAGGTCGACAACCGACATTATTTTCTTAACAATCAAATATAACAAAAATAGAAATGCCCCTTTTTCTTTTGTGTCTTCACTTTTCATTTAAATCACCCTATCCATTTTCTATCTCCCTCCCCCGGTTAACTTTCGGCTGTTTCTGACCTTTACTGCTATGACACAGTAAAGGTCAGAAACTCCCAGTGAGGACAACGCCGGTCATCCGTGAACAATGACTCATAAATTGTGCACACAATACAGTACATCTCCAGAAGGACTTAAAGTAACACACACCCCGGAAGCAGACGACATCGGTCAAATCAAATCTTTCATTCCTTATACTTAACCCTATTAAATTGGAAATAATAGGAGCTAAAGGACCCACGAATAAAAATTTCAAAAAGTATCTGCAAAGTATTCCCGGAAAACCAAGTGAGAAAGAAATCCAAATAATTGCACTTAAGGGAACGGCGAAAATCCTTAAAAGACCACTCGGTTGGAGCCTCTAAATAGCAGGTGATAGTCTGGCATTTGGAAGAATGCCCCATCCCCATGCTAACGAAAACAGAAATAAGGAAAATTGGAAAACCTTCATCCCGTACTTTTTCTCCATAACTTTTGAAAAGATAAAAATCTGACTATGAAATTCAATCATATTTCTTATTTTTTTTATATTCGATTGTTAAGAAAATAATGTTGGTTTTCTACCTCAAACTTAGAGGTCAAAAACCGACATTTTTTTTACAACGTTTTAATAATGTTTCACGTTTTGTAGTTTTGATAATGTTTCACGTTTTGTAGTTTTGATAATGTTTCACGTTTTGTAGTTTTCATAATGTTTCACGTTTTGTAGTTTTGATAATGTTTCATGTTTTGTAGTTTTTATAATGTTTCACGTTTTGTAGTTTTTATAATGTTTCACGTTTTGTAGTTTTGATAATGTTTCACGTTTTGTAGTTTTCATAATGTTTCACGTTTTGTAGTTTTCATAATGTTTCACGTTTTGTAGTTTTCATAATGTTTCCCGTTTTGTAGTTTTCATAATGTTTCACGTTTTGTAGTTTTGATAATGTTTCCCGTTTTGTAGTTTTCATAATGTTTCACGTTTTGTAGTTTTCATAATGTTTCACGTTTTGTAGTTTTCATAATGTTTCCCGTTTTGTAGTTTTCATAATGTTTCACGTTTTGTAGTTTTCATAATGTTTCACGTTTTGTAGTTTTCATAATGTTTCCCGTTTTGTAGTTTTCATAATGTTTCCCGTTTTGTAGTTTTCATAATGTTTCACGTTTTGTAGTTTTGATAATGTTTCCCGTTTTGTAGTTTTCATAATGTTTCCCGTTTTGTAGTTTTCATAATGTTTCACGTTTTGTAGTTTTGATAATGTGTCACGTTTTGTAGTTTTCATAATGTTTCACGTTTTGTAGTTTTCATAATGTTTCCCGTTTTGTAGTTTTCATAATGTTTCACGTTTTGTAGTTTTCATAATGTTTCACGTTTTGTAGTTTTCATAATGTTTCACGTTTTGTAGTTTTCATAATGTTTCAAAATGTTTTAGCTGAAACATTTAACGTTACGTCAGTAGTTTTGAAGCAATTATCGTTTTTGCCCGTTTGTTTTACGGCATATAAACTCTTATGGGCGATCAGATACCAACACACAATACCTATCGTAAACGATTCAATGTATACGATATGTTGAATAAAAGTTGCTATATTACTCATTGTTGTGAAGGTCTACTTTTCTAATGCTCATATAATTTGTTTTGAAAAAAAATGTCCAGAGGCCAAACAGATTTTCTTATCAACTTATTGGGATAAAATGGAAAATAAGACAAACAAATATTTTATTTGTTACAATAACGATAGACATTTGCACATTTTCCATTTTTTTTTTCATTTTTATGTCTTCTCGTAAAAGTTGGACACCTAAATGACACTCGACCTCTCAACTTCCGCTTTCTTTTCGTCCCCTAACCCATACTGCTAAGACGAATTTAGGAAAACTCGTCACAGGAAAATTGGGCAACGGATAATTGGGCAACGGATAATTGGTCAACGGTAAATTGGTCACCGGAAAATTCGTCACTTTTGGCCAAGGCTTGAAATAATAACATTATTTAGACAACGATTTTTTACATGGGGAGAATGAGGGGGTGCTTTGTTAACTATTCTGTACTTTCACCTAACAATTTAATAAACAAAAGATATCGTAAAAATTTAATTTAACTTGAAAATCTTATCTAAAAAAATAGCCCGGTTCGTAAACTGCACAAGTACCTAAAAAATAATATAAAAAAATGTTCTCCACTGGGGAGGGGGGTAGCCCCGTATTTACAAGTATATCTCCTGTAAAATCGGTTCTATAATCTATTTTCAATCGATATTTATTCGATAATTGCCGAATTTTCCTACTTGGCCAAAAGTGACGAATTTTCCGTTGCCCAATTTTCCGTTGCCCAATTTTCCTGTGACGAGTTTTCCGGGCACCGCTAAGACACATCCGGATTAATTATCCTTATGAGAACAACGCCGGTCACCCGTGAACAAAGGTTAATTAATTGTGTACGAGAGTTTCCGCCCACAGCAGGAGGTCATGGCTATTTCTATCTCCCCTTCCCACCTTCACATTGAACTCGAGGATGACACTGGTCAAGTCCAATCTTTGATGGCTGATGCTGAAGGTGTCCTATATTAATAAGTAATAAAAATAATAAGTAATAAGTAATAAAAAGCTTAGTTTTAGCTGGTTTATTAATAAATTACCCCCCCCCCACGACGTGATTTACACGAATAATGTGTTTTAGACATTTTGTTAGTTTTCTTTCAAGCGATTAAATCCGGAAGTGATTAAGTCCGGAAGTGATTAAGTCCGGAAGTGAACGGTTAAATCTGGAAGTGAGCGTCTTTTGAAAATAGATTATTACCACCTGACCACATTTGATTATGCCTGTCCGTACACGTGACTGAAGCCGAAAGGATACCCAAACCGATATAGAAAACTAACATTTTGTAAGAATGATCTCGATTATATAAACTTATTCATTAATCCCAACGCCATGATGCGTTTGAAAAATCAGACCGTGTTATCTATTTTAGCGGTAACTTTTTAAGTATTACACCGGACACTTCTTTACTGTTGTTTTTAAAACTGCTGAAACTCATTTAAACTCAAACATAATCTATACAGATCGTCTAAAATTCTACATACCCTGGTCCACCTGAACATTTCCAATTTAAATAGACGTCAACATCGTGTATTCGCAGTAAAATAACATTGTTGTATAGACCACGAGATTCGTTTAACGAATCTATCACTTCTATCACTTCTAGCCAAGGTAGGCGAAGTAAATGGTACATCTGTCCACATAAGCTGGTTTACTTTTAAAGAAATTAGAAATTTTATTTCTGATGGTACATTGAAAAATGTCGAATGGATAACCATTGTTGCAAAGGGTCTTAGTGATCTTGACGCCTATTCGAAAATAATATCCTTCTTTTCACCCTAATAATCCGATTATTTATTTAAATGTAGTTGCAGTTTGCACTACGTTGGAAGGGCATCCCAAAGATTAGACATCCGGTTTAAACAACACGTGCTAACAAAAATTCGTCAGGCAAATTATTTACCATCGGATCTTCAAAAGAATACATAAGGTTCATGCATCGCGATTTCGGCGATTCTAAACATCTTTCAAATCAAGTTCCAAATAAAGAACATACACTAATATATTATGGCTGTTTACAACTGTTTCGAGGCAGCGTTTATTTTGAGTCATACTATGACTTATAAAAATTATAAATGCTGACTATCATCAGAACAAAAAAAAAAATTCAAATCAGAATTTTCGTAACTGTCTTACAAAATAAACACATTCAATTTACATGTCCCAAAATGTTCAAAATCCCACCCCAAATCAGACCAAAATCGCAAAGAATATATTCTTAACAAATATACTGGTATAAAACCATTAATTATTAAACTCAATTCCACATTAAAATGTGGCTATATATACCTGACCTTGTCTGATAAATTATATATATATATATATATATATATATATATATATATATATATATATATATATATATATATATATATATATATATATATATAATGCATGAGGGTAAAATGCACGATATATCATGAAAATGAAATGCCATGAAAGACAAGATGTGTGAAATGAGACAAACAAAAAAAGCAAATTTTAAATACAGGAAAAAATCATCAAAGAGATTTTAGCGGTTTCGTTCGGATCAACGAACGTCTTCAGAAATGTGTTTTTTCCGTTTGTCTTTATTCACACACACACACACACACACACACACACACACACACACACACACACACACACACACACACACACACACACATATATATAATGTAATTACAGAAGATTAAGACAAAACCGGTACCGTCGGTTTCAAGTCTAAACAAAGGTAACTCATAGTTGGCCTCCTCTGCCGGACTCTCTTCAGCCTCTGTTTATGTCTGTCTCCCGGTTTCCGGAAACACACACACATACACACACACATATATATATATATATATGTATGTATATATATATATATATATATATATATATATATATATATATATATATATATATATATATAGTACACGTATTGTATATATATATATATATATATATATATATATATATATATATATATATATATATATATATATATATGGGAAGAGAAGGATGAAGGTAATCCGACGTGATGGGAAAATGAAAAAAGAAAAACCAAAAAATGGATGTTTTTTATGTGTACATCAACGTTTCGTCTTTATTTATAAGACTTCATCAGGATGATAATATAGAGAAAAAATGTCATGCAAGTACAGATACATGTAGGGTAGACATATTGGGAGGAAAAATAAAATAAAATAATGGCCACTACTGGGTGGACGTCCGTACTTGTTGGAGAATAAAAATGAATGTTGAAGAAAATGAGTGGGGAAGAAATGGAAAGATGGGGTGAGCAAGGACTACTGTGGCTGGTGGTAAGAGAAAGAGGTGGGGGATGAGCAGGGGTAAAGTGGATTGCAGAGAGGGAGTGGAGGAGAGGGAGGTGTTTGACCAGATGGCTGCGGTCAAGATTGAAGGGGAAAAAGTAAGTTGGAATGTTTGTGTGTGGGGGCGTATGCAGGGAAAGGAGGATGGGTAGAGAAGGAGGGGGGCTGTAATTATGGTGGATGGGCGAAAGTTATGGTCTTAGAGAGCGTTTTGAGAAAATGAGGGAATTTAAGAAGGGAGTATGGAAAAGTGAGGGTATGGGAGAAATAGTTGAGAGGGGGAATGGGTGAGGGGGAGAGGGAGTATTTGTTGTGATAGGGTATGAAATATTTGGAAAATGATAGCAATGAGTGAGGGAGTAGAGGGGTGGAGGAGGGCGGTAATTGAACGGGTGGGTATGGAATATTTGAAATATTTGGAACATGAGAAAGTTTAGTTGGACTGCAGTGTTAAAAATGTGAGGAAAAAAACAAAAACAAAAAACAAAACAAAAAGAGTAAGGAGAAAGTGAAGATTCAAGGAGAAAAGGAAGGGTGTGAGTAAATGGAAGAGTGTCATAAAGGTTAGAGATGAAAATAAATGTTATCTATGATCAGGCAAGAGTCTTTGTTCTGTGAGGATGATCTTGCTTATTAAGGGTGATAGGTTAAAGAAACCATTTCGTTGCTTGATAGTGGTGGAGGCGGTGATGAGGGCAGTTTCCAATAATCTTCGCCGAGATTTGTTGTTGATGTATTTAGTGATTTTGGCTTGTTCAAATTTGAATGCATGACCATGTTCTAGTGCATGGGAGAAAAGTGCACTGAGAGGGTTGTTGTTTTTTATGTCCCTTTTGTGTTCATTTAATCGTTTCTTTAATTCACGTTGTGTTTCTCCCACGTAAAATTGATGGCAGTCATTGCAAGGGACAGTATATAAGCCGGCATGGGATGTGGGTGTTTTTTGGAAATGTCTGGATGTGTGTTTTTCATCTCTAACCTTTATGACACTCTTCCATTTACTCACACCCTTCCTTTTCTCCTGGCCATTATTTTATTTTATTTTTCCTCCCAATATGTCTACCCTACATGTATCTGTACTTGCATGACATTTTTTCTCTATATTATCATCCTGATGAAGTCTTATAAATAAAGATGAAACGTTGATGTACACATAAAAAACATCCATTTTTTGGTTTTCCCTTTTCATTTTCCCATATATATATATATATATATATATATATATATATATATATATATATATATATATATATATATATATATATATAGAGAGAGAGAGAGAGAGAGAGAGAGAGAAAGAATGGTAGTTTGCTTGAAGCATTGCTGGGATTAGTAGTAGTATGTTTAAGAAGGCTGAGGGCAATGCAAAGTGCCGGGTAAGATGTAAGCTGGAAGGAACAAAAATAATTAATTGAAATGGGACTTACTATTTATTTATTTATTTTTTTTTTTTTTTAAAGTTTTTTTCATAAATAGTAAGTCCCATTTCGATTTATTATTTTTGTTCCTTCTAGCTTACAAACTACCCGGCACTTTGCATTGCCCTCAGCCTTCTTAAACATACTACTACTAATCCCAGCAATGCTTCAAGCAAACTACCATTCTCTCTCTCTCTCTCTTTCTCTCTCTTTCTCTCTCTCTCTCTCTCTTTCTCTCTCTCTCTCTCTCTCTCTCTATATATATATATATATATATATATATATATGTGTGTGTGTGTGTATGTGTGTTGGTGTAGGTACACCATAAGTAATAGGGGAAAGAAACATCTATATATATGTGTATGTGTGCATATTTGTCTGTGTGTAATGCGAAATCATCTGAAAAGCGGACATTATACGTATTAAAAAGATTGGGTCGTTTATTCCTGATCCTTTAATCTTAAAAGGAAATCTTTACTACTACCCCCCCCCCCCCCCCTCCACTAACCCCAGCTTGAACAAATTCACAGATGGAAGGGTCATCGAAATTGTCATTTATCGTCTTTTTAATAGTTATACAGAGGCCGTTTTGAAAACTCAAAGGGGCTTCACCTCTCACTGACCGTTTTACAAGTGGTATTTCTCCACGGCGTTAATGGCCTCCTTCTTATTGTCGTCTGTAGAAGTGTTGATAAACATTCTACATGAAATTGGAGAACGTTGCATAGCAATGCGTCGAATCGTTTACAGCGGTACGCGAATTGGGGAGTGTATCGAATTGGGGAGTGTATTGAATTAGGGGGTGTATCGAATTAGTCGGTGTATCGAATATTTGAAAGTATTGAATATTTGAAAGTATCGAATATTTGAAAGTATCGAATATTTGAAAGTATCGAATATTTGAAAATATCGAATATTTGAAAGTATCGAATATTTGAAAATATCGAATATTTGAAAGTATCGAATATTTGAAAGTATCGAATATTTGCGCTCGCAAGATTTCGTTCCTTAATCTTTGTTTAATACGTTTGACTGAAAATAATTACAGCAAGGATGTAGCAAAGATTTTATAAACCCTAACCAGTACAACCTTAACGCTAATCCCTAACCCCTAAACTAACCTAACCCTCCCCCCTGTGTTATTCATTTTACGGAAGACAACCTTACCCCTAACCCTAACCCGATGTAGCAAACATTTGAGGTTAAGGTTTTTATTGTTGATGTTGCATGCTCGTTATTTTATATACTATGCGAACTTAGCCTAACCCTAACCCTAACCCTAACCCTAACCTCGTTACTTGCTGTTAATGTTTGCTTTGCCGTCGTTTCTGAATTAGTCCATCGTATATATCAAACCCGGTTTCCATTTACGTCTTCCTTTTCTAAACAACAAATTCAAAGGTTTATCTTACACAGTCTCATCCTGATTTTATTATATTAAATAAATGAAGAGATTAAAAATGGAAAAGAATAACACGATTCGATAAAGCGAAAAATGCGCTTTAAAATGACATATAACAACGCTTGGACTCAGATAACTGTAGTAATAACGAAGGTCCAAAGAAACGCAAATCACTCTGTCCGTAGATCACAACGTCCTCTATCAACTTCCAAAGCAGATCTCTACGTTCGTCACATGTGCACTTACTTCGCACCAAATCGTTTTAAGACGGTAAGAGACCCGCTTTTATTATACTGAGGCACACCTAATTTGCATGCGTGCAACGTGACTTCGCGAGACTCTGCGTGAACCGTACATAATAAAGGTTCATGGACGCCATGTTGAATTCTTTTCTTTCATCCGCAGCGCACAGGACAGACAAACACGAGGACGTTTCGCAGGTAAGCCCCCTTTCACGTTCCCCACAATAACCATCCCCTCCCCAAATTCCCTTTGTGGACTGAAGCCACACTTGATAACCTGGTCATCACCCCATCCCAGGTCAGAGACATCATAAAAAACCTTGACACCTCCAAAGCTTGTGGGCCTGATCTTATACCAGTAAAAGTAATAAAGAAATGCTCTGCTGAACTGACCTCTGTCCTATCCAAACTCTACAATAAATGCCTAGCTGAATCTTGCTTCCCCGATAGCTGGAAAATTGCCTCTGTGGTACCAGTCTACAAGAATTCTGGGATTAGAACCGATCCTCAGAACTACCGCCCAATCAGTCTACTGCCGATCTTTGCTAAAATCTTTGAATCCTTAATCAATCTAGTGATAGTACGGCACTTAGTTAATGCTAAACTTATTTCTGACCGCCAGTATGGATTAAGACAAGCACGATCTACTGCTGACATCCTAACGGTCATCTCTGAACGCATGTATCATACACTCAACAAGGCAGGAGAAGCTAGGGCCGTAGCGCTTGATATATCCAAGGCCTTTGACAAAGTATGGCATAAAGGGTTTCTGAAAATATGCTCATATGATATCACTGGGCAACTATTTAATATAATTAGATCCTTCTCAAACAAAAGAAAAATCCAGGTTGTCCTCGATGGCCGTTCATCTAAGCAACATGACATAAATGCTGGTGTACCTCAGGGATCTATCCTTGGACCTTTGTTGTTTCTGATCTATATAAACGATCTCCCTGATGACATAGAGTCTGAGATTGGTTTATTTGCTGACGACACCATGCTTTACTCTCGCCATGTTGGTAAAACAGACGCGATCATATCCGAGGCAATGGCTGAATCCTTAGAAAATGACCTCCAGGCTGTAGTGGATTGGGGTCATAAATGGTTGGTAACTTTTAATGCTGCAAAGACAAAGTTCCTTTCCTTCAATAATTACAAGAAACCTCTCCAACCACCGATTGTCATGGCAAATAACACCCTACCTGAGAGTTCATCATTCAAACTCCTCGGCCTAACTTTCACAGATAACATGAATTGGAACACATACATTGAAGACATTGCCAAGGTTGCCGCAAAGAAGGTTGGCTCCCTCTACCGTGCTAGTAAACTCCTCACACCTGACATTATCCTATATCTCTACAAAGCCACCATCCGCCCATGCATGGAGTATTGTTGCCACATCTGGGCTGGTGCATCATCTACTAGTCTCTCCCTCCTTGACAAGGTCAAAAAAAAAGAGTCGCCAACCTAATAGGTCCCTCACTGTCAACCAAGCTCCAGCCTCTGTCCCATCGCCGCAATGTAGCATCCTTGTGCTTGTTTTACAAATACTTCAATGGATTATGCTCCGATGAATTGGCTACTCTGGTGCCCCCTCGACGTAAATTCACTAGACCAACTTGACCTCTACTATCTATTCCTTAAACGCTACAGAAACCGGAATTCGCACCAATAAGAATATATACAACTTTTATGCTTAAAGGACGTGTTTACAGTGAGGGCCAGTAGCTGGGTTTTATAATCTCTCTTCATCAGATGCTCTCCATCTTTCACGCATATATAATATGAATAAATATCGGACGCATCTTGTTTTTGCAGCAAAACTATGGTGTGTTATAAACTGATAAAACCTTTTCTTAATTTTGTATATTTACAAAATGGGCAGAAACAATTGTTTGTTAATATTTTTTTTGAATAAACGAAGATTATATCATGTTATACTGTAACTGTTTAATGACAGCACTAACCCTACCCACTAACCCAACCCTAACCCCTAACCCTTAACTCTTAACCCTAACGCTAACCCTAACCCCTAACCCTAATCATAACCCTAACCCTAACCCTGACCCTTAACTCCTAACTCTAACTCTTAACTCCTAACCCTAACACTTACCCTAACCCTTAACTCCTAACCCCTACCCCTAACCCTAACCATACTCTAAACTTAACCCTAACACATACCATAACCTTACCCCTACCCCTAACCTTAACCCTACCCCTAACCGTAACCCTAACTCTAACCCTAACCTAACCTAACCTAACCTAACCCTACCCTTAACCCATCGAAAAAAACAACTTCGTGTTACATGCGCTCTCTGTCGGCAGAGTCAAAAAAGGAGGAAGCTTAACCGAGTTCTCTTTTACAGAAAGAAAATCACCGATTTTACAATAAAAGCTTTTCAACTATGAACGGCCAGTGCTGTTATTATTCTTTATTGCTCACAGACTGGACTGAAAGTGTTTATCAACCTTCTTGGTGTCAGGAGTTCATCCCCTGAGGCGCCGTTATCAGGGGAATGCCGACAAATCCGATCATGCTTATTTTGTACCCGTTCAGAGCTTCCCTCTTAAATTGACCTCCTATCATATTCAGATTTAGGTGAAAAGTCATCTAAATATCAGTTCGTATTCGTGTGTATCGCACATGCTTCGGATATTGATCATGCGATATTGAACGTGCGATATCGATCTTGTGTTATCGATTTTGTTGTATTGGCATTTAGATATCGACCTTGTGGCGTGGAATAATGGATATCGATCATTGAATATCGATCTTCACATTAATCATTAACAAAATATCACGTAGAAAACTCCTGTTCTTTATATTTCAAATGTTATTATTTTTCAAGATGGTGGCCATGTTTGAATTCTTAATTAAAAGTGAACCGAATACATCCGCTTTGCGATCTCTTAATTTGATTTTGTAATCGTTGAATTAGTTAAATGAGAAGATAACGTATATCTCAATACTTACTTAAATGGTGCACTAAATTAGTTTTTAACTTGCCTTATGGACGGGAAAAAAATACCGATTGACTCACAGAAATTGCATTTTTTGTGCTAAGTTGGGTTTAGTCTACAACATCCTAAAAGTTGGACCAGATCAAAGTTGGACCAGATCAAAGTAGGACCAGATCAGAATTGGACCAGATTGAAGTTGGACCAGATCGAAGTTGGACCAGATCAAAGTAGGACCAGATCGAAGTTGGATCAGATCGAAGTTTGGGAAAATATCAAATTTAGAATATGACCTTTTTGGGGTTTACAAGTCATTTTCCATTTACATGGGAAGTACTAAATCGGTCAGTTTCCATGATAAATCAATACATCTTGGATTTTTACCCAGGTTTTCAGGATCAATCTTTCACACAAAAGGGTTACCAGTGATGTCCAATATACCCTTATACAACATCAAGAGGTACCTCTACACCCATTACCCTTGTTGCATCCACCCTGATTCACTTACATCACAGTATTTTTTCAAAACTCTTCACTCCTCATCATCATCTTCCACTCGATCGTTTTTCATATTGTCACAATTTCTGTCTTGACAATGCCCACATGTCCGTCATCACTAGAACAAGTTTGTCATTTTCCAACTTCCACTCAGATGGAACCATTTCATTACTACATCCTATCCACTCCATAATCTGATAGTACGTTCGCAAACAATGAAGTTTACAGACAGAAGGCGTTGTAATCACCTTTTCTTTATTCGATTATAATTAAATCCATAGGAAAACAATTATTAATATTTTTGAAATATCCAAGGATCAAGTACAACATGGTCATTCTAAAACACTTGTCATTGGAATTTTCATAAACCTTTCTATCTGGAACACGTTGCCACAAGATTGCTTCCCAGAGGCCTACAACATGGTCGTCTTCAAATCTAATGTCAATAAACATTTGTCATTGGAATTTTCATAAGGAGGGTTTCTTTCCAAAAACTTTTTATCTGGAACACGTTGCCACAAGATTGCTTCCCAGAGGCCTACAACATGGTCGTCGTCAAATCTAATGTCAATAAACACTTGTCATAAACCGTCCTCATAAGTCATCAAATTTTGCTCATTCAATTCATCATTTTCAATCCTCTCATAATATTATTCATCATTGAACTGTCAATCCATCTATCTTATTAACTCTTATCCTCGAGTGGCTTTTAGCCTTGATAAGTGGTGATTAAAAAAAGATTAACTCAATTTGAAAAGTCTTTGAAAAATAATTAAGTGGAGTCGTGCTAAATCTGCTCTATTGACTTGCTAGCACAATTATGCTGCTGAGCCTTCTTGATTAGTTCTACAGAAAATGGTCGTGTAGGATCTGGGAGGATGGAAAGAGCAAGGAGGGAGAGCACCATTCATACCTCCATTAGAAGAAGGTTAACAGTATATCAACGAGAAGTCAATGGGAAACGGTTGTTGCGAGAAGATGAAGTAATTTGCAACAATGATCGAAATAAGCGGAGAATGTTGGAAATATAGGGAGACTTTTTGTCATTCAAACTGTTGACAATAAAGTGTTTTTAATTGTGGATGTAAAATTGAGAAAATATAAAAAAGATTCCGCCTGAGTTATCGTCTGTATTCTTAGAATGTTTACTCCACTTCTTGATCTTTCGGAAATAGTCGATATTTATATTCTGTACAAGTACTCATATAGATTTATATTATTTAAAAAGAGCCAAAATGGAAAATTCGATGTTACACTGGGAAGTTATGACGGCGCGTAAATTCGTGAACTGGTTGGGATAGATACAATTATTAATTAATAAAAAATATAATATCGGATTCAACGATTATTAATATCTTCGAAATATACAACTTGGATTTATCGAAGAAGCTGCTATTTCTTATGGATAGGTATTTACGACAACTTACGCATCTCCGATCTGTCTGCTTTTCAGGTCACCGAGTTCAAATATACAAGTTTGCACAGTAGTTTCTACAAATCCTATTTCCTGCCAAAGGCATCAACTTTTGGCAATATTTGACACAAACTTCGATAGAAAAAAATGTCTTTCATTAGAGATGTAGCATCTGCTTCATTTAGAAAATATGAAAGGTTGCCGCCTGAGTCACCATCTGCATTCTTAGAATTACTTTCACTTCGGAATCTTTCAAAAATAGCTAATGTTCCTATTCTGTACATGTACTCATATCGATTTATTAAAAAAAAGAGGCAAAATGAAAATTTCGATGTTACGTTAGGTTCATTTGATGGCGCGTACATTTGTGAACTAGTTGCGATTGATATAATTATTAATTGATAAATATGATTTGACGATTGTTGATACTTTCGAAATATATCTACTTGCACTGATCGAAGAAATTGCCATTTCTTTATGGAAATGTATTTATGGCAACTTTATGTCTCCGATGTGTCTGCTTTCATGTCAGCGAGTTCAATTGCTAAGAATCAGACGTTATGCTTTAAGACTTTGCATTTGGCAATATTTGGCATAATCTGCAAGAGTAAAAGCGTCAAATTAGATTCATCCAACTTTTTCATTTAGAAAATGTGAAATGTGTATTGTCGGCTTCTTAGAATTTTATCTTACGGAAATTAGCGAGAAATTATTCCCCCGTAGCCATTTTCCGATGATTGCCGAATACAGCCAATGTTCTTATTTGTATAAGGACCTCCACATAAACTCACTTGTTAAGTGAAACCTGGCTAGTGAGGGTTGAGGATATGCGTTGCATGGATAGAACTGATATAAGAATGATACGATGGATGTTTAACGCGAGTCTTAAAGACAGGCGTAGTTTTGATGACTTGAAAGGAAGATTAAATATGGACACTATAAAGAAATGTAGACTGAAAGATGGAAAGATGTTAGTTTTGGGGTTAGTAGATGTAGAACAGTTGAAGAATCAAGTTCAGTTCACAGTGTAAAGCCTGGGTTGAAGTGATAAAAATAGATCTGAGGGATAAATGAAGACCTTGTCAGAGATAGGATAGTTTGGAAGCCAATTTCTTAAATATACACATGACATTCAGCCTGACGAATTCCCTTTGGGAATGAACCGCAAACGTTTCTGTGTAGCTTACTTGCCATAAGTATATTAAACATTAAAAAGTAACAGCGAATCAGAAGCTTATTGGAATACATGTAACGCGATAAGGTCAACGTGCGGTCGTCGTCAAAAAGAGGAAGTGTCACGTGATAGTGTCACGTGATAGTGTCACGTGATAGTGTAAATACACAGTTATAAAATACACAAAGAAATTTGTGAAATCGGAACCGATTAAACGTGATAAAAACGTGCAATATGATAGGGTAATATGATAGGGTAATATGATAGGGTCAGAATACAGTTTAAATTTTGATATCAACACCTGCTAGGGTCAAAGTGCAGTCGTAAAACATGCAAACGATTGTTTGAAATTCAAATCGACCAAAAAGATATTAACACAAGTGTGCAATATGATGGACGAATGATACAGTCATACAATTTATTGGCAATTATTTGAAATCGCAACAGGTGAAAAAAAAGATATACACAGGTGTGTTGCATAACAGAGTTACGGTTATAAAATCAGCAAATATATGTGTGAAATCGAAGCCAGTGAAAAATACACATACGCAGGTGTGTAATAAACAAGTGTGTATTAAACAAGTGTGTATTAAACAGGTGTGTAATATATTATCAACATGCAGTTATAACATAAACACACAACTGTGTGAAATCGAACTAGGTGAAAAGGAAAGATACACAGGTGGGCAAGATAACATTTTGTTGCGTATCTGCGCAGACCTTCCGGTCTGTCGCGACATCCAGGTAAACAATCCTGGTTAATAAAACAAGGTTCACCCTTCGTTGGTTAGGGTTAGGGTTAGGGTTGGTTATTATGTGTTTCACAGTTTCTACTCGGTCCCCGCTTTTGGTTTGGCCACTGTCAGCGTGACCCAATTTCCTGCATCAACAAGCGATCGAAGGTTGTTATTTGCTTTTAAGTGATGGCCAAGAATATCCGTGGAGTTCTTGAATATTATGGTGTACCCTAAATGGTTCTACTGATTTCTGCGGATCATTCTATTTTGTTTTAATTGAAGGTAGTTTAGGAGGTGCCAATTGGCGTCGTGCAGAGCAGTTCTTCGGTGCGTGTGACAAAAGGGCGCTGGGAATTGAGGTGATTGCGCTGTGATGTCCTCACAGCGATCTTGCGAAAACAGGAAGGTGGTTAGTTTGAGCGACACACAATTATCCGGAGACAGTTCGCAGAACGGTGTTCAGGCCAGGGTCCAGTTACTTGATGTGAAGCTACAACACAACGAGGGCTGGGGTTATTGATGAAAAGTCCCTGGGAGTCAACTCTGCAACTTGCTTGGAAAATTGGATTAAATGATTGTGAATATTTAACGTGTCTGTGTTTTTTAAAAAAAATTCTTTTCAAATTATTTCTCAGCTGCAAGAAAGGGGTTCCAAGATGAGTACAGGTTGGACGCGGGGGGGGGGGGAGCAGATGAAAAGTCACAAGACTCTACGAAGGAATAACCCACAACTGCTTTATTTTCCTATTTTGTATGGCTAAATAGAAACCGGTCACGTGATAGCCGAGTAATGAACAGTGCTGCCCTCTAGTGGTGACTAGCGACGTAAAGGGAGGGAAGCCTTCAAATGGTTGTCTTGCCGGTCGGATTAATTGTTTTAATTAATATAATGCAAACGATTCGTTGTGCAATTTGGAAATAACGGCGAATGATGATGAAATGCAAATGTTTGGGGGAGAAAAGGACCGGGATTTCCGATTAAGATGTTGAAATAACGGATTTTGTGTGAATTCTTCATTGTTTTTTTTTTGGGGGGGGGGAGGGGGATGGAATCAATGTGAGCTTAATTTCCTCATCGAAGCAGAGATGTGTTTTATTGAATGAAAAAGAAGAAGAAGAAGAAGAAGAAGACGAACGAGTAGAAGAAGGAGGAAAAGAAGAAGAGAAAAAAAGAGAGCGAGAAGTAGAAGAATAAAGAGAGTAAGGAGGAGGAGAATAATAATAAGAAGTAAGAGTAGGAGGATAAGAAGAAGAGTAGGAGGAAGAAGAGCGAGAAAAGAAGAAATAAAAAAGAAGATTAGAACAAGAACAGAAGAAGGATTTAGAGAAAGAAGAAGAAAAAAAAAAAAAGAAGAAAAGGAGGAAGAAAAAAGACGAGTAGTAGTAGTAGTAATAGTAGTATTAGAAAAAGAAGAAGAATAGCGATAAGATGGGGAAGAGGAGAAGGAGAAGAAGACAAAGAAGTTGGATGGGTTTGTTTTACGGCATATCAATCTAAGTAGGTAATTTAATGCCGACTAAAAATGAAAAAGAAAAAGAAACTTACTCTTCGTAATCATTTTTTTTTTGTAGAAAGCCCTCATTTTGTTAGCATTCTTCATAAAGGAAAAGTTTGTAGAGAGTTACCCTACGTCATTCGTGTGTGTGTGTATATATATATCTATATATATATCTATATATATATCTCTATATATATATCTATATATATATAGAGAGAGAGAGATAGAAGAAAAAAGAGTGATAAATATGCGACGATTGTCCAAATTTATTTCAAATTTCAATTGTTCAATGCAAGGTTGTCAGTAATAAACTAGTGTTTATTTTTCTTTCCTTAAGCCAAGGCTTTTCAAAGATCGAAATCTTATCATCAGAGGAGAAATACAGATGGATAAGTTGGCTTTCGAAAAAACCAAAGTTCAAATATTTGAAAAATATGAGAATTATTATTAAAAATTATTAAAATAATTTTTGTCAAAAAACGTACTGAATGAAAAGAAAATTTCGTGAAAAAGATATACAATTGTCCGGGTGGTAAGTTTCCGTTGAAAAAGTTCGGTGAAATTGTAGAAAGTGAAGAAAAACACTTTGCATGGGAGCAGGTTGGAGAAGGTGCTCAAAAGTAGATAAGTCCAGATGCACTTAAAAGAGGCTGAGAAGAGGAAAACAGGCCATTTTTTTGATTTACTTCCGGGCCTAGTAAAACGGTAGGATCTCATACAAGGATTAACTCAGAATGAGAAAAAAACAAAGTTGATGAAAGTTTCAGATTTGGGGTCAGGATGGGGGGGGGGGGGTTAGGAGGTGCGGGGTAGTTTAAAAAGTCGCTTTGTGAATTTGGGGAAAAAAGAAAAGGAGGACGGGTTGGCATGGGGATGTAGATAAAGTGACAGGTGGGTTAAGGGTGCGGGCGAGCGGTAGGGTGTAGGTTTTGGGGGTGGGGTTAATCTTAAATGGTGAATGGGTATAGAAATAGTTGATTCTAAAAATAGAAATAAAAAAATGTGAGCTTCCAACATTTCAGGCGGCTAAAGGCAGATTAAATTGTAGTTATCAGATATATATATATATATATATATATATATATATATATATATATATATATATATATATATATATATAATTCTTTCGTCACGTTGGATATGATTGTGGCACCGTAAACAACAGATATAAATACGTTGGTGTCGCCAGTGGTTTATGACTTGATTGGTGGACACGGTTTTACACTTATCTCTGAGACACAATGAGAAACGTTCGGCTACACCATTGGCTGTTCCACCATCTCTAGGAAATGCAGCCTATGTACATCAGAAAAATTAACTATCTTACAAGCCATCTCAAAATCAGAAGTGTTTAAAACGTGTCACCCCACGGAAGACACGTACTAACAAATTCGACGAATAGATCGCCACCATACAATGTTTTTTCAAAATATTTTTAAAAAGTTCTGTTTCAAAATAATTATCTTTCCTTTCTTATTCGTTTCTAACTCTATTATTCCCTTCTTTGTCTTTTTTTTCTCACTTTCGATTTCTTTCTTTTTTGTTCTTTCTTGTGTTTTTACATTCCCGCTTCAGTATTCACATTTTTCATATAATTTTGGCGTTTTCGTTTGTATTTATTTTTCGTTCATTTTGTAGAGTTTATTATCTTTCTTTTTTTTCTCTCTTTCTTTCTTTCTTTCTTTCTTTCTTTCTTTATTTCCTTCTCTCTATCTCTTTCTTTATTTCTTTCAATATTCTATTTTCATTTTTCATTCACTCTTCTTCTATGTCTTTCCCTCTCTTTCTTTCTTTCTTTCTTTCTTTTTCTATGTCTTTTTCTTTCTTTCTTTCTTTCTTTCTTTCTTTCTTTCTAACTCTTTCTTTCTTTCTTTCTTTCTAACTCTTTCTTTCTTTTTTTCTCTCTCTTTCTTTCTTTTTTCTTTCTTTCTTTCTTTCTTTCTATCTCTTTCTCGTAATCGAATTTCGATGAGCCACCAAGTTCGATCTAAGCGCAGACAAGCTGAGATCGAATCTTCATAGTTTTACTAAGACGAACACAATCGACCGGCCACGGCTGCAGCGATATCGATTATGTGGCGGGGTTTGGCTGGATGCGCCATTTTGATTCACGCATGCGCATGGAAGGGAGGGAAAATCACGCAGATGCCGATAGAAACGACGAAGGGGGGGGGGATAACATGTCTGATTATATTAACGATGCCATTTACTTGTGGCCAACAGTGGCAAAATGGCGCGCGAAGGAACCGGTTGGAATTCATACGCATTTTGAAAATAGAAATTTCATTGCAGTTCAAAATGAACGCTTTTCATGACGACATGTTTGTTTCATTACTAACCGCCAAGTCAAAGTATGTATACTTTTTTGTGGTTAACGAGTAATATATATTAAGGCAAAAAGCCAGTCGAGAATAACGTTTAATGAGATAGGTAGATTGTCAGTTGAATGATGAAGACTATTATGAGAGGATTGAAAATGATGAAGAATATTATGAGAGGATTGAAAATGATGAAGAATATTATGAGAGGATTGAAAATGATGAAGAATATTATGAGAGGATTGAAAATGATGAAGAATATTATGAGAGGATTGAAAATGATGAAGAATATATATATATATATATATATATATATATTTATATTTATATATAAAATTATATTTATAAATAAAAATTAATTATTTATTACCTACAGACATCGATGTTTCATGCTAACGCAATCTTCAGTGCAGGAAGTTAATTCTCTACGATCAGCGGGCTCGAACTCCGATCACAAATCGCCACTAATTCGTAGTCAAGGGCGTTCCCTCGTTGGCCACCGCGAACTAACTAATAATTGAGGAGGAATTTAACTTTGTAAATACGGCGGGTATTTTACAACAAGCAATGAAAGTGATCTACAACAACAAACTGTGTTGGATCTCGCATGAAGCTATTAGTACTGCTTGTTATAAAACTCACTCAGAGTGCCCGGCCTTTAGTAAAGGGGGCTTATAATAATATCTATAAATAAATATTAATTATTTATTACCTACAGACATCGATGCTTCATGCTAACGCAATCTTCAGTGCAGGAAGTTAATTCACCGACGAGGCAGCATCTTCTCTTGCAGGCAAATATTGTTGAACATAAGAGACAACTCATGTCTAGATATTTTAGAATATAGTACTAACAAACAACAACTCCATATATTAGAAGTCCTATATATAAAAACAAAAAAAAACAACTAATTAATAGAATTAACTTTAATATCAGTAATTATATACTAAAATGTCTATAGTTCTAACTATAGTTTCGTACTTATTATATAATTCCCGCCAAAACCTTCTATAATACTAACACATGGTCTGTACCTGATTAACCTCATTCCCCTGAAGATGGACCCGGATGGTTCTGAAAGTACTTGGGAGACAAATCTGAACTATGGCAATGTAAAACCTATTGTGAAGAGTATACAGCTCAATATCCAGGATAGAGCAAGTAGATATGAAGAAGAATGGAAAGGAATTAGAGAAGCAAAAGCCAAATCAAAATTCAATTCAATTGCTCAGAGCAAGGTATATTCCGCAAAAAGGCAATTTATTCAAGTTAAATTTTCCTAATTCCTTTCCATTCTTCTTCATATATATATATATATATATATATATATATATATATATATATATATATATATCACTTAATTTAATTAGTGCAACATCAGTACTATTGGTTTCAAGTTCATAAGGCGATAACCATCCATCTGAGCTTGAAACCGACGGTACTGATGTTGCACTAATTTTCTGTACCAAAAAATAAATAAATATTACGCTCTTAATTTTTATTTTTCCTACCATCTTACAAAAGAAATTATATATATATATATATATATATATATATATATATATGTGTGTGTGTGTGTTTTACTGGCTGGAACACCATTCCCATGATGGCTTCTCAATACTGGAACACCTAACCCTAACCCTAACCTTAACCCTAACCCTTAACATCCCCAAATAAATCTACGCACTCAAAAAGAAACACGAAGAAAACACGTATGAAAATAGACCACACAAGACTGAAATGTATCCCTTTTTGTTCCCTTTTTAAAAATTATTATTCTTGGTTTATAAAACACCTGGCTGAAATTGACAACCGGGATTGGCGCAAGAAACGACGACACGTTTTATATCTATCTGTTGAATATCCGTTTCTGGGTTACCGGAGATAACACCTGTTCGCAGACACCTTACGTGGGCGAAAGAATAACATCCGGCTGTTGACGCAAAAAAAATCCACCTAACCAGAAGAATAACATCGACTGTAGACGCAGACTCATCACCTAAGCGGAAGAATACAACCCGGCTGTTGACGCAGAAAGAATAACATCCGGATGTTGATCTAGAGGCATTTGTAAGGACACATGCTAGCGTACCGGAAGAAAATACATTCGTTCACTAAACAGTCAATACACAGCTGGAGGCCACGTACCATAGGGGCGTGGCTACATTGGCTACATAAGTGAAATCCTTGAATGGGCGTGGCAGTTGAGGATGCGTGGATGTATTAACCGGCTCAAATTGGGATCGACAGAAAACGGCTGGCTAGCGAATTCGAGAGATCAACTTTCGTTAACGATTCTCACTGAGTTTACTTGTTTTACTTGTTCGCCGGAACCGAACAACAAGGATATACTACTATATTCTTTTTATACAAAAGTGTTCGTCATCCTTCTTTTAAGCATAGCAACAATAGACAACATATCTATTTCTTTGATCATTTCCGATTTGTAGCAACTGAGGAATATTTTCACACACCAAATGTCTCACTGTAAAAGAAAAGAAATTAAAAAAGCATATTTCAGTCATGATATTATGCCACTTTCAAAATAAAATTCACTTGATAACATTTCAGAAAAAAAGTGTGTGTGTTTCTCTCTTTTGTTTCATTTTACTTCAGTCGAAGTTCTCAGAAATTCACTTGATAACATTTCAGAAAAAAAAAGTCGTTACGCATAGGTTTATTTCGTCGTGACGAAGTTGTTGCGATGGAAACAACACTAACTACTACGTTTAGTGTGTGTATTTCTCGCTTTTCTTTCATTTTACTTCAGTCGAAGTTGTCAGAAATCAAGGGGCCCCTTCCTGGGGGCTAACACTTGATCTCTATATGAGATACATAGGTATTCGCCTGTTCCAATAAAGTACTCCTTTACCTCTCAAACGTTGAGTTTGTAAAGAAGTTAAGAACATTAATTTCCCTCTCCTCAATTGATCAGTTTATTATGTTAGTATATCTTTCTTGTGGTCTATTGGTCTAACCGGATTCCAGGACAAGAATTCATCTAGTCTGGTGGAGTATCCAGCAAAGTGCTGTTACTTGAGGTAACATCACTATGACAAGATGAACCCTTTCTCGTATAAGCTGGTGCATAGATCTTATTTGGGCTTCGAATACTATGTTACTTTGAATATTTGGTCAGGGTTTACTTGTGGAGTAACGTATCCTCATGTAGATATACAGTACTTGCGATGGATACTGCACCCCATAGACTGGTATTGTCTTGGTCTTCGGGGCTTAATTTACGCCGGTCTATGGGTCTGTCCTGTGCAATTCTAGGAGGCCCACCCTCCCAGGCTTTGCTTCCCCTCTTTGGGGAGGAGTAAGTTTATTGCTTACTGCCTGAGGCGCCCCTACCGGGGAATGCCGACGGGGCTGCCCAGGCAATTTTTAATGGCCAGAGTGCTCACCTCTCGGGCGCTGGCTTTTCAAACCCCACTTTCCCGACCCGACCTTGGGTTACATCTTACTTGTGGGAGTAAGATAAAAACTGGCCTTGTGCCTAACTCCTGGATAGGAGTAAATCAATATACAGTACTTGGCCTTTTGGCTAAGATCAAAGTGTAGTATCTGTTCCGATGGATACTGCACCCCAATAGACTGGTATTGTCTTGGCCTTCGGGGCTTTATTCCGCCGGTCTATGGGTCTGTCCTGTGCAGTTCTAGGAGGTCCACTCTCTCAGGCTTCGCCTCCCCTCTTTGGGGAGGAGTAAGTTTATTGCTTACTGCCTGAGTCGCTCCTACCGGGGAATTCCGACGGGACTGCTCAGGCAATTTTTAATGGCCAAAGTGCTCACCTCTTGGGTGCTGGCTTTTCAAGCTCCACTTTCCCGACCTTGGGTCACATCTTACTTGTGGGAGTAAAAGCACAGTTAACTTTGGTAACCAAAGCACGGTTAACCTTGGTAACCAAATCACAGTTAACTTTGGTAACCAAAGCACGGTTAACTTCGGTAACACAAGGACGGTTAACCTTGGTAACCAAAGCACGGTTAACCTTGGTAACCAAAGCACGGTTAACTTTGGTAACCAAAGCACGGTTAACCTTGGTAACCAAAGCACGGTTAACCTTGGTAACCAAAGCACGGTTAACCATGGTAACCAAAACACGGTTAACTTCGGTAACCAAAGCACGGTTAACCTTGGTAACCAAAGCACGGTTAACCATGGTAACCAAAGCACGGTTAACCTTGGTAACCAAAGCACGGTTAACCATGGTAACCAAAGCACGGTTAACCATGGTAACCAAAGCACGGTTAACCTTGGTAACCAAAGCACGGTTAACTTCGGTAACACAAGGACGGTTAACCTTGGTAACCAAAGCACGGTTAACCATGGTAACGAAAGCACGGTTAACCTTGGTAACAAAAGCACGTTAACTTTGGTAACCAAAGCACGGTTAACTTCGGTAACCAAAGCACGGTTAACCCCGGTAACCAAAGCACGGTTAACTTCGGTAACGAAAGTAATCATAAAAACCATAAAAAGCTAAAAAAAATGACAAAGTCAGTTTGAGCATTAAAAATTAAAAAATGGGTCTTTAAGAGGTAGGGACCCCCAGGCATTACCTTCTCTTTTTTGGAGTGGTTAGTGTAGTATCTGTTCTGTTATGAAAAAATCTTCCCTAGCATTACCCCCTCCTTTGTGGGGAGGGGAAGCAGTGTAGAGTATGTTCGTTCATCATGATAC